>CAIGQZ010034910.1:21509846-21526915 GCA_903798205.1 Danio tinwini
TTAGTTCAGCTCATCTCTTATCTGAGGTCAAGTTTGATTCGTTCATTTAAGTGACTCAAATAAGTCCCATATAAGATTACCCAATGCTCATCTTTTGAGTTTTTAAGTTGTTTGTTCATTATGTGACGGTAGAGTCAGCATGACCTATTCAGACTAACCTGCGGCTAATTCGTTTGAGTCATTTTGTTCAAATACTAAAATGAATTGCTTCCCAAACACATATAAAACTAGTGTAAACGTGGATCACACTAAAAACAAAATATGTGACTCAAGTAAGTCCCACAAAAGATAAACCAGAGTTTAAATTTGAGTTAAAAAGATATATTAGTTCCCCTTTTGAGTCATTTGTTCATTATGTGACAGACTGAATAGGTTATGCTTACACTTCTACGCTGCGATTGATTCATTAAGTCATTTTGTTCAATTTGCCAAAACACTAAAATGAGTTGTTTCCTAAACACATAACTAGAGCAAACGTTGATCACGCTACAAATGAACTCTATAAGAAAGAATCATTGATTGTTTACATTGTTTAGTCTAAGCTGCGACTGATTCGTCATCGAACAGGATTTGAGCTTTTTGTTCATCACATTTTATTCAAAATAATTAGTTTATCTCCATCATACAGATAAAATTTTAAAAACACAGACCGAAAACTCCACTACCACATTTGGTATTAAAGAAAAGAATCGTGACAAAAGTTTTGATTCAATTTGGGATCAGAAACAGAAACAACACAGGAAAAAACTTGATAATAATAATAATAATAATAATAATAATAATAATAATAATGATAATGCAACCATTTTTAAAGGATTTGGAATCAACCAATACAAATTTGTATCCAATCTTGCTGTCAAGTCACATATAGAGACGAACGACTCAAACCTGAGGATTCGAGTTATGAACGGTTCAAATCATTTTCCATCTCTGACTGCATAGTGCAGGCTTACATCTTTCACTTGTTGAGCGAATGACTCAAACACTTCAAAAAGTCTGTTGTTTATCATGACTAAATTAAATTAAATTGATTAGTTTATCTCTTAAATAATCGACCAAAAACATTGTTACCACATTCAGTATTATAGAAAATCGTGACAGAAATTCTGATTCAATTTGAGATCAGAAACATCACAGCAAAAAGACCACAATAATAATAATAATAATAATAAAGAATTTAATATCTGCTATTATTAATTTCTGTGCCCAATCCTGCTAAGTGACATACTGTATAAACAGACAAACGACTCAAACCTGAGGATTCAAAGATCAAATCTTTTTTCCGTCTCTGACTGACAGAACGCTTGATGAATGAATGACTCAAACCCAACAGAAAACTCAAAAAAGTGATCTTGTCCTACACCTGTGCAATGTGTGCCTCAAATGAACGAATCACTCCCTGGGAGGACTCATCGTTCCCGAGTTACATTAAAGATTCGTTCAGAATGACCAGGAAATGATTTAAGAATGATCCATCGCTACACAACAACAGACTGAGCAGTTCTGACACAACTCCAATAGCACATATTTATAGCAATAAGCAATGGAGTAATAATTCTGTGCTCTTTCGGAAAGCAAAAACAGGCTGTTTTCTGTTTAAAACAAACAACGGCCACATCTGCCAAGCAAAAACCTGGTCTTTTTTTCTACAAGTGCAACCATTCTCATCTTTATGGACCTTCGTAAATGTTGCACTTCATCTGTATAAAGAATGTTATTTAATTTCTCTCATGTAGTGGACACATATGAACACTCTTTATGTATATGAAGAAATATCATGGGTTGTTTGAACTTTTATTCTGATTTAAGGCAGAACTAAATACACCACCTGACGAAAGTCTTGTTGCCTATTCAAGATTTAGGAACAACAAATAATAACTTGACTTCTAGTTGATCATTTGGTATCAGAAGTGGCTTATATGAAAGGCAAAGGCCTCTAGATTACACTTATTTTACCACAATAAAATATGATCATGCCTTTAATGATTTCATTAGGACAGTAAGGTCTGACTTTGCTTAGACAAAAGTCTCATCACTGAACAGAAATAATGTCCAGTATAGAATATAAAGTCATGCTGCAGTGGAAACAGAATGAATATTGTGTCTGACTCCATCATGAGCTTGGAGGACTGCATCCATACATCTCTGAATGACTCAAATCACTTATTAATAAAGTCATCTGGAATGGCAAAGAAAGCGTTCTTGCAGGACTCCCAGAGTTCATTAAAATCCTTTGGATTCATCTTCAATGCCTCCTCTATCATTTTACCCCAGACATGCTCAATAATGTTCATGTCTGGTGACTGGGCTGGCCAATCCTGGAGCTCCTTCTTTGCTTTCAGGAACTTTGATGTGGAGACTGAAGTATGAGAAGGAGTGCTATCCTGCTGAAGAATTTGCCCTCTCCTGTGGTTTGTAATTTAATGGGCAGCACAAATGTCTTGATACCTCAGGCTGTTGATGTTGCCATCCACTCTGCAAATCACTCGCATGCCCCCATACTGAATGTAACCCCAAACCATGATTTTTCCTTCACCAAACTTGACTGATTTCTGTGAGAATCGTGGGTCCATGCTGGTTCCAGTAGGTCTTCTGCAGTATTTGTGATGATTGGGATGCAGCTCAACAGATGATTCATCTGAAAATTCTGCCAGTTTTCCAAATGATCAACTAGAAGTCAAGTTATTATTTGTTGCTCTTACAACTGCGATCGACAGCAATAATTTTATCAGGTAGTGTACAGTGTGATAACCTATTATGGCGATGTCTGCAACTCTACTTAGGTAAACATGACACATTTCAGGCTATGCAACTATTAACCTCTGGTATGTTATGCCTTTAAATACATGATATATACAATTTACAATGGAATGTACGACTGTTGACGCTTTTGCTAGTATGTAGTGTACAAATTATCCAACAAGGACTGATTTTTTTAGTGAAGGGTTGACTATTAGTGAATGTTATTTAATGGTTTAGTGACTGCTAATGTATATAGCAGGAAATTGAAGCAGATGGAGTAAACAAATGGTATAAAAGAGAAACTACACATGTCTTTATGCAGCTGTACATTTATTTATCAGTCAACAGCCATTTGATAATCAATATTGTGTATATTATTATCTCAATATTGTTTTGCATTAACCATAACAAAGTTGCGGTGTGCTTTTACTGATGAAACCAGAAAGCTGACCCTCAAAAATGGCCTATAGAGTTTCCAAAGACATTTCTTATTGTTTATCTCGTTCATGCTGTCGATCCAGATATAGGCTATATATATATATGTACATATATATATATATATATATATATATATATATATCTCTGGGTTGTTACCTGTTGTGTCTAAAGGTTGCATTTATCAACATTGCATCACTTTTATACTGCCTAGATAATGTGTATCATATCATGAAAAGGTAAGAACAGTATCACTATGCTGCCTTCATGTAGCGCACATTAAACATGTACACTGTTATGTTAAACAGACATTAACTCCTTCAATAAACTGCTTGTGGATAGACAAATAGAGAGTAAATGTGACTCATTAGACACAAAATAAAACCAAAGCAGCTGTAAATACAGCTTTTAAAATCTTAAAATTTGTCTACATGCCTAAATGCATTGAGTTGCTGCCATGTGATTGGCTGATTAGAAATTTGCGTTAACGAGCAGTTGGACAGGTGTACCTAATAAAGTGGCCAGTGAGTTTTAGTTATTCCAGTTCTTATTTAATTTTTTTTTATTTCTGTAAAATAGTTTTGCAGACTGTATAAATTAATATTTGGATACTGTATAAATGAAAATTAATAGTATAAACTACATATTCAGTGCTCGACATAAATGAGTTCACCCCTCACAAATCTCTCATTTATGTTATTTTCTATAAGAAGCTTTACTATATTCAGGGCCGGCGCGTCCATAGAGGCGACCTAGGCGGCTGCCTAGAGCGGCATAATAATGAGGGCGGCAATCGCGCCCCGCCGCCCAACCCAACATACTGACTTTCATCAACAACATCAACAGAACACTTATATAATAGGGGTCTGGCATAATAGTGAGGGCTGCAAACCCTCCCCGCCGCCCAACCCAACGTACTGACTCATCCGCAACATCAACCCCCCGTCCTCACTTTATGAACTGGTCAGGTTCGTTTTCACTTTTGGGTTGAGGGCGGCGTGCTAGTCCACTGCCTAGAGCGGCACTTCGGCTTGCTCCGGCCCTGACTATATTTGTGCATATACATTAGATTAGTCAGTACTGAAAAAGCCAAATTTGGAGCTTATCTAACAAAATTTCTCATGATAATGGTCCAACATTAGTACACCTAAATTTATGTTTGGGAAAAATTACAAATAGAAAATGTAAAAAGAGCAAAAACTAACAAAAAATGTCTACAATTTTTGTTGAAATTTTGTAGTTTGTCATTTTTATCAATATTTTGCATGAATTTAAATGTATTATATTTCTATTTCTAAGGATGTTCGGTGACTAAAATATTATTTTAATAAATATATCTGTTTAATAAATATGTTTTGTTTAAATGAACCAAATATATGACCTATTTTCACTGAGAAAAGGATAAAAATATACATTTTTAATAAGTGTACTCATTTATGCTGAGCATTGAACATTAGCCTACATGAGGATTCCCACGTCATGACCATACCTGCCAACACTCCCATTTTTCCTGGGAGTCTCCCATATTTCAGACCCTATCATTTCTCCTGGAAAACTCCTGGAATTTCAACCCCTTCCCTCGGTTCTCATGTGATTGGTACAATCTGTAACACCCCATTCACATGGGGCGTCAATGCTTGACAGAGGGCGTGTCTGAAATTGGGGCTGACACGATCGTCATAGAAGTGTCAACCAATAAAATTAGTCAGTAATCGGCTACTGTCTGAGCTGGTGTATTTGTATACAGCAATCTCACTTGAAAAGTTGAGAAAGTCCCAACTTCTGCAGCGATCAACGCCACTAAAGCAGCACACACCAATGGATCCACAATGCAGTTCGGCAACGCCTGTCGTCACCCATTCAAAGTGAATGGGAAGCGTTGATGCTGACGCCCCTGCACTGTAAATGGGGTGGGTGTAACACCCCCGGATCGCAAACAGACCATGCACCCCTTCCGGTCGCTCTGCTCACCAGCCCCCAACCCCCAAGCCTCCCCCTCCCGGATTTTTTGAGAAAATGTTGGCAGGTATGGTCATGACAAATTCCATAGCAATAGAGGAATTACCAACCTATGTCATACACATGACATCACACGGGTCCCCGGTTGCAAAAAAAGACTGCTTGCAATAGCAAACATGTCGTGTTGTGCGGTAGGATGCCAAATTCGACAGAAAACAGAAAACTTAACTTTTATCGTACACCACACTGCTTTTAATGCCAACCACAGACGTCTTTGGCTGAAAGGGAGCTGAATGGAGTGAGGACCTAATTAAAATTGCTGGACTCAGCAGTTCTCATGTTATATCAGGTAAGTTCCCACTATGCTGAATCATACACATTACTCAGTTTTGATTGCAGCAGTGATTTCAGCAAAAACTGTTAAATATGGTGAATTAAACTGAATGCTCAGAATGAAGTGTAAAAATTAGGGGTGAAACGGATCACTGTTGATCAGTGATCCATACGGATCACAACTAACGCTTCGGAACGCACATGACCCGCGGAGTAATAATTTATTTTGAGTTTGTCGGTTAATCCAACAATTATAACCATTGCAGAGAGATCGCCTCCTGCGCCATTCAAATCGCCTGCATGAAAGCATTTTGGCTTCCCTGTAAGATATAATGATGACGGCAAAAATTGTGGATGGACCTACCTAAATGCTTTCGTAGGCTATTATTTAATGTGTTTTCTGTCACTGCTTGTTTAGCCTGCATTAATGCATTCAGTGTAAAGCTGCACAATCAAAAGATCGTGATCTCAGTTCAAACCTGCGCAACATGAACGATAAATGATAATGATTTGCATATGTTTGTTAACCCTTCAAAGCGCTGCATTCAAATCTGCATCGAGAGAGATTCAGTTTTTACACTTTTTCAGTCACAAACAGTTAAATAACATAATGCTGGGAGAACAGTTTATAGTTCAGATATAAACACTGATGTTTGTGGTAAAGACTAAAATCACCGTTTAATGAAACATGACGTTGGTGAATGTTTGAGGCTGGTAATAGCAATTACATTGTGTAACCAACAGATGGCGACAAACAACCATCAAAATTATGTTACTGAATAGGTTTTCAAATAATAATAATACCCCTACAGAATAATAAAACATGAAGTTTTATGTGTGAAATGTTGAATTATTAATTGAAGATAAATATGATCTGTTGTACAAGATGTTAGATTTCTAAATTTAGCATTATCAGCAACAGTAGATCATATTTCATATTGAATACGTTTCTTTCTTCAGCTGATTCTTTCTTGATTTTTATTTTTATTAACATTACAGGTTCTAAGTTCTGTTTGTTAAAGCAAAGGTTTTGCAGTAATATTTTAATATAAATGGAAAGCAAATGACATGTGTCTCCTCACTTTTTTGCTGATCCGAAAAATAGTCCGATCCGTGATGAAAAAAACGTAGTGTGATCCGAACTGCAGATTTGTGATCCGTTACACCACTAGTAAAAATGTAAGTTCACATACCCTGCAGTACAGGTGCAGTTCGCTGTCAGAATGCAGTTGTTTTGTTTGTTGATGATTACCCAGGCCTTGTACACTTCCGTCTTCTTGTCTTTGGCTAGGCAGAACCTCGGTTTTTAGCATAGTTTTAAATCTGGTAATCAGGGAACATTATTTCTTGCACATGACCACACAGAACACAACTGTAGGCATCCAAAGACGTGTAGGCTTTTAACTTCTCTCTTGTAAAAACACTTGGGAGTTTCACTGAGATAGTTGTAGATTTGGGGCTGGATGCTTGGCCATTTTATCTGATCCAATATCCATTGGGAGGGTGCTATCGCAATTGGACCTGTCAGACGAACGCCGCTCACTTTAACGTTAATTTTGCTGAATAACTGTGCTTATCACTGGATGACAAGCTGTTATAATATGCTGAAAGCATTATGTAAATAATATATATAATATGTAATCAATATAACTTATCTCTAATACAACAAACTCTGCACCGCATCGGATGTCATTCCCTCGCTGTAAATGCTAGTGCCCCCGTTTTTTTTCTGCAACCTCCCTGAATGTTTACAAACTAGAAATTCGTCTGTAGATGGAAAGCGTATCCAGAACAATAAAAAACGAACAAAAATAGTGTATAAAATTAACAACTAATAACAAAACAAAACGGGAAAACACCCAAGAAAGCATAAAATACCTTTTTTTTAAACAGTTGAATACTTGATTCTGGCTGATGAGCATTCTAACGTGTGGTGTTTTCAAATAAACACGGCTAAAGTAGTTCCGGTAGGTTTTGAATGACAGTATATGACTACGCTGAAACATTTGAGTTATTTCACAGCTGGTACTACAGTTAAAATTACATCAAAACACAACTGAAGGCTTTGGAGGAGATGTGGAAGAAACTAGTGCTGCACACAGGAGCAGTTTGAGCACAAATACTCTAACAAATGTTTGAAATACAACATCCAATTCAATTCATCTTTATTTGTATAGCGCTTATGTAGATTGTGTCAAAGCAGCTTCATATGGAAGTTATAGTGAATTGAAACTGTGTCAGTTCAGTTTAGCTCAGTTCAGTGTGGGTTAATAATCAGCACTGAGAGTCCAAACACTTAAGAGCAATTCCATCGATGCGCAGCTCTACAGATCCCGAACCATGCAAGTCAGTGGTGACAGCGGCGAGGAAAAAACTTCACCAATTGGCGAAAGTGAAGAATTTAACATCTGAACAACCTACGGATAAGCGGAATAATTGACTCCAGTCTGTTGAAATATAAAAAATGTATGCACATGTAGGTGTAAAGGTCACTTCGCATCACCACATCACATGTGTGTTTTTATTTATATTTTTTAATAATTCGACGTTCTTTCCCGCCCGACGCCATTTATTTGTTACATACACATGTCATTGATCTCACCCCGAAAATCATTTTACTTCCTGGCGGATGGCAGATTGCGTTGCATTTACAACAACACACTCTAGATGGCAGTTTGGAATCGGTCATAAACTATCTGTAGGCTACGTGTAATAAAACTACTGTATTTGTGGAGGGTGTTGAGCAACTGAAAATTAAAAACTAAACACAGTGAACGGTTACTGCACCCGGTTATTTCAGACGACTTTTACACAGAGATGACAGATAGTGTCTGCTTGAACAGTAAGTGTACTTCAAGTTTCAGATCTTCACAAAAGAAAAGGTAGAAAATGTTTTGGAGAGCCTCTTCGTTGAAAAGAGTGGTGTAAAAAACATTAGAGGCATTAAATACTTCTCTTTGGAGTGTATACTATACAGATGAGTCTCAAATGGCCTTGTGATCTATTGATTTACAATGAAAGTAAAGTCTAATGCTTTTGTTATCATGTCCCACCCACAGAAGTAAGGGCGAGTCTGCTACTGTCTGTTTTACTACAACAAAATAACAAGCACTGAATCATTTACAGAGCCTGTCAAGGTGAAACTCATAAGCATGAAAAGAGAATCAGCACATGCAGTGAAGTTCTTCATGAGACATAAACATTGAGTTAAATTATTGTATTGGACAGTCTTTAAAACCACTGTTCAAATCTTGTTTAAAAGGGCTATCCCAAACAATACTGAAAATAAAATAAATAGTTGTACCATGTTTTTGAATGTTTGTACAATATACTACATGTATTGCTATGTAAATATTATTGTAAGTTTTTAAGAGCATCCTGATAAAAAAAAAATAAAATAATGAGAAGGTGTCTGTCAATCATTAAAAGCAGTCTTTATGCCATCATTGGATGACCGTAAGAAAAATTATGCATTCGATTATTTTGACTGGCTTCTCATGATTGATAGAAACACTCTCATTAGCATGTTGAGCTGAGGAAAATTAAATACAGAACTATGTTCAAAAATAAATAAACGTTTGAAGTGGGGGAAAGGGGGGGTCTACTTTCAGTTTAACATTTTTCTTATTCCCCTCACAACATGTGTAATTTATAAAATTATTTATCTGCCCACTCTATTAATTATTTATATATTTATTTATGCAGGAATTTGTGGATTTATATATGCACTGCATATATATATATATATACACTTACCGGCCATTTTATTAGGTACACCTTACTACTATCGGGTTGGACCCCTTTTGCCTTCAAAACTGCCTTAATCCTTCATGGCATAGATTTAACAAGGTACTGGAAATATTGCTCAGAGATTTTGCTCCATATTGTCATGATAGCATCACTCAGTTGCTGCAGATTTGTCGGCTGCACATCCATGATGAGAATCTCCCATTCCACCACATCCCAAAGGTGCTCTATTGGGTTGAGTTCTGGTGACTGTGGAGGACATTTGAGTACAGTGAACTCATTATCATGTTCAAGAAACCAGTCTGAGATGATTCACGCTATCAGAAGATGGGTACACTGTGGTCATAAAGGGATGGACATGGTCAGCAACAATACTCAGGTAGGCTGTGGCGTTGACACGATGCTCAATTGGTACTAATGGGCCCAAAGTGTGGCAAGAAAATATCCCCCACACCATTACACCAGCACGACTTAATGGAAATGGAGACTCATCAGACCAGGCAACATTTTCTCCAATCTTCTATTGTCCAATTTTGGTGAGCCTGTGTGAATTGTAACCTCAGTTTCCTGTTCTTAGCTGACAGGAGTGGCGCCAGGTGTTTTCTTCTGCTGCTGTAGCCCATCTGCCTCAAGTTTGGACATGTTGTGCGTTCACAGATGCTCTTCAGCAGACCTCTGTTGTAACAAGTGGATATTTGAGTTACTGTTGCCTTTCTATCAGATGGAACCAGT
The DNA here is from genome assembly GCA_903798205.1 of Danio tinwini. Taxonomy (NCBI): domain Eukaryota; kingdom Metazoa; phylum Chordata; class Actinopteri; order Cypriniformes; family Danionidae; genus Danio; species Danio tinwini. The sequence continues at coordinate 21,519,795 of CAIGQZ010034910.1, forward strand.
TTGGCCATTCTCCTTTGACCTCTGACATCAAGGCATTTGCACCCACAGAACTGCCGCTCACTAGATATTTCCTCTTTTTCTGACCATTCTCTGTGAACCCTAGAAATGGTTGTGCATGAAAATCCTAGTAGATTAGCAGTTTCTGAAATACTCAGAGCAGCACGTCTGGCAACAACAACCACGTCACGATCACCTTTCTTCCCCATTCTGATGCTCAGTTTGAAATTCAGCAGATCATCTTGACCATGTCTACATGCTTAAATGCATTGAGTTGCTGCCATGTGATTGGCTAATTAGATATTTACATTAATAAAGTGGCCGGTGTTTTTTTAATTGATTGTTTTTGCAGGTTTCGTTTTCAATAGACTGGTTATGTTTGCCGGAAATTGAGAGTGTGAAAACCTGCCGTCATAACACTTTGAACGTATGATAAAAATAACTTTGGTCCATCAACAGTTAAAATACGAGATTCTCTTTAACAAGTATCTATAAACTATTTCTAGAGCGAAATTAAAGCTAATGAATACTACTTACATCTCTTACTGGTGTTCCTTTGTAATTATTTGCCTAATTAATTATAACTAATGGTCACATTTTTTTAATTATTATGAATACGTTTGTAAGTATTAATTCGTTAATTTACCAGATGTTTGACGCTTAGCCAGTCAGCAAACCTCTATGGGACAAACTTAATATTGTGTAATTAATATTCCAGATCCAAGCCTTTGCTATAATATAATATACATTGATCACAATTCATTTATTTATTTGAGCTCTTTTGTGTGTGTGTTGTTGATTTAGACTGCATTTTACCGTATACGTAAGGTATAAGATGTCAAAAACTCAACAAAAGTGAATTGTGAGGCACAATCTTTGGTTTATTCATATACAGATGTAGTCTTCAGCAATTGTGCTTGTATGTTAAACACTGTGAGCTTTGCTCATCTTGTTAAAGATGCCATTGAAGCTGCATAACACAATATAAATGAACGTTTTAATGATTAAACAATTCAAAATGAATTCTGCATTTAATGAAATGCTCAAAACAAACATGCACAATCAAATCAATTATAGATAACAAACCTTCAGTATGCAAAACATCTCAAGTATAAAGGTAAGGTTGCATTTCACTCTGATATTTGTGTATTTTATTGCTGTGTTCGATCAGTGAAGTCAGTCAGCATCCATTTTTTTTCAGTCTTGTGTTTTTTTTGTCTCATGAGTACAGTGTGAGATGCATCCACTACAAAACAAAGCATTGGTTAATCAGCTGTTACGAATAATGATGTTTAATTCTGATTAAATAAATATGAGTATAAAAGAATTACTTCATTTTCTCCCAGTATCATGTTTGGCCCCCCAGCAGAGAGTCTCTTGAATGTTTCTGGTGATAATAATAATAATAATAATAATATTAATATGAGTGATTTATGACATTGATTAAGAATATATTGCACTAAAAATAGTATAAAGAACATTCATTCATTTTCCTTTGGCTTAGTCCCTTATTTATTAGGGGTCACCACAGCGGAATGAACCGCCAACTATTCCGGCGTATGTTTAACGTAGTACTGGGAAACACCAATATACTCTCACATTCACACACACACTCATACACTACGGTCAATTTGGTTTACTCAGTTCCTCTATGGCACATGTGTTTGGACTGTGGGGGAAAATGTAGCACCCAGAGGAAACCCACGCTAACAAGGGGAGAACATGCATACTCCACACAGAAACACCAACTGACCAAACCGGGACTCGGCGATCTTGCTGTGAGGCTGCAGTGCTAACCACTGAACCACCACGCTGCCCAAGTTTTATAAAGTAAATTTTTATAAAAATGCATCGAAAGATATATTTTATATTTTGTGCATCAAGTAGGATTTTTAGGATTTTTTGCACACAATATTCAAGAACTGCACTGAATAACCAGCACAAAACAACAGCATAAAGTTAGAGACTCACTGGCCATGCAGTCCATGCGCAGCACGAGCACAATAAAGTTCTCCAGAGAAATTTCACCATTAGAGTCAGCGTATCGGAGAGCCATGAGATTCAGCATACCGTCACTCAATACAAATCCTGGAAAACACACAAATATCAGCACACCCTTCTAAAATTAACTACATTAGATGCTGTTGTAAGACATAAGACTGTAAGAATTTAGTGAAAATAAGTTACCTGCAACTTTAAGAGCATTTCTGAGTTCATTCAGAGACAGACTTCCAGTGTGCGACACATCCATGTCGTAGAAAATATCCTAACAAACAGGACCACATGGGTTGTGATTGCAACGCATTTGACTTGAACAATATTTGATTATTTATTTTTAGAATAAATAAATAAATAAATAAATAAATAAATAAATAAATAAATAAAATTGACAAGCATATACCTTGTATGAATGTACTGACCAACAGCTTTCATAGTTTTTTTTCTAAGAGTGTAGTGCATTTTTTTTTCTTAAGCAATATTCAAACAAATTTGTAATAAATAAGGGGCCGATTACACCAAACGCACTTTTTTCGGTTTACTAATGGCCGCAAGCGTTATGTGCACTGCTTATGCGCATTGCTTATGTGCCCTGCACGCTTCCCTTTTTAACTGCTTGCTGCGCCTCCCGTGTTTGTCCTTGCGCGCCGTGCGCTCGCAGTTAAAAAAAAGTCAACTGTGAGCGGAAATAGCACGTTACGTCAGTCGTGCCTTTTTCATTCTCCAAATGAAAGCAGAGGCGGGGTTTCTGTTGAGGTGCCTGCAATGTTTGTGTTGTCAAGACAACATCGGAGACTGTTGAAGATGGAGGAGAGACTAGTGGTTGCTGTTCTGAGTTATCCGGATATTATTAAATATTAAAATTATATTAATATCAACAGCAACACTCGCGCACATTACGCAACTGATTCAGTCGTTGCCTAGCAACATAAAATGCACACTGGGCTGCTTTTTTTCTTGTCAATAAAAAAGTCAGGTGGTGCGCTTCGCATTTTTGAAACGTAAAGAGGCCGATCACACCGAATGCAAATTTACGTTACAAAAACGCGAGGCGCATCACACTGCCTTTTTTGTTTATGTCGCTAGGCAACGACTGAATCAGCTAAAATATTAATATCATTTTAGGCACCTCAATGGAAACCCCACCTCTGCTTTTATTTGATTGGAAAATGACAAAGACGCAAGTGATTTAACGTCCTTTTTTCCACTCAGAGTTTACTTTTTTTTAACTGCAAGCACACAGCGCGCAACGGCAAAAACGTGAGGCACAGCAGGGGGTTAAAACGTAAGGGGCGCAGGGCGCATAAGCAGCGCACAAAACACTCACGCTCATTAGTAAATCATTCAAAAAAGGCGCTTCTCAACGCAAAAATTGTGTTCGGTGTGATCGGCCCCAAAGGCGCATTCGGTGTGATCAGCCCCTAAGGGACTTAGCCGAAAAGAAAGAAAAAAGTTAAAAAAAAACTATCTGTGATGCATGTTTCATGTCTAACATGTTCAATAAAAACACTTTTGAGAAAACTAAATATTTGAAGAAAAACATCAATGTGCGCACATCTAGGAAATATATGTATATATACTAGTATATTTTTTCAAGATACTAGTATTCAGCTTAAAGAGACATTTAAAGGCTTAACTAGGTTAATTAGGGTAAAGTTAGGGTAATTAGGCAAGTCATTGTATAACAGTGGTTTGTTCTGTAGACAATCCAAAACAAATATTGCTTAAGGGGGCTACTATTATTGACCTTAAAATGTTTTTTATTTTTTTATTAAAACTGCTTTTATTCTAGCCGAAAAAAAAAACTAAAAATCTTCTTCTCCGAAAGAAAAAAATGTTATAGGAAATACTGTGAAAAATTTCTCGCTTTGTTAAACATCATTTAGGAAATATCTGAAGATTAAAAAAAAAAGAGGAGGGCTAAAAATTTTGACTTCAACTGTATGCATAATATTACAATTAGTTTGAATATTTATAAAAAAAATTGCTCTACACATTCGGAAATAAAGATTTGAGACCTGTTGTCAATTGGGCAGTACCCAGCAGGCACACAACGTCAAAGACGTTAATATTAGGTTAGATTTAGGTCGTGACGTCAGGTGACCAAAATTCAATGTCTAGTCAGTGTCTAAGGACAATGTTATTTTGACGTCCAATAACGACGTTAAATTACGTTGATATTTGGTTGATTTTAGGTTGTGTTGGAAAGTGACCAAAATCCAACATCTGATAGATGTCATAGTGGTAACGTCCATACAACGTCAAGGTGTAACATGATTAGACGTTGATATTTGGTTGATTTTTGGTTGATTTTTGGTTGATTTTAGGTTAGACGTTGGACATTGACGTTCGGATTTTAATTTCCAAATAAAATCCAAGGTCCCACGACGTTGGGGTACAACGTTAATATGACATCATGTTGACATCCTGTGCCTGCAGGGTATATTCATAAAGGTATAAGCTTGAATCTATTTATTTTACCTTAAACTTGACCTTATATTAGTAACTTAAGTGTGCCTTTTAAAAATGTATTGCCCAAGTGACTGCTTGTGTACCTTTATTTCTATTGGTACACTTAATTAATCTATAACAGAGTTGACAAAAACATAGTTGACAACACTTGGAGCAAGTCAAATGCTTTTTCTATCAGTGCTTTACGCATTAATCTGCCTCTTTACTGTATAACCAATGTAACAGAGTTGACTAGAATGTAGAGACACACAAAAAATGTTTGAATAACCGAAATTACAATAATACAGAAAATAGACGTTTCATGCTAACTTTAAATTAACTTAGTAGCATAAACAGAAAAAAAGAAGAAAATGATACTTAATATGAATGTGTAATATGTATTTCATTCAGTGTATTTAATTTACCTTTAGAAAAACAGCTCGTTTCCACAAACGAAGGCATTCAAATTCACTGAGTCTTCCTGTGACACTGAGCTGAACTGAGCTGTTAAAGAGCAACCTGAAACATTGTCTTCTAGCATTTACAAAAGTCAAACAAAATGCAGAAGTAAAACCCTTTTGCGACTCAAATCCGCCACAGTAGAGGATACATCCATCAGCGCCACCAGACTCTTACACAAATCCAGACTGAATCCTGTTGTTTTCTGTGAACGTCCTGAAAGATCAAACAATAAACATACACAGAGCATTAAAACAGCAGCGTGAGCTTATGTTGAGACTTTTTTACTGAGCTTGAACATCACCTGCATGAAGATTCTCATTCAGGAGTTTCTGAAGCCGCTCAGCGTCCACTTCACCGTACTAGTATAGTCAGAGTTAATATAGTTAGGCTTTCAGTTACTTAACATTAAGATATGTTATTAATAAACACCTTCTAGTGTGTTTGACCTCTAGTTTGTTTAAGATCTCAAAACTCAGGGCTTCTTGTAGCACCCAAAATAGTAAAGTCCACTAAAGGAGGTCAAGCTTTCTTATATATGGCTCCTAAACTCTGGAATAGCCTTCTTGATAATGTCAGAAGCCTAGGCACACTCTCTCAGTTCAAAACAAGATTAATAACCTTTTTTTAGTAAAGCATACACACAATGCATCACAAAACCTTAGGATGTGAATTCAACTTGAATTAAATTGAAGTTTGACCTGCATGAAGATTCTCATTCAGAAGTTTCTGAACCCTCTCAACGTCCACATCACCATACTAATACAATCAAACGATTAAGATTTGATTTACATAATATTCAGAAATGTTAATAATAAACACCTTCTTGTGTGTTTGACCTCTAGTTTGTTTAAGATCTCAAAACTTAGAGCTTCTGGTAGTACCCAGAATAGCAAAGTCAACTAAAGGAGGTCGAGCATTCTCATATATGGCTCCTAAACTCTGGAATAGCCTTCCTGATACTGTCAGAATCTCAGACACACTTTCTCAGTTCAAAACTAAATTAAAGACCTGTCTTTTAAGTAAAGCATACACACAATGCATCACATAACTTTAGGATGTGGATTCAACTTGAATTGAATTGAAGTTTGACCTACATGAAGATTCTCATTCAAATGTTTCTGAAATGTCTCACCATACTAACAAAATCAGACTATTAAAATTTGATTTACATAATATTCAGAAATGTTAATAATAAACACCTTCTAGTTTGTTTGATGTCTACTTTGATTAAGATCTCAAAACTCAGGGCTTCAAGCAGTACCCAGAATAGCAAAGACCACTAAAGGAGGTCGGGCCTTCTTATATATGGCTTCTAAACTCATCCTTCCTGATAATGTCAGAAGCTCAGACACACTCTCTCAGTTCAAAAGATTAAAGTCCTATCTTTAAAGTAAAGCGTACACACTATGCATCATACAATGGTATGATGCAGATTCAACTTGAATTGAATTTTGACCTGTTGCATTCAGTGCATTTCAGAATATAATCACACATACCTTATCTGCATATTGCAGAAACAGCTGGAAGGATTCATCATTATCTCTTGGAATCATCTGAAAAATATGAACACAATTTGAAATGTTTCAATTTCATCCGCGACGACCGACCGAACCCCTTTTCACTTTCGTCCACGACACAACCCCCTCACCCCCCTTCCCCCCACCACCGCTTTTCACTTTTCCCGACCCACTACCTCCACCAACCCATATTCGCTTTCGTCTACGACAACCCACCCTTCCTACTCTTCACTTTCGTCCGCAACACAACCCTTCCTTCCGATCTTCACTTTAGTCTGCGACAACCCCACTCCCACTCCTCACTTTCGTCCGCGACAACTGCCCGATCCCCTTCCCCCACCAACCTCTATTCTCTTTTGTGTGCGACACGACCACTTCCGCTCTTTACTTTCATCCGCGACACAACAACCCCCCCTACCGCTTTTCACTTTCATCCACGACAACTGCCCAACCCACTTTCTCCACCAACCCATTTTCGCTTTCGTCCACGACAACCATATTCGCTTTCGTCCACGACAACCCATATTCGCTTTCGTCCACGACAACCCATATTCGCTTTCGTCCACGATCTACTCTTTACTTTCGTCCGTGACACAACCCCTCCTTCCGATCTTCACTTTCGTTCGCGACAACCCCACTCCCACTCCGTACTTTCGTCCGCGACAACTGCCCGATCCCCTTCCCCCACCAACCCCT
>CAIGQZ010034910.1:21536626-21558505 GCA_903798205.1 Danio tinwini
GAACAGAGGTTACATGTGCTGGTGAAGATTACAGATACAGATGAAAGGTTTACACTGACTGTGAGCTATATTGCATGTTGTTTTTGAAACCAAATAAGGACTGAATGTCTGCTGTGTGTAGTTTTTTCTGTAATCGGTAACATATCGGAGAGTGTAAGGGTCTGTATGTGTTTATATATGTTCATTTATTTATTTATATTATATAATCACAGACGTTACAGTATTTTTGATCTGCAGTTATAATCAAAGTTAGTAATAAACATTTATACAGAAGTATTTATGTGTGTAAAGCATCTGTTTTGTGAGAAGTGCTTCTCATATAATGTGAACGACCCGTACAGCTTTACTTTGACATTTTCTCGAGCGAGAATGACGTCGACTGAAACTTTCTATCGTACACCACGCCCACCCTTGGTACCTTTTTTTGCAGTGGAATCACAAGCCTGATAAAGGTGACCCGTACCGTACCGTACTGTAACAGTCAGTGGAAACGGGCCATAAGTAATGCAACTAGTTACTTTTTTGGGGAATAACTCAGTATTGTAATGCATTACTTTCAAAAGTAACTTTCCCTAACACTGCTGGTTATGCACGAATAAAAGATTTTCGAGCTGTTTTCTACCCTGCATGACCGTGGGTGGATATCTGTTCCTGATGCAGTTTATACATAAAAGCAAGAAAATCAAGAGAATTAGACACCACTTTATTCTGCTCACCAGAATTCTCCATTGTCGAGAACATCATTGTATTTTTGGTCCTCAGGACGTACAAGTTCCCACAGTGGAGATCTAAAAAGACCAGATTAATAAAAACAAGCTTTATGGAGAAAATCAGACATGCTAAATGTTGATTATTGGTTGTCAAACAACCGGATTCAGACCTGTCGCTCCAGTCTCTGTTCCACTCTCCAGAACCCCACGGGTTAAAAATCCTCACCAGCTTCACTGGACGACCTTTACATAGAACCTGAAAGAGAACACCCCATACTGTATACTTGACAAGGAGTTGTACTGCAAGAAAATGTATTTCTTAATTTGTTTGTGTTTCTAGTCCAAACATCAAAAAATTCTTAAATCAAGAAGCATTTTCAAGACAAGTAAACTATATTGTCTTGTTTTAAAGAGCCCCTATTATGGGTTTTTGAAAATGCCCTTCCATGCAGTGTGTAACACAGCTCTAGGTGAATGAAAACATCCAGCTGAGGGTTAAATCTGAAAGAGCAGCATGTTTAAAACGATTGATTCCTAGCCGAAATACTTGACTCAGAGTCGAATAAACAAATCGAGTTGGGTTTGGATCTTTTGTTTGATCGCATCAACATCGATATGGTACATCATCAAGTATGTACTTCCAGTTCCGGTAAAATGTGAACATGCTTTCACTTCAGACACTAGCAGAGGCGCGGAGGATCACAGGACTGATCATGACGCGAAGATGACGATCACTGATTACTGATTTTTACAACAACACCACAGTATAGCCAACCTAGTGCTGTGTTTGCTTCTGTCGTTTTTCTGATGCAACGCAGGATTCGCTGGCCGTTTGCTATTGAAGGAACAGCAGAGACTGTGGGACTTTGTCAGACATTGACAGGTACTTTGTCAGTAACTTTTACAGTTCATTAGGGGTGTGAACCTAAACTGGTCTCACGGTTCGGTTACGATTATCATGCCATCGATTCGGTTCAATTCAATATCTTGGTGCATCACGGTGCATTGACGATTCGATTTTTTTCTTTACAACACAAGAATTTTTTTTTTTTTATCTATAAATATGTTTATATTTATTTATTACTTGTAATAAGATTTTGTCCTTTAATACAAGCAGTAATATATATGAACTGTACCTTTAATTTTACCTGCTCAAAAAAACACTCTTTGTGAATGTTTTAGACAAAACTCCAACACATGCACAGAAGACAGCTCGAGCATTCATAACAAATAAACTAATGTAAATATTATCCCGCTTGCTTGAGCGCTGGCAAGTTCTTACACCTTTATGATTGGTCATTGTCTTCACCCGCTAAACACAAAGGGCTGCGATTGCCTTTAGAAACGAAAGCGATGTTCACCCATGAGTGACGCGGGAAAAACAGCCGCGGGTCAGACTATATGCGCATAATACGCGATTATCAGGTAATCCGTAATAGAATAAATACAATAAACTCGCACCACAGGCACGCTTGTGTCTGGATCCACAAGTATCGCTTTAACAGCCGCGAGGTGAGGAAACTTTACCTCACATACATGCCAACGGGTCAAATGCTCAAAGTTTGTGTGTGTGAGAGAGAGAGAGAGAGAGAGAGAGAGAGAGAGAGAGAGAAGGCTGTCACACACCGGATGCGCCGCTCAGCGCCGCGACACGGTGCGCACATCACAGTTGAAAATATCGCACACCAGACGCGCACATTTGCATGCTATTTAAAACAAAACTAATTAAATGGCGCTCTGTGGCGCGGCAGAAATATGAACAGTGTCCTGAGTCGTGGCTGGGCGTCGCAGACAGCCGACGATTTTGCGGCGCCGGTGTGTGCACCCTGATTGAAACCTATTTTTAGAATTCTGAAATGCGTGGCGCGGCGCTTCTGGTGTGCGACCTGCTAGAGAGAGAGAGAGAGAGAGGCAGAGATGGTGTTTTACAGCATTTCTCCCTAGTAGTGAAATAGCGGCTCCTGCTTTACCATTCCTCAGTGTCAGTGAAAGATCTGCTATTTAAGTAGTAGGAGTGTTTTATTTACTCACCCTCGCCTCCTTCACCATAGTATTCTACCACGACATCGCGCATAGGGGATAAATGACGTCAGTGCGTAATAACCGGTTATAATCTATTACTGAACTGATATCAAATTGCCCCCATCTGTATCGCGGTGCACCGAAGAAACAACTAATTTTGACACCCCTACAGTTCATATGGACCCGTTTCTTCTTCCTCCAGATCATAACATGTTAGTGTGATTAAAATTGTTGCCTCGTTTTGTGTAGTTTGCAAAATATGTGTTTAATTGCGTGTTATAACTTGTAATCTCCCCGCGTGGCTTGTAATCACTTATCTATTATAGATCAGGGCTGGTATTGTATCTCTCAGGTTAAATCTGTATGGGGCTGTTCACATATTGCATCCAAAACTACGTTAAAAACGTAATGCATGCTTCTTCCTTTACCGATTGAAATGTGTTTCTGAACTGGTGATTTTCTGCTGTTTGTCTTTGCTATGGCCACCATCTGCTGCTCCTCACCTGCGCGGCGCGGTCAATTTTCCATTATCATTCATTTTTGTCGCTGTGTGGATTGATACTAAATGCGTGTCGTTGTTACTACTTGGGGTTAGGGTTACTTTCTGCTACTTCAAACTGTATATTTCTTTCTGTCTCATGCTGAACGCAGTCGACCAATCGCAACAGACTGGGTCATCAGACCAATCAGCGCAGATTTGCTTCACGCTATGCAGGGGTTTGGGAACAAATGAATCGCTGAACGATTCATATGGGAGTCGCTGGGATAATTAGGTAAAAATAAATGCATTTTATAAGACAATGAAAGTGGTTTTTGACCTTGCATGCAGATCAGCCTGTTGTTGGAGACCCTTACAACCAAAATATTACCTTTTTTAATGCAAAAAATTAAGTGAGTTTTTTTTTTAAAACAAGCAAACTAATCTGCCAATGGGGGTCAATTTTTATGATTTAAGATTATTCTGCTTCCCCCATTGGCTGATTTGTTTAGCTTGTTGTAAGGAAAATCGTGGCATATTTCTTAAAAGGAGACTCAAATTTTTGCCTGTCAAGAAAATGCTTCTTGATTTAAGAATATTTAGATATCTGGACTAGAAACGAGACAACAAATCTAAGTAAGAAAAACATGTTTTGCAGTGCGTCTAATAAACGATGCACATTATGAACATTGTCTCCTCTCTGATGAATTGCATTAGTGACTATTTTTAAAGTACCTTTGCATGAATGCATTGGCTTACTGTACAAATGCAAAGCACATAGAAGTCCGATATTTTAAAGATGTACTCACCTCTGTGACTCCTGTGACCGTGTATGCATGCATTTCCACAAGACCGTTGGGCAACACAGTATTTTGCAGCACACCTGCTTGCTGAAGCAACAAAAACTTTAGTCTGTGATCATAATTATATGGTTAAGAGGAAATCTGTAACAATGCTATGTCCAAATAATACAATATAAGTACTTATTACTTAGTTAAAATGGGCAGTTTTACATTTTAACATCAACAAATCTTAATAATCAAGCTATATTTCAGATCATTCATCAGTTTGTTTAAGTGAATTCCGGCACGCAACAATACAGAAAATAAACTATTGTCATTGTGTCTTATTATGGTTAATTATAGTCATATGTTCTTATTACAGCATTCGTTCATTTTCCTTCAGCTTAGTCCCTTATTTATCAGGGGTCGCCACAGCGGAATGAACCGCCAACTATTCCAGCATATGTTTTACGCAGCGGATGCCCTTTCTGTTATGCTTCGTCTGATGCAAACAGCCAAATTGCTTATCACTGCAAATCTCCTCCCGTAGAGTGTTGTTAGGACACGGGGTTACAATGTAACCTGCTCACCTAATGTTTACGCTCGTAATATTTATATTATTTGCTAATTAATAACCACCTCATGTGGAACTCTGAATCTGTTTCTCATTTCAGAGTCTGCTACCATCCAACGGAGGTCGCATTTCGGTCACGAACGCACCTTTTAAGAGCCTTCCTGACTGAATGAATGAAATACGCAGTTTTCTTGTCTATTACAATATGTACCCGCCGGTGTCAGACATTCCCAGAGATATAATTATGGCTCGTTTCCACTGACTGGTATGGTACGGGTCGGTACGCTTTTATGGCCGTTTCCACTGTCAAAAGGCATACCGAACCGTACCGTACCACTTTTTCGGCACCCTTTCAAAAGGGTACCAAATACGAGAAAGGGTACCAAAAGGTTCCCAAAGGCGGAGCTAGACACACAGCTGAATGCTATTGGTTTACAGAGATACGTCACGAGCTCACGCAACAAGCCAGAATGAAAACAAAGGAGCCGCCATGTTTTCATACACAGCCGAGAGACTATATATATCTATATAATAACATAAAATAATGAGCCCTGTTCGATCTGGGCTCAAATGAACATTGTCGTCATATTGATGAATAGCCACAAAGCCAAAAAAGAGCAGATTTTACCCTGTGTCCTGTAGTTTTTTACGAGCCAGTCTGAAGCGCGAGTGGTTTTCTTGCTTGCGCGAGCCGCACGTTTCTTTATTTGAAATAGCAAACTTCTTGAGCTGATATTAATAACGTGCGCTTGATTATTGATGTGCTTTTAAAACCCGATCATGTCAGAAACTGACAAACGCAAGAGTGACGCGGCAAAAAACAAAAGGAGAAGCCGGAAAAAAAGGAGCACATTATTATTACAGCAAACGTGAACAAACTTCCATGTTTAACTATTATCATCACCTTTTGGACTATTATGAACTCAGAATGATGAAGTTACTTTATAACAGAGGCTACACGTGCTGCTGAAGATTACAGACACATTTAATCATGAGAGGTCTGACTGTGGGCTCTATTTTCTGCTGTTTTGAACCTAAATAAGGACTAAATGTCTGCTGTTTGTAGTTTTTTCTGTAAGTGGTAACATATCGGAGACTGTAATGGTCTGTATGTGTTTATATATGTTGCATTTATTTATTTATTTTATATAATTGCAGACGTTACATTAGGCTATTTCACACTGTCATTGATCTGCAGTTATAATCAACTCATGTTCATAGTAAAGTTAGTAATAAACATTTATACAGAAGTATTTATGTGTTTAAAGTATCTGTTTTGTATGAAGTGCTTCTCATATGATATGTGAGCGACCCGTACAGCTGTACTGTAGACATTTTCTCGAGCGAAAATGACGTCGACTGCAACTTTCTGTCGTACACCACGCCCACCAAAAGAGTACCATTGGTACCCTTTTAGCAGTGGAAACGCAAGACTGATAAAGGTGATCTGTACCGACCTGTACTGTACCAGTCAGTGGAAACGAGCCATTAGTCATTTTTGGCGAACAGATGAGATATCTGAGAAAGCCAGACAAAAAAGGACTGCAGTATGCATTACAGGTGTATATTCATGACTTAATACACAACTGATTAGAAAATTATCTAAAATAATATAAATTATAAAAAAAATCAATAAAATAATCAAAATTGAAGTTGGGTTAGCCTAGCCGCCTCATACGCTGATTATTCAACGGTTTAAATTTAGACAGAATAAATTTTAAAATAATCTAATTCTAACAAATTAAACTTTGATTTCTCTGTTTTAGCCAAAAAGCCTGATCGACTAATTGTTGTGCAATGAAATATAGCGTTACTAACCCACAAGGAAACACGCATGGACAGTGCTTTTACATAATTAATTCATAGAAAGTACAGCCAGAAAGGGGAAATTGATGGATTTGTGCCAAATATCAGCATCATTGACTCAACAATGTACAGCACCTAAAACTGTCAGTATGTTTGTGTGCTTTTTATCCAGTTTCTATTCTAATTAGCAGTTAAGTGGAAACAATAAGTTGAAATGCAAATCAAACTTTAAATAGCAGAAGTGAACAAATATTTCCTTACCCGCAAATATTAATCTGACACCAAATATAAAAGCAGACACTAACCCGCTATAACGTCGTCACCAATGATTAAATCTCCAAAAGACTGACAAAAACATTGATGAATTGTAACTCTGACATGGACATGAGGGATATAAATTACTGAAAAACAGCTGCGGGTGAAGAATATCGCAAGTGCTCAGTTTGTGATGATATCTCTGTTCTTTTTTGTTCTGTTGATATGTAATTACAAATATTTGTAGCTTGACACAGATGGAAATATGACTGGATTGTGCTCGCTCTTACAACTATTGAGAGGGCCTAAACAAAGCAGTGCTCATAATATCGAGAGAAAAAAAAGAAAAACACAGCTGTGAAACATAACCTGCTTTGTATTTTTGTAGGAAACACAGTTTAGATCTTTTTTACGGTAAGAGGTGTGTGAGTTATTGTCGTCTATCACTGAATGTGTCAGGAATATCGAAAGCAAAACCAACTTAACCCCGCTCTTTTAGCACCCCTCACACAGTTTGGTCCACGGCATTTCTCCGCTTGGGTTTTAGGTTTTGGAAAGGGAAAAAAAAAATCCACCACTGTGTCCAAACTTTAAGGATACTGGGTATCAGATTTGCACTATCCGTATGCACAACACTTTGGCTTGTTTCCCTCGCTCGAAAGCTTGACAGACCGCCCTGCGCGTAGCTACGGTTGCTAAGCTATGATTGGTGTGTGGCAGTTTTTGGGTGTGGCTTAGCGAAGGGTAAATTGGCTAAGCTGGCATTGGGCGAGCTAAAAGGACCAAAACAAAGACAGCTGTTCTGGCACGTAACTCACATGCTCAAAGCAGAATATCTGACTTCAGCATTGTTTCTCAGATAAACAAGTATGTTCACCTGGGATGTTTCTTAAATATCTGCACACATGTTATGGTGTTTTTATGCTTTAGAAAAGTCAAAAACTTACATACAGCACCTTTAAATGTGCGATTTTTAAATGAGGAATTTCTCATTTTTTCATTCTGCTTTTGACAGCAATTGTTTAAAGGTGCAGTCTGTAAGTTTGACACCCAGTGGTTAAACTAGGTATTGCACTCCTGGATCAAAATAAACTCAAGCGCGGGATGCCAGATTGAGTACAGGAGTGAGTGATTTACACTGTGTTATAAATAAAAGCAACGACACGCAACAGAGGGAATATTCTCCATATTAAAATGAGTTTTGGTTCTAACCAACACCTGGAATTGATATATTAGAAACGACTTCTATTTCTCACAGCTGAACATGTGAAACCTATGACAGTGATCATCTCAGGTAAATCTTGTGTGCTTTATTCAGTGCTAAATGCTAACAATGTGAGTTTGAATAGATTCTAAACCTTACCGTTTCGTAAGTGAGTGCATATTCTGTGCTTCTGAAAGGCTGTATTTACATTTCTGTCGTGTTTTGTCTGGTGCAAACAGCCACACTGCTCATCACTGAGTATCTAGTCACAAAGCGTGTTGTTAGGACACACGCTAACCTGCTCACGTTTGTAATATTTATGTCATTTGCTAATTAATAACCTCATGTGGAACTGATTCTGTCTCATTTCGACGTCTGAAACTGTCCATTTCGGTCACAGATGCATGCTTTTAGAGCCTTTCTGAATGAATGAATGAATGAATGAATGAATGAATGAATGAATGAATACGCTGTTTTCCAACAAGGCAACCCGGAGTGCTGAATTATAATTGGCTAAACTGGCATTGTGCAGGTTAAATTTACCTAAACAAAGACAGCGTTCCGGCACGGAGAAACCATTTTCAAAGCAGAATATCTGACTTCAGCATTGTTTTTCAGTTAAACAAGTATGTTCACTTGGGATGTTTCTTAAATATCTGCACACATATTGTGGTATTTTTATGCTTTAGAAGAGTCAAAAACTTGAATTCAAACATTTTTAAGGACTTGTGTTTGTTTTATAGTACTTCCCAGGCCTTGAAACCATATGTCTGAAATTCAAGTACTTTCAAGAAGCATGGGAAGTTAATTGGTTCTAAACTTTTACGCATATCTTTCTTCTGTTGAAGACAAAACAAGATATTCGGAATAATGTCGAAAGAAAGCATCCATAGAAATAAAAAAAATAGTATTGAAATCAATTTCTGTTTTTTTCCAGCATTCTTTAGTATATTTTTATATCTATATTTATCTTTAGTATAAGAAAGATTAATTAGTTTAATTAATTAATTAAACCAATTAATTAAAATTGAATGATTAAAATTGCTGGTTAATTAAAATTGATTAATTAACCAACAGGTTTGGGAAGATGGTTTTATTTTTGGTTGAACTGTCCCTTTAAAAACTCTTACCCCTCCAGGTGTGCCGCATCCCATCAGTGATTCTGATTGGCCGGCTCGTCTCATGATGTCCCACAGCTTATCTGATGCTTGACTCAGTTTAACGGTCATGTGTGGACCACCAGTGAAATCCATCAGAGCTTCTGAGATGTTCCCAGCATCCATATCCGTATAGGAGCCACACACTCTGGAAAATACCCTTTCCCATTAATTTTCTCCACATAGACATTTCCAGAAAAAGTTCTGGCCCCACTTTATATTTATCCTTGTGTACTGTTCAAATTGACTCCCCTTTGATTATGTTGGTGGCTGTTTTTGCCCCATTGACTTCCGTTATGATCACATTTATTGATTGCAAAGCCATGACAGCATATAATCATGCATTCTTGATTGTTGCTGGTTTTCTCTGTTGGGAAGAGGGACAATGTGTCATTTTTACTGTTGATCATCAGTTGGCAGCATTAACCCTTTAGATATGCCTGTGCTAAAGGGTTTCTGGCCTTAATATGGAGTAAAACAGCAGATTATAATGTGTGTGAGCAGAAATACACTTACTGTTTACTGTGTTCTGAAAGCTGAGGGGTGCATTTAGATTTTCTCAAACATATCAAGGTCAATGCGCAAAGGTTTCTCTTACACTCTCACACGATATTCCATATAACCATGTAATTTTAAGCCAAATTTAATTTTTTTTATGCACTGTAGCTGATGATCAACAGTAAAAATGACACATTATACCTCTTCCCAACAGGGAAAAGCTACAATCAAGAATGCATGATTATATGCTGTCATGGCTTTGCAATAAAAAAGTGATTATAATGGAAGTCAATGGGGCAAAAACAGCCACCAACATAACGAAAGCATGGTCAATTTGCCCGGAGTGTATTGTTAAATTCTTGACAATTTTCAACACATTTTCCCAAAATATGTCAAATTAAGATGTCACTAAAAAATCATACAATTGGCTAAAACACAGAAAATTGTGGCCAAATTAAGACAAAATCAACCCAGAGTGAATGAAAATGACCCAAAAGCAGACAAGGGTTAAGAGAACTTACAGAGTTAAGTTACAGAGAACTTATTTTATTTCTTTGTTCCAACTAGTGGCCAATAGCCTATTGTAATAAATTATGTTAAAACACGTATAAACGACTCATTCATGAAAAAAGGCAAAAGAGCTGTGCGCGTGTGCACATTTTAATAATGTCAGGCTGTAAATGGGTTCTGGCTTTATAAAACTGTCAATCAAAATGTACTTGTTGGGCTCGGGATGAATTCTGTCGGGCTCGAACCCTATCGGGCCTAACCATGTAATTTTAAGCCAAATAAATTGTTTTTTTAAGCACTGTAGCTGATGATCAACAGTAAAAATGACACATTATACCTCTTCCCAACAGGGAAAAGCTACAATCAAGAATGCATGATTATATGCTGTCATGGCTTTGCAACAAAAAAGTAATTATAATGGAAGTCAATGGGGCAAAAACAGCCACCAACATAACGAAAGCATAGTCAATTTGCCCGGAGTGTATTGTTAAATTCTTGACAATTTTCAACACATTTTCCCAAAATATGTCAAATTAAGATGTCACAAAAAATCATACAATTGGCTAAAACTGTGGCCAAATTAGGACAAAATCAACCCAGAGTGAATGAAAATGACCCAAAAGCAGACAAGGGTTAAGTGGCCTTCACAACTACTTAGTACTTAAATAAAAATATAAAAACAAATCAAAATGTTTTGCAGAAGACTCTGGTTCTATTGCGGTGGGATAGGTGTAGGGACAGGTTTGGTGGTATGGGTTAGTGCTGAAGATCTTTGCCCGAACCTGATGGGTTCGGATGGGTTCAGGCTTAATTTCTATCATTTTAGACGAAGTCGGGCCAGGCTCGGGCTTGCACAGTAATGTCATGTGATGCATTTCGATTAGCGCGAGAAAGTAATCAAATAGTTTGTTACAACATTAAATTCCATCCCTGTAAAGGTGAGACGAATGATGACAGAGAAGTAAAAAAAAACTAATGTTGACTCATTTTCATTCTAGCCACCAAGATATTTCAGCGGTCATTCATACACTGTGTATTACAATAAAACGCTAAACAGCAATGTACAGCGTGGACAGCAAGCTGACGGGGAAATGACAAGGTCACTCGCTACATTGAAACCGCTGTCATGGAAAATGAAATGGATGTTCTTGGCTGGTAGAAGATGAACAAACAATCCTACCCCAAACTTGCAAAATTAGCTAGATCAGTACTATGCATCCCGACCTGAAGCAGCAGCAGTGAAAGGGTGTTAAGTGCTGCTCAGTGAGCGCAGGACTATGCTAAAGCCATCTATAGTGGATTCAATAATGTTCCTCCACAAAAACACGTAGCCTAATCTTGGTGAGTAAAGGATTTTCAAATTATAACTTAATATTAATTAAACCATAAATGCATAATGTAGACCAAGTATACAGGCTAATGTTGGCATTATTATTTTATTATTCCGCTTTACCGTCACCTTAATACCAGATTGTGAAGAGAAGTGGCGAAACAAATCCAGCAGAGCCTTTATCTTAATTTCATTATGCCAAATACCCATCATCATTTATAATTTATTTTAATTTGTTTGGAAAGACTTATTTTTATTGGTGTGTTGGCCAAGTTAAAGGTTAAGTGTATGTACCTAGGCCTATAGTGTGCTGAGATGTTACAATGTTACAGAGAACTTATTTTATTTCTTTGTTCCAACTTCTAAGTGGCCAATAGCCTACGTTTGTAATAAATTATGTTAAAACATGTATAAATGACTCATTCTTGAAAAAAGGCAAAAGAGCTGTGCGCGTGTGCACATTTTAATAATGTCAGGCTGTAAATGGGTTCGGGCTTTATAAAACTGTCAATCAAAATTTACTTGTCGGGCTCGGGCTGAATTCTGTTGGGCTCGAACCCTATCGGGCCTAACTTTTATGGCCCGATTACACCTCTAGTATGGGTAGGTTTAAGGTTGGGTTAAGGAGTAAAGATAAATGTACTTACAGAAATTAATTAAAGATATAACTACATGCAAGTATTTAATCGATAAGTATAATGTAAAAACATGTATTTACACACAATAAGTACATTGTGATGAATTTCTGTACTAATTTCAGTGTAAGCACATATTAGTTAAGGCCACTTAGTATAAAGTGAGACCAAAGTTCTGATTCACGAAACCAACTAAATCAGGGGTGTCCAAACTCAATCCTGGAGGGCCGGTGTCCTGCTGAGTTTAGCTCCAACTTGCTTTAACACACCTGCCAGGATGTTTCTAGTATATCAAGTTAGAGCTTGATTAGCTCGTTCAGACGTGTTTAATTAGGGTTGGAGCTAAACTCTCCAGGACACTAGCCCTCCAGGACCAAGTTTGGTCACCCCTGAACTAAATGAAGGATTCAATTAATGAAGTAACGTTGCTTGTTTTTTGCTTTCAGAATTTCTCCAAACCAGTGGTCACCAAACTTGTTCCTGGAGGGCCGGTGTCCTTCAGATTTTAGCTCCAACCCTAATCAAACAAACCTGAACAAGCTAATCGAGGTCTTACTAGGTATACTTGAAACACCCAGGCAGGTGTGTTAAAGCAAGTTGGAGGGACACCGGCCCTCCAAGACCGTGATTGGTGCTCCAAACCATAGCTTTTAAAAACAACTGTAAACCTAAACATACTTAGCATAAGCTTTCTCTAACAGAGCAGGCCAGAATTCATTTGGTGTTTTGGACTGGACAAAGACAAGTTGGTTGTCTATGGTTGGCAGTTTGTCATCGATAACCACATCAACCCATGATCCAAATCTCCAGAACTGAAAACAAACACATAACAGTAATTAGCTTTTGAAAATAATAATAATAATACTTACAAAGTTTTTTAAATATTTCCCAAATATTTCCCCTTTACTGTCACAGTCACGTAGGGATGGCTGACATGAAACTGATGTTTTGACACAGGGTCGAGATCCCGAAGCGCAAGTGTTTCGAAACACTGCACAAAAGTAAAATCCGAAACACCCAGATTACATGACTAAGGTGATTTGAAACACCAGGTCAGCTGACTAAAATGATTCAAAGCATTGGTCATTTCAGAAGAATTTTGAGACCTGGTGAATCTGCATTTGACTGACAGTGTCGAAAACAACCTCCATCTCAAGTAGCCTAGTGGACCTTGTGTGTGCTCAGAGTAACAGTGCTGCAAATGGCCCTAGTTCAAATCCCATCTTGAACAAATACTCTGAAATGATGACTTGATGTGTTTATTGTTGTTACTTTTTATGACCAAAACAAGACATATTTATTCTCAAAGTTTTCAATCTGACGTCAGACCAATGTTAAAACACGTTACAAGGACAGAGCATTTAAAAACCAACATCTATAACTGCATCACCCTGGATTTGAACCTATTATCTCGGCATGCTAGTCAGGACAGGGTTCGTACGGGTGCTGGAAATCCTGGAAAATGCTTGATTTTTAATATAGTGTTTTCAAGGTTAGAAAAGTGCTTGGATTTTGGACAAAGTGCTTGAATCTGCTTGAAGTTGAAATTGCAGGACTCGAAATGATGAAATTTTATCTATGCAAGCTTCACACAATCCATATTTGCACTTAACGCCAAACGCAGCGCTCATGTCAACTTGCTGCACTAAACAAAGCCCGCAATTCCTGCCCTGCCTTAAAGCTCTTCTGATTGGCCCACTGCTCTTGAACTAAACACGAATGGATTGGTTAACATCCGCTGTCAATCACTCAGTTCAGATGACAGAGAGCTACAGCTGCGAGCCGCGAAAATGTAAAGGCCTGGTTATGAGAGAATGAAAATAACACAGACAGATTTTGTTTTAGAAACCACCTAAAGTTACAAATGAGGGCACATCTGATCAGTGATCATGTGGTGAATGTTAATCCAGCATTTACACTTTTAGAAGATTTACATTTTTGGAAGGGCATCCTCTGCGTAAAACATATGATTGATAGGTTGGTGGTTCATTCCGCTGTGGCGACTCCAGATTAACAAAGAGACTAATCCGAAAATAAAATAAATGAATGAATTAATTAATTGATGAAAGTCTACAAACTATGGTTTCCATATTTGGTGACTGATTTTCAAAACAGTTGACATAGGAACAGTTCATTATTTTGAGATTATTCTCAGACTCATAAGGATTTGATTTGTTACAGAAATTTTAAATAGCAATGCACATGAAATATTATGAACGACTGGTCTTGAAAGTTTGGTACTACACCCAAACAAAATCTGACTGTAAGCTCATTTTTGACATATCAACTTTGGAAAGACCAAGTTTGGAAAGACCAAACTTAAAAAAAAAAAAAAGTTTTATCCAATAACTTTTTTTTCACCTTTTTTGGTTGAACTATCCCAATAAATCTATGCTCCAAAGTATTTAACAATTTAAATTGAAACGCCATACAGATTTAAATGTGAAAATACACATACAGCATGTATAAACGTAATTTACTGTGGTTGTTAGGTGTGGAAAAGCATAAAAATGCACCTTGAAAGTCCTTGAAAAGTGCTGGAATTTGAAGTTGGAAAAGGTGCAAGAACCCTGCAGGAACTCTCAGCACTCCACTAAATCACTTAAAGCCTCGACTTTACAATGTGAGGTTTAATACCTCATTTGCTCAACTGTTTATTTGCTGAAGCCATTCTAGAGCAATACATAAAAATGGTCACTAGGTGTCACTGTAGAGAAGGGTTTAGAAATGTTTTGAAGCTTCGTCATATTTGCTTCGACTGTTATAGTGTTTTACGAAGCCTCGCTTTGCCCACCACTAACATTCACCAGCTGAAGTGCCCAAAAGACTACACTTACCACCTATTCATAATCTGTTTTAAACACTGTTGTAAGTTACAAACAGTATGTGAAGTGAGTACTGTGAGCATGTGTGAAGTACCTGGATGACCTGCTACTTCCGGCGAGATTCTGAAGCGTGCATCTAATGGATGCTACGCTATCCCATGATGCCCCACGAGAGAGTTCAAGAATGGGAGTGAAGCGAAACAACCGATGCGGGTATGTTGTGATAATGACGAATGTCAGATGTAGTTCATCCCAATGTAATTCATACTCATTTTCCTGCTATATAGAACGTCCTTTTCTAACAATCAAGAAGTAAATTCAAATTCACATTCAATTCAGATGTACCCTCAGTCACTCACTATCTGTTATGAACTGGAGCGTGATGACAGGAGTGAAAATCCGTAAAGGTCTTAACAGGAATAAACAAAAATGTCGGGGGAGTAATCAGGTAACAAGCAAAGATTGAGACAGGCAGCAGACAATTGTAGATCCAAAAGACAGATCCAAAACAAACAAACTAGGCAGAAATGTGGAACAAGAAGCAAGCTCAGGAATGTCCATACATGAAACAAGACCTTGCAAGGATAGTGAGTGACTGAGTTTTTTAAATAGAGCAGAAGATTGTAAACAGGTGCTGTGGTAATCAATGAATTATGTCAAGAAAGTGTGATCAGGTGTGAGGTGCAAAGAATGATGGTAAGTGTGGTCCGGGTGAGTGGCAGAGGTGATGTGTGGAGTGCCCTCTAGTGCAAGGGTTTTCAAACTTTTAGGACACCCCCCCCCCCAAGTTTGTTCAATTTTACTGTATGTTAACATGGGCAACAATACTTTAATATGATTTTAATATGATTAAGACAATACTCTGATAAAGAGTCACCATGCAAACAGCGATTTTTGATGACCTTAATCCAACTAAAGTCATAACTGAACTAAACAGAAATGGAATTAAGATGTGGATTATGCAGACATTAGTGGCATTATTGAAGTAAACACCGTCATGTAGGACTTTTCACTGCATTTTGCGACAAGATGCACACACAAGACTGTCAGTAAAGGGCCACACACACGCACACACACACACACATCATGAACAGTGTTGCCAGATCGAGCGGTTTTGTATTTACATTTCGGCGGGTTTTGGATAGCTTTTGGGCTGAAATCAGTCAGCTACATCTGGCAACACTGATCCCGAAATGCGCAAGTTTTTTTTCTGTTTTAGCGTGCGCTATCGAATCCCATTAAAACATCTTCCACCATTCCTTAATAAATATTTGTGTCTAATACCCCAGTTTGTCATTGGGGCATGAATGAAATGTTCATGAGTGAAAGTGCCAAACTGCAGTGAAAGTCGAAAAATTCAAGAGGCTCAAACTCTGCAGGAAACGTAGCCTAGTGACACAACATTCAAAAAGCACTTCATGTAACACCTTAATTATATTATTGTCTTATTCAGATTAAGCATTTTTTTTTGTCAGACGCTCACCGGATTGACTTTCATTTACCGTCATTCATTTTAAAAAGCACCCACTCCATTTTATTTGCATATATTTTACTCGAACGCATAAACTCTACAGGTGCCTAAAAGTTAGCTGTGGAACCCCACAGTTTGAAAACCCCTGCTCTAGTGTGTATTTTGGGCACTTTAGCTTCAACTTTATTTTATTATTTACAGTATTTCCTATTATATTTGTCGTCTGTTGTTTTAGTTTGGCCTGAATAAAAATAATGATTTAAAAAATAAAAACTGTTAACGTCAATATTATTAGCCCCCTTAAGACAATGACTTGCCTAACTTGTGTTGTTAGGCCCCGTTTACACTAATGCGTTTTCGTTTCATTTTGCTACAGTTATGCCATCTATCCACACTACGCCGGAGTTTTCGAGCTCCCAAAAACGGAGCGTTTTAAAAACGCTGGAGAGGTTGTTTTCATTCTAAAACTCTGCTGCTCCATCTCAATGTGGATGGGGGAAAACGGAGACATCTTAAAACGGACGCGTGGCTGCAGACATTCGCTACCTGATTGGGGCTTTTGGATCTTTGCGTATCCTTCCCTTATTTGTCAAGCCCCT
Source organism: Danio tinwini (assembly GCA_903798205.1). Classification (NCBI taxonomy): domain Eukaryota; kingdom Metazoa; phylum Chordata; class Actinopteri; order Cypriniformes; family Danionidae; genus Danio; species Danio tinwini. The sequence continues at coordinate 21,553,483 of CAIGQZ010034910.1, forward strand.
ATCACATGACTATAACTCTACCGGATGATGGCAGACCAGCCTTCACTGTAAACAACAACATGGACACAGAAATGGGAGCGTTGTTTGCACTATTATCCGTTTTAGTCACTATTGTGCAGTTAAACTCTGCCTTTTTTACTACAGCAGCTGCATATATTCGCAAGAGGCAAGCTATTGTTCGAGCACTTGCTAATCGCTTGCGTTCATCGTTCAACCAGCGTTTGTTAACTAACAATAACCAAATGCCGAGCGAGACACATGCTTCCCATTTATACTTGCCCAGAGTGCGCGAATGGTCACGTGATATACGTTTTTGGTGGAGTAGTGTGGATGGAGATATGTTTAGAAACGCTAGATGAAACGCTAGTGTGGACGCGGATTGTTTTTTATCTAAAACGCCGTTTCAAAACGAAAACGCATTAGTGTAAACGGGGCCTTAGTCTAATTAACCTAGTTAAGCCTTTAAAAGTCGCTTTAAGCTGAATACTAGTATCTTGTAAAATATCTAGTCAAATATTATGTGCTGTCATCATGGCAAAGATAAAAGAAATCAGTTATTAAAAAAAAAAGTTATTATGTTTTAAAAATGCGTTCAAAAAATCTTATTAATCAGCACTTTAATTAAACATTTACATAATTTTATATTTAACCATACAGAGGCTTTAACTCTTAAAGGAATCGATCACCAAATATATATTTACCCTAAAGTGAAATATTCCTGCATAATCCACAGAGAACGTTTGATCATCCTGGATGACCTGCTTCATGATGCGCTTCTGAAATGTAAGAGCTCCGACAGACGCCAGAAACCAGCAGTTCCCTTCACAAACAGAAATACAGCATTTATTTCTGCATTTATCCTAATTCACTGCACAGTGTTATGACTTATCCTTTATAATGCTTGCATAAAGCAAGTAGTTCATACCCTTGAAGCTGTAATGTATGTGTGTTGTGTATAATCAATATGTTCCCATTTGAGGCACATGCAAGAGCACAAACCACCCAAATTTTCATCAAATTTTACACAGGTCACCATTAGACTATGCTAGGAAAAAGTGCAACAAATGCTCATCCTGAAAAAACATAGCCCTATATACATTTCTGAAGATCATGAATTACGTAGCCAGAGGTACGTATGGCTGCGTTGTGTTTTCGGAGTGGAGTTGACCATGGCGGCAGGTTTTGTGTCCGGCGAAGTACAATTCCAGAAAGCAGGTAAGACAAAAACCAAAGCCAAAAAATAAAATAAACAAGTAAATAACAGGGTGAGAATGTGGTAAGATCTGAAAACGTGGTAAAACAAACAACGAGGGGTTTTCTTTTTCTGGATTGCTTTTGAAAACTGTTGGGTTTGTTACGACCATGGTCACAACATCAAATGAGGGAAAACACAAATGGATCGGTCTAGGAGTTTTCATTAACAGAAACCAAAAGTTAAAGAAGTGTGGGGAGAAAACACAAGAAACTAAGGCTGAGCACAGAATGGAGCACAACTTCCCCGTCAGTGCTTTTGAAAACATTATTGATTGGGTTTAGGGAAGGGGGTGGGTGGGGGAAATCGGTCAGTCAGGGTTGTTGCTAGATCAGGTACGTTTGCGGCCAGAAGGTAATGAGAATTATTTATTAAATTTCCCATTTATTGTATTTTATTATCGTCTACCCCCACCCCAACCCTAAACCCAACCGTCACAGTAACCTAAAAACAGTAGTTGTACAGACTATTATTTTTGTTATCTATTAAATTACCCAATAAATTGTATTTTTTAACACCTACCCCCACCCCAACCCAACCGTCATAGTACTGTAAAATATTAATTATTGTTATATAGTGTCATAAAAAAGTTCAGCTAAATTAATGTGCATATCACACTTCCGGCCGACCGCATATCCAATCTAGACATTACCGTCAGTCAGTCAGTCGACAGCAGCCTCAGGATTTACGCGAGAACAGCAAGCTTAAATGGCACTAGCGAGAGAAATCTGAGATCTGATAAAGTGTACACAGTGGCCTTTGGTGGATTTGCGAAAACAAACACTGGAAAATAACGTAGCTCCTGGGATGCATTTGGTGCTCTCCAGAAATGTATATAGGGCTATGTATTCAGAATGAGCCTAGGTTAAAAAAATGATATTAAGCTCCAGCCATTTTTGTATGAACAATTATCTAACTTGTTGGTGGTAATAACTCAATAATTTGGTGTCACCTCACATCAATCACCCCACATTAATTTGGGATTAGTACTGTCTGTTTGTTACCAGAAATATGTACTTCACATTACAATTTATGGTTTGATTTTGCTTAAAATCCAGCCTGATCTCATGAGGAAATGTAAGTATTTTCCATTTTGTCAGTTTAGTGGCGAATTCGTAGATTTGAGTTGAGTCGTACGAAATTGTACGAATTTTCAAAAGGAGGCGTGGCACCCAACCCAGCCCCTAAACCTAATCGTCATTGGGTGATAAGCAAATCGTACTAAATTGTGCGAATTAGATCGTACGAATTCATACAAATTAGCCGCTAAATCAAAAAGATCACCAACAATCATCAATGGTCTCCAACCCTGTTCTCAGAGTTCAGATCCAAAACCCACTCAAACACACCTGATAAAGGTGTTGAAGATATTTGTGTTGGAGCAGGACTGGAACTCAAAATTACTGCTTATTTACATTTGGTGTATAAATCCACATTCATTTATTGCTTTATTGCACTGCCACTTTATCTATTAAATGGCTTAGCCGGGTGACCTTTGAGATTTTCATCATGTCTAAATTATATTTAACATGTTTTGGTTTTGCTTTAGTTCATTATTTGCAAGTGTGTTTTTTCTCATTTGCTATAACAGTAGACAATGAATGATCCTCTACCAAATCTCTATTCATTTACACAATGAATGTGATTTTGCAGACCTACCTAATCTACCCTGGATGAAGTCAAACCTTGAAGTACCTTGAACGATGTAAACAGGGTTTGGCACCAGTTCCTGAAGGAAAAAGAAGATTTATTTCACATTGTAAATCAGATACTAGTGTTCAATCTCTTAACAAGAACACAAGACCCTTTTCAATATAAAAATAGAACAAAACCTGAATGAAAAGCAAGCATGACTATGCAATTCCCTTTGTAGTGGACACTAAACTTTACTAGCGCTCACACCCTAATGTCAACATCAGCTAGACTGGCCAACAAGATCCTTTAGAAAAATAACATTTAGATCCTGCAATCAGTAGGCATAAGCGTGCTTAATAATAAAATGCAGGCCCATGAAGTGTGTGAGATATGGAGAAATGTAAGTATAGATTTCTTAAATGTTTTCTGAAATTAATATAACTTTATAAATATTGCTAATTTAATTCTTTCATTCATTTTCCATCAGCTTAGTCCCTTATTTATCAGGAGTCAGCGCAGTGGAATGAACCACCAACTATTCCAGCATATGTTTTACACAGCGAATGCCCTTCAAGCCCCTCAACCCAGTACTGGGAAACACACATACACTCTTGCATTCACACACACACTCATACACTATGGTCAATTTAGTTTATCCAATTCCCCTATAGCGCATGTTTTCTGGACTGAGGGAAACCGTAGCACAAAAAGGAAACCCAGGCCAACACGAGGAGAACATGCAAACTCCACACAGAAACGCCAACTGACCAAGCCGGGACTCCAACCAGCGACCTTCTTGCTGTGAGGCCACAGTGCTAACCACTGAGTCACAGAGCCGCCCTACTATTAATATAATATAATGTATATATATATAATATAAGTATTTTTAATAACATAAGATCTTGTACAATGTCTTGTCATGAATATAAAGGAGATTTCATGCATGCTTATGACAACTGTCATGCCATAAAATGTCATTTTGAGGAGGTGACATTGTTTGAGATGTCTTGGTCATGACAATTTGACATAATAAACAATAAACATGATTGTTATAAGGCCATTATAATTGTGTCATGAATATTTTTCTGATCACTTTTTTTTTTCAAATGTTTTAATACTCTATCAATAATTTGATAAAAACATCATTAATACTTAATGACATTTCACTCATGACGCAATCATAATGGCCTCCTGACAGTCATGTTTATGACAGATTTATTTGCCTTGCTAAAGTTGCCACACAGCAAAATCATTTGAGTAAAATTTACTCAGTTCAGAGAGCATTTGGTCCCTCTTTGAATATGGGCAAACAGGTTGGTAAAAAGTAAAGCTTGCTATTTGTGGAGTTGTTTAATGATCCTTTGCTGAGATTTTGAGAGATTTAATGTCTTATATTTAATCTGATTTCATCTAAGACTGTGACTGAAGTCAGATGTAGTTTTGTGTTTCTCTTCTGTGTTTCTGCTTATTAACAGCAGGCTTTTATCATTAGTGCTCAATCATCACCTAATTAAATCTTACATTGTCTCATTAACTTGAATAACTTTAACTCAATTTAGAGAGGGACCAAATACTATCTAAACTGAGTCAGTTTTACTCAGAGGAATTTGCTGTGCATGAAAATGACAAAGACAGGCTGTGGTAAGTCAAATCCTCATAACAAAAAACATCTCCAACGGTGTCATCTTTGCATTTAATGACAGTTATCACAGCATGCATAAAATCTGATTAATTTTCATGTGCCATGTAATGATTACAAAGGTTTCATGACAGACTTATGAACTCTAAGTAATCTTCTTAAGTAACACATTTAACCACGCCCCTCCAGCTGTCAGTTTTGACAACAAACAGAACTGGTGAGCAGGAGGAGTCTGTTAGGTTGTAATAACTCTCCCCAAACCCTTTTTCCAATCTTTCTGAAAGAAACGCCTACTTGTACTACATCCAATCAGCTCATGGGAGAAAAGACAAGCCACGCCCACTGCTTTCTCATTTAATATTCCGTTTCTCTAGGAACTGTCACAATACGAAAAAAAAAAAAACATTTATAGCTTCCGGTTCACTTAAAGTTTGTTAATTTCATTTACTAATATATATATATATATATATATATATATATATATATATATATATATA
>CAIGQZ010034910.1:21558515-21570718 GCA_903798205.1 Danio tinwini
ATATATATATATATATATATATATATATATATATATATATATATATAAAAACATGGTGTGTGTGTGTTTGTGTGTGTGTGTGTTACATACATATGGTCTTTTCCACACCACTTTCCAGAGATCGTCTCGCTTCAGCGGCCCTAAACCGATGGATTTGAGCTCTGGTGGGAACAGGTTGTCTCTAAACCTCAGTCTCTCCTTCAGGCAGAACTGCTTCAGCTGCTGGAAATCCTGATCCAGAAACTTTTCAGGATTACTGGCCGATCCCTGTCCATCTTTGACATTACGCTCTGATAAAATGTTTAAACACACACCAGGCGCAGGCATTTTGGCTCAAATCTGTCGAACACAAACAACGTTTTACTGTATGATTATTTCTGATGATGTCTTTTACTCTACTATGGATCATATTTAGATTAGATCAACGAGTATGAGTACAGAGTATGAGTACAAACTGGTTTATCTTTATATTGCAACATAGGCTCATTCTGAAAACGTACCCCTGTATACATTTTTGGAGATTGTGAATTATGTAGCCAGAGGTACATACAGTATGGCTGCATTTCGTCTTTAAAACGAAAGCTATGGAGCGGTATGACGCCATTCCTTTTTTTGCTTACAAGCTGACCTCTTGCCTCCATATGGACGGCTTTTCCACTGTTACCAGTCTGTCGAGTGGCTTGCAGTGTATGACGATGGACTTGAGATGCAGAGAGGAGTTGACAATAACGCGAGGTTTGAGTCTGGCGAAGAACGTTTCCAGAAAGCAGGTAAAACAAACAAAAAAAATAAATAAAATAAACATGTAAAAAACAGGGTGACGATGTGGTAAAATTTAAAAATGTGGTAAAAATCAGGTGAGGGCTTTTCTTTTTCTGGATTGCTTTTTAAAACTGTCGGTTGGGTTTAGGGAAGGCGAAGATTGGGTCAGTCGATTGCTTAGTCAATCCGTCAGTCAGTCGACAGCGTGGATCTATGCGAGAATAGCAGCCGTGAATGGCACCTGCAAGAGAAATTTGAGATCTGAAAAAGCGTACACAGCAGCCTCTGGTGGATTTGCGAAAACAAAAACTGCAAAAAGCCTAGCTCCTGGGACGTATTTGGTGCTCTCTAGAAATGTATATAGGGGTACGTAATCGGATTGTTCAGAATTATAGTGAAGTGCTGTGAGGAAGGTCACCGGTTCGATACCAGCTCAGAGCAGGTTGGGTGGCATAGGACCGGCGGGGTTAAATTGGTGCCATGACCCGGATGGGAGTGAGGTTTAGGGGGTTGAGTGTAACGGAGGCCAGCTAGTAAGTGCTGTGCAGGTAAACCTCACTCCTCTGACCTCTAAAGGCGCTCTAGCATCGCTAAAGGCCATAGTCTTTAGCCTCCTTGTTAGAGCAACCGACTCCCATGCGGAAGGTCTCCGGTTCTATACCAGCTTGGAGCAGGTTGGGTGGCATAGGACCGGCGGGGTTAAATTGGTGCCGTGACCCGGATGGGAGTGAGGTTTAGGGGGGTGAGTGTAACGGAGGCCATCTAGTAAGTGCTGTGCAGGTAAACCTCACTCCTCTGACCTCTAAAGGCGCTCTAGCGTCGCTAAAGGTCATGGTCTTTAATCTCCTTGTTAGAGCAACCGACTCCCATGCGGAAGGTCTCCGGTTCGATACCAGCTCGGAGCTGGTTAGGTGGCGAAGGACCGGCGGGGTTACATAACAAAGATGCTTGGTCACAATTTACAATAATGTTCAGTTAGTTTTTGTTAATGTATGTTGTAAAGAATATTGATTAATTAAAAAGTTCCACATACTGTATCAGAAATCACAGGATTTTTACATTTGTTTACGTTATGAATTGCATTGTGGGACCTTTATCTCAAAATATTCAACTGTGCAGTTCAACAAAGTGACTTTTATTGACATTTTAGTAGTTTGAAACAATATATTTTACATTATAAGAAATAATACATAGAGAAATAAGTATGTAAAGTAACAGAAAATGACAATAAATCAATTTAAACTATTAAAAATGTCAATAAAAGTCACTTTTTCAAGCTTTTTAACATCATAAAGGGTCCATAATGCAATTAATAAGCATAAAAAATATGAATGTTTATTTGTCTACTAACATGAACTAAGAATGAACAATTCATATGCAGCATTTTTTTATTATAGTTTGTCATTTATTAATGCTTTATTAATACCCAAAGTTGAGTTTGTTAACATTAGTTAATGCACTACCAGGTAACAAGAGCAACTTTATTTTCATTAATGTGAACAATACGAATAAAGACTGTAATGAATGTATTATTCATTGTTTGTTCATTTCAGTAAATACGTTAACTAACAAATCCTTATTGTAGCATTTCTACTTCAGTTCAAAACATGCAGATTTGCATGAAAACAAAAAAACTTCCTTTGTCTTTGCATGTAAATGACTGAACTACAGCACAACTCTGAACAACATTTGCATGTATGTTGACTCAGTTTCTTTCTAATACATGAGAATTTCAATGGATAAATAACTTGACAACAACATGACATGAAGTAGTGATTATTAAACCACACTGAACTGAGCTAAACTAAACTGAACTTAAACACTGAAAACTGAACTGACACTTTTCAATTCACTATAAACTTCCATGTGAAGCTGCTTTGACACAATCTACACTGTATAAGCGCTATACAAATAAAGATGAATTGAATTGAATGAATAACAAAACCTACCTTTCGTCTGTAGCGTAGGTGAAAGATCACGCCGTCCTCCACAAAGCACAGAGCAGAAGGAAGCTTTTCAAAGTCTGACTCCACCTGCAGATCCAGGTGTGACGCAACTTTATGCCTCTCAGGTCAATATTTAAATACAGCGCAAATGCCATTATTTATGAGCCGAGCCTTCTACTGTTGCAGGAGTCAGGCCAAAATACATTGATTGACCCATTACTGTTTACACAGTGAATATTGAGAGATGTAACAACTGATTTAATGCTTGTAAAAAAAACTGAGCTTAAGGTTTACAAACATTACAAATCTTTTCAAATCTGTAGGAAATTTTTTTTTATTTTAATTTCTTTTGTGTCTATTTTTATTAGAAAAATTGTTAAGACTAACAACAGATTAATAAATCTTTTTCATTTGTATGATACCATTTATTACCCAGACACACTTCTTCTTTCTTACTGTGTTGCATACTTAGAAGAAACTGCTGACAAGAGGGAAATAGCAGAATAAGAATAAATATAGTGCGGGGGCCCTTGCTCCAGACTGCTGTCTAATAAGACGTCTAGACATGTCACAAGGAGCTGGATGCTTGTAGAAGTTGTGAAATATATTAAAGATGCACTTAATTGTTCAGTTCTGGTATGCAGAGAAGGCTTGCAGAAAGAGGAAGTATGTTTGGGGTACAAGAGCCAAAGGACTGCAGAATGACTGATAAGTGACGTTACACCAAAACTCCACCTGTTAATATCAGTTGTGTATATATGCTGGAGTCAGGGAAATGTATGTTAGTTGCAAACCTCCTGAATGTAATTCATGTATTGCATTGGGGTACCGTAACCCAGAGCTCTGTCATCGAATTATTCATTTGCATCTAATTAATTATAAAATATTTTTGGCATTGAAGAAAACCCTCTCCTTACCTTTTTTTATTGAACACGCATGGAATTGGCTTGATATTCCAACATTTCTCTAGCGCTTTTACAATGTAGATTGTGTCAAAGCAGCTTCGCATAGAAGATTATAGTAAGTTGAAACAGTGTCAGTTTAGTTTTCAGAGTTTAAGTTCAGTTTAGTTCAGTTCAGTGTGGTTTAATAATCACTACTGAGAGTCCAAACACTGAAGAGCAAATGCATCGATGCGCAGCTCGACAGATCCCGAACCATGCAAGCCAGTGGCGACAGCGGCAAGAAAAAAACTTCACCAATTGGCCAAAGTGAAAATTTAAAAAACCTCGAGAGAAACCTGGCTCAGTTGGGCACGACCATTTCTCCTATGGCCAAAACGTCTTGAGCAGAGATGCGGTCTAGGCGCCAGAGGCTGGAGAACGCTGAACGTCCATCGTGGAGAAGCTGCAGGAGGGAGATGTCATCGGTTGGTGTACAGGCTGGTCCTTCAGGATCAATGCGAGGACTCGTCTGTCATTGGGGTCTTACAAGGATCAGTCTCATGCTCTCCACTCCTCCATAACCACCACAGCAGCTGCTCAGGATACGGCCTGGTCCAGGATTATGGAAACCTCTCGAAAAAAAAAAAAAAGAGACTAACATAAGTGCAGATGACGTTCAAATTATAATGTCTTTTGGGAAGTGTTCCTGGCTCCGGTTGCCCCAAATAATGCAGACTAACAATCCTCACAGAACTTCCGGGAGAGTTGGGATGTCTGCCTCAGGACAAAAAAAAAAACTACTTAAAATAGCATGGTAAATAAATAACCTGGTACCAGAACAAAACAGGTCACAAATAATGTTTGCACATTAAACGTTAAGTGGGCTTGAATTCAAATCACAATGCTGAAACAGGCTCTCACAGTACTTAATCAAAGGCTAAATTTACATTTCCACTTGTTGACGTAGCCTAATTGAGTTGAGGCAAAATATCTATCACTCCTAGTGGTTGACTGTGATATAGGTGATGGGAGCCTGAATCAAATGCCTTCAGTTTTGTAATGAAATTAAAAAAGTATAAACATCATACTGACATAATGTTAAGCCAAAATTTGATTTTTATTAGATTTTCTTCTTGGGGGTCCGCTCCCCAACAAGACTGTCTGGTAAAACTCTGGCCCTCTGACAAATATAGTTGATGACCCCTGCTTTAGAGGATTTGGATTTCAACAGCATTTGTGTTTTATGTGTATGCTAATGCAAAGAGATGTGTCTTTAATCTAGTTTTGAACTGACAGACTGTGTCTGCTTCCCGAACGGTGCTAGGAAGGCTGTTCCAGAGTTTGGGTGCTAGATATGAGAAAGACTATTACTGCATCAGAATTTCTTGTGAGCTTTATTGGAGCCTAATGCACGTTGTTCAAATGCACAGCCCAATAAAAAGTCAAATTTTCAATCAACATTTCAGTATGTAGTAGGCCAGATTTGGTGCTGTTATGTACACCAAAATACAGTACATTGTGAATATTCTTAAAACGCACACTAAAAGTGAAGGAGAAAAGATATTTCAGAAACATGCCAAGTAAACATTCTAGTTTATCTGAAAAACAATGCTGCAGTCAGATATTCTGCTTTGAAAATGTGCCGTATGTGCCGGAACGTCTGTCTTTGTTTTGGTCCCTTCAACCTGCCCAATGCCAGTTTAGCCAATTATATTTCAGCACCCCGAGTTGCCTTGGTGGAAAACAGTGTATTTGATTCATTCAGTCTTGAAGGCTCTCAAAGTGTGCACCCGCTCATCCGAAATGTGACCTCCGGTGGACAGTAGCAGACTCCAAAATGAGACACAGATTCTGTGTTAAACATGAGGTAATTAATTAGCAAATAATATAAATATTACAACGTAAACAATAGGTGAGCAGGCTACATTGTAACCCAGAGTCTTAATGACATGCCATGTGATGAGATTTGCAGTGATAAGCAATTTGGCTGTTTGCACCAAACGAAACACGACAGAAATTTAAATACAGCCATGCAGAAGCACAGAATAGTGCACTCACTGCACTCCAACGAAATAAGATTCATGATCTAATTAATTCATGCCCGTAGCCAGGGGGTGGGGGGGGGGGGTTCGAACAAACCACCCCCCACGACCAAAAGATCCAGAATTTGTCCTTTTAGTTATTTTATGTAATTTAATATTATATAATATATTTATTCTATAATTCATATATTATATTTTTATTTAATATATATTGTAATAAAGTGTAATTTATATAACTATGGCCAATAATTCAAGTCTCATGGAGCCTCAAAGCCACAATAATGTGACGCGAGTAACCCACTGAGAATCTTTGATGCAACATCCATACTGAGTAACGCTATGGGTCGAAAAGAGCAAGAGTGGCAGAAAAGGCAGGCAGCAGCGTCATTATTGCAAAGTATTGAACATATGTTTAAAAAGACTGCCAAACAAGGTAAGGCTAAAGTTACTTAAATTACTTCCTAATAGATGAAAATCTGTCCCTATCTATGAGGTTCTAGGCTAACTGGCCGCATTAGCCGGGGCGTCCTGTATATTTACTGACTTGTCCAGTTCATGACCTCCCTTTCTCCCTATTTTTGCCATTATTTTTTTAAATAACTGTCTAATGAAGGCTTTAATGGCAAGCGAAGTCCTCAGCCGTCAGATGTCACTTCACAGCAAAAGGCGATAATCTGGTCCAACTGTGTTTTTTTTCTCGTTTTATTCTGATTGGATATAAATCCGATCGCTCAAACCACTTCACAAGGTGATCTGGGATGCATTACAGATGAAACTGAACAGGACTAATCATTTTAGACAAAATTAATATAAATAAAATAAATGATGACCTGGAGAAAATCTGAGCTGTGCCTGAAACACCTGTAGGTGCGCTTTTACAGACAAAATTCTATTAAAAACATGTTTACTATAAGCATAAAATGTGTGTTCTAACTTATCAGGCCTGTAGCCGGGGGGGGGGGGGGGGGGGGGGGGATTCGGGGAGTTCAGAAGACCCACCTCTCACTGACAAAGGTCCAGAATTTGTTCCATACATGAGCTTGTTTGTCCTATTTTGACTGCAATTCCATCATAAATAGTGAAAATAATTCATCAAAAAAGGCTTCAAGACCAAACGGAGTCCTCTGTCCGCTGTTGCTTCAGTGGGACTATATAATCTGATGTAAGAGAAGTCTTCTTTCACTACTGTATTGTTTTTAAACAAAGAAAACATTTTCAGGTAACGTTTATCCTAAATCTTGGACCTTATTCCTGAAATAAAAATGAGCAATAAAAAAGTGTGAAGCACCAGAAGCAGACCATATTAAATTAATTTGTATATATTTTGGCTATTGTTGATATCCAGGAAGTCTCAAATGTACTTTTTTTTTACTAGAAAAATTCTGAAGAATTCATTATTATTGTTTTATTATTATCATTATTATTAGTAGTAGTAGTAGTAGTAGTAGTAATAGTAGTAGTGTTTTTATGATTATTTTTATTGAAATGGCCAAATTGTGACTGAGGACAGTTGAATGTGCTGGCCTGTTTGTTTTTTGTCAAATAAATGACAGTAGGCTACAGTTTTTTTACTTTAAAACTTTAACAGATTCCTATTTTTTCCTAATGATATATGATGTGTTGTGAACTTCTAAGACGAGCCAAAAAACCAGGGAGAACTTTCGGGTATCATCAAAGCAGAATCCTTTAATATGAAGAACTCAGCGTCGCTGCGGCATCATCGAAAGAACTAGTACAGCAGACACTCAGTTTAAATACATTTTTAAGACACTGATACCTGTCGTAAACAAAGCATGCAAATGAAGTGTTGTTGTCACTAGTGTTGTTGTCACTTAGCCATTTGTTAGACCATAGACACATCTGTGGCCCACCCGCTCGAACGTATTACTTAGCCATTTGTTAGACAATAGACACAGCTGTGCTGTGAAACTAACAATTTGCATTACTTTCTTTGGAGACAGTCAGGCCTCAGGAAACCAAAAGATTTTAAGGTCTGTCACCCTAAAAAACCAAAGAATATAACATTTTAGTTATATACAGATTATTGCTAATTTGGAACTAAATTATATAAATTCCCACAGATGTAATAAATTAGTATTTAAAAAATTTTTCTTGTTTTAGTTTTTCCTTATTGCAAATTTTTGGAAATATTTTAATACATTAAAAAGTGTGGTTATGATGACATCTGACTAGCTAATCCAGCAAAAAAAATACTGCTTAAATGTCACTACAATGCAGTATTTAAATTGCATAGTTAAATAGAAACTGAGGTGTATATCTGCAAAAAGAGAAAAAAATGAGAAAAAAGAACCACCCCTTTCACCAGGCTGGCTACGGGCCTGTAATATATATTAAACCTCTTCAACATTATTAAATGTATGTCTGTTGATGTCGTCAGTCAGGCAACCTGCGCTTGATTGTGTTTTGAACCAGGAATGCAATACCTAGTTCAACCACTGGGTGTCAAACTTACATACTGCACCTTTAAAACAAGCAACATTATCTGCCAATGGGGTAAGATTTGTGCTTAATAGAAGAAAGCAACTCGTAAAGGTTTGAATCAAATAAAATGTGAGTAATTGATAATAGATGTTTAATTTCGGGGTAAACTAAGCTCTAATATATGAATAATACAAACTCTTACTCAACTACGCTTTCTGTCTTTGTATAGACTCTCAGAAGGAAAGATGAGGCTGGGAAGTTGAGGGAACCTTGATAATCTTCATCACTTCCTGAGCATTGAGAAAAGGTTTGGTTTTTCCAATTGGATTGGTTTTGAAGAATGAGGAAGGGACTTTTTTTCCTTCAGTTTCCCTAACTGCTGAATAAGCAAATCCATTGATTATTCTGTCCAAAAATTAACCAAATGAAAAGGAAATATGTTCAACAACACATACAGTTGAAGTCAGAACTATTAGCCCCCTGTAGATTTTTCTCAGCACATTTTTAATCATAATAGTTTTAATAACTCATTTCTAATAACTGATTTATTTTATCTTTGCCATGATGACAGTAAATAATATTTGACTAGATATTTTGGTGACACTTTACAATAAGGTTCATTAGTTAATGCATTTACTAACATGAACTAATCATAAACAACACTTGTACAGCATTTATTAATCATAATGCAACATTCACTAATGCATTATTTACATCCAAGTTCATGCTTGTCAATATTAGTTAATGCACCGTGAATTAACATGAACTAACAATGAACAATTGTATTTTCATTAACTAACGTTAACTAACATGAACAAATGCTGTAGTAAATGTATTGTTCATTGTTTGTTCATGTTAGTAAATGCATTAACTAACATTAACTAATGAACCTTTTTGTAAAGTGTGACCATATTTTTCAAGACACTTCTATACAGCTTAAAGTGACATTTAAAGGCTTAACTGGGTTAATTAGGGTAATTATGCAAGTCATTGTATAACGATGGTTTGTTCTGTAGACAATTCAAAACAAATATTGCTTAAGGGGGCTACTAATGTTGACCTTAAAATGTTTTTTAAAAATTAAAAACTGCTTTTAATCTAGCCGAAATAAAACAAATGACTTATTCCAGAAGAAAAAATATTATAGGAAATACAGTGAAAATTTCCTTGCTGTTAAACCTGCTAAAGTTACAGAGAACAAATATAAAAAGTAAAGTAGTCAATATTGAAAAATCAAAAAAGGACATTATTTGTGTGTGGAGAGGCTCACATATGTGGTCTTCTCGTCTTCGTGCGTCAAAGATCCATCATTTTATCATTTTTGCCAGAAGATTTGAGCTCTGGTGGGAACAGGCCGTCTGTAAATCTCACTCTTGATCCAGGAAATTTCAGGATTACTGGCAGATCCTTGTTCATCTTTTATATTTTTTAAGATGACAGGGAGCTTCTGTGACCGCGGGAATTACAAACCGCTGTAGTTTACGGAAGACACAATGAAAAGTACACATGTATGCAAACCCACCAAAACTTACAAACACTGGCGGCGAGGAGAGCGCTAACATGGTGAATGTTGAGCCCAATGAGCCTTACATCTAAAAATAGAGCAAGGGTGTTTCTTTGGTGACGTTGCTTTGACTCACACGCTGAAAATGGCGGATGTGATACGCACCTGTCAATCAATATTGGTGGGCGGGGGGACAGCACTCCTACGTCAAGTTGCGGTCGATCTCAAAACCGCTCCAATTGGTCCACCGTTTTTATGTTGTTACATTGAAAAAAAAGGACTGAGTGTGTTTATATCAGCCCAATATGACGGTCTATACACTATACCTACACATATGTCTGTCCAAACAGCTTGAAAAGTAGATTTTTCACCATAGGTGCCCTTTAAACAGCTTTTACACTGTTAAAAAAATCATTTTTGCCTTAAATTTTTAAGCTGAATCAAATTAACCTTATGAGTCAGTTGAACTTATATTTTGTTAAACTGACTTAAAACAGCTTGGCTAACTTATAAAATTAAGTTAGATTATGATTAACTTAGTTTAACATGTTACAATGAACTAAAAACATATGTTCTCATGACTAATTGATCATATAATTGTTTACACTGTAGGCTCGATCGTCAGACTCACTCCTGTTGGCCAATCTGGCAACCTGCGCTTGCGTTTGTTTTAATCCAGGACTGTAATACCGAGTTCAACCACTGGGTGTCAAACTTACATACTGCACATTTAATGGTAAAAACACAAAAAAATATTGATTTAGTGTAACTTTTAAAAATGTATTCCCAATTTAATCTGCACAAACATTACGTTTTATGATGTACGTGCATCTCTTAAAGGGATAGTTAACCCAAAAATGTAAATTTACACAGTGGGTATTAACTTGTTATGAGCTTTTTTCTTTTGTTTAACACACAAAAAGAAGATATTTTGAAGAAAGTTAAAACTATTGACTTCTATACAGAAAAAAATATATACAGTATATATATACTATGGAAGTCGCCTCACAGTAAGAAGGTCGCTGGTTCGAGTCCTGGCTGGGTCAACACAGGCAGAATTTCAATACAAAAACGATGCTTCAGGAACTGCAGATTAAAGAGGACATACACTAAAAAAAAAGGAAACTACAGTACATACAGATCTAAAAATAAATATAAAAACCCTTTTATTATAATTTTTTGCTCATTGCACCTTGAAACTTTCACATCTGTGTTTAAAACCTGTAAGTCATTTTGTGTTTGTAGACGTCTGTACTCAAAGTGTACCAGAATGTGTTCAAACATTACATTCTGAATCAGAAAAATACACTCGTGATGTTCGGAAACTTATTTTATTTCATCTAGTTGCAAATGAATCACCTCTAGTTTTTAACTTAGATTTACTAGATGTAGCCTACTCTGAAATACAAACTAAATAAAATGCATAAAACAATAATAAACAGAGATAAAGTTAAAAAAATTATAGGAATGACACACTCTGAAAAAATCTGGGGTTATTTTTTCTACCCAAATGTTGGGTTGAGGCATTTTTTTAGATTAGATTGGATTCAACTTTATTGTCATTACACATGTACAAGTACAAGGCAAGGAAATGCAGTAATTTTGAGTAAGAGTCTTGGATAGTTTTTGGGTAGTGCTATGTAACCCAAACCTGAAAAAAACACACTAAAATGTTAACGCAAACTCAAATGAATATTGGAAGTCTTAAAATAAAACATATAATGCAAATTGTTCATTTAGCATTAATTATTGGAAAACAAAAACTATTATGGTATCTTGTTATTATTATTATTATTAATAGTATAAATAACATTTCACATAATAAAAAAATGACTTCCTGATTGTAATAGATTGTAAATAATCCAAACAGTTACATGGAGTCAAACACTGTAATAATCCAGTGGTTTGTTGATGAAATAGTTTTGGGACAGTAGATGGAGCTGTGAGCAAAGCTAATAAAGTCTGAATAATAATGGATCTCCCCTTAGAACATAATGCATTTTTAAAATTGAATCTCCTGTCTTATTTGCAATATTAACACTGCAATATTTCTGCACGAATGAACAGGAGCTCTAAAATATGATGTTTTGACAAGGACATAGATAAATAAATAAATAAAAACAAATAAGCAAATAAATAAAAATCATTAAATAAAAAGAAATTAAATTAAATAAAAAGAAATAAATATGCGAATAAATAAATTTAAATCATTAAATAAAAAATAAACAAATAAAAATAATTAAATTAATAAATTACCAAACATCTACAAACAACTTCTCTATTTCATCAACTTGCACCCATACTACTTATACATACAATTTATATAACTACAACTTCAATCCCAATTAGGGATATTATTTATGATACATTTGACAAAATATAAAAAAGCCTACAGGTTGTTTAGGTTAACTAGGCTAGTTAAGATAATAAGGCAAATTTAGTAACAGTGATTTGTTTTGTAGACAATCAGAATAAATAAATAAAGGGCAAAAAACCTTAAATGGGGCAAAAAATGACCTTAAAATTTGTATAAACTCTTTTAAAACAGATTTTCTTACAGTAGAACTGAAATAAACTTTGCCTAAAATAAAATAAAATTTATAAATATATATATATATATATA
>CAIGQZ010034910.1:21619265-21638372 GCA_903798205.1 Danio tinwini
ACACACACACACACACACACACACACACACACACACACACACAGTGTTGTAATGCTCAGATCCCTCTCATCAGTCAGTGTTGAGCATGTGTTGATCTGCTCTGTCACAGCAGATGCTTCAGTCTCTGTCCCTTACAAACACTCTAATGAGACTCACATCCAATTAAACCATTAAACAACATTGCAAACAGCAGGTTCAGGCCCAACGCACCAGCGCTCTGTGTGTGTGTGTGTGTGTGTGTGTGTTTGTGTGTGTGTGTGTGTGTGTGTGTGTGTGTGTGTGCTTTCTTCATCAAATCTGCCTTGATTAATTAACAAGAGAAGCTCGAAGACTAAACTGAACACCATTCACTTTGTAATGTTTGACGATAATTCATTCGCATTTATGCAAAGTGACACTGCAGACAAAAATGCCAAATATCTTGTTTCTAGTCCAAATATAGGATTTTCACACTCAACCATCTCTAGGGTTTACAGAGAATGGTCTGAAAAAGGGAAATATCCAGTGAGCGGCAGTTCTGTGGGCACAAATGCCTTGTTGATGCCAGAGGTCAGAGGAGAATGGCCAGCTCTCCTCAACTCAAATAAGCACTCGTTACAACCGAGGTCTGCAGAAGAGCATTTCTGAACACACAACACGTCCAACCTTGAGGCGGATGGGCTACAGCAGCAGAAGACCACACCGGGTGCCACTCCTGTCAGATAAGAACAGGAAACCGAGGCTACAATTCACACAGGCTCACCAAAACTGGACAATAGAAGATTGGAGAAACGTTGCCTGGTCTAATGAGTCTCCATTTCTGCTGCCACATTCGGATGGTCGGGTCAGAATGTGGCATCAACAACATGAAAGCATGGATCCATCATGCCTTGTATCAACACTTCAGGCTAGTGGTGTGATGTTGTGGGGGATATTTTCTTGGCACACTTTGGGCCCATTAGTACCAATTGAGCATTGTGTCAACACCACAGCCTACCCGAGTATTGTTGCTGACCATGTCCATCTCTTTATGACCACAGTATACCCATCTTCTGATGGCTACTTCCAGCAGGATAACGCGCTGTCATAAAGCACGAATCATCTCAGACTGATTTCTTGAACATGATATTAAGTTCACTGTACTTAAACGGCCTCCACAGTCGCCAGAGTTCACTGAAGATTCACAAGTGTTTTCCGATAGTGTGTGATGCTATCATGTCAATATGGAGCAAAAAATCTCTGAGGAATGTTTCCAGTACCTTGTTAAATCTATGCTACCAAGGATTAAGACAGTTCTGAAGACAAAAGGGGGTCCAACCCGTGACTAGTAAGGTGTACCTAATAAAGTGGCCGGTGAGTGTAGGTGATGTCTTTGTGTACATGTTCAATGAAGTGTAATTGTGTATTAAATATATTATTTAATATTAAATAATCTGCCAGGTTTAAGTATGAAGTAAAATTATTCTGCTTACTCTACTGGCAAAATATATGGCTTGTTTTGAGGAAAAACTTTATTATTTCTGAAAATAAAAAAGGTCACACTTTATTTCGTTTGTTGAATTTAGGTTACATTGCATCTACATGCCAACTAATTCTCATTAGATTATAAGTAGACTGCTAGGGTTAGGGTTGGGGTCAGTGTAAATTGACATGTACTTGCAAATGTCCGTTTAGCAGCAGTATCAGCAGATATTAAGCAGACAGTCTACTAATACTCAAATGGACCATCAAAATAAAGTGCTACCTTGTCTAGAAATGCTTCTTGATTTCCGATTTTTTTAAATATTTGGACTAGAAGTACGAAAAACATCCTCTACTGTTTGAACGACAGGAATATTAGTTCACGAGTTCGCCCTTGCCGATGATTGATTATAAAGCATGTTTGGCCATCTCTTGGCCCTGAGCTCAAGAGATCCTCGAGCCCGGGGCTCCCTCCCGTTGCAGGGCGAGAGGGGAGTCAGAGTTCAGGTAGGTCTCGATAACTCCCCCTGTTGATAATGGTAGGAGAGGGTTGAGAATCAGCTATTGAGTGTACAATTAGATTTAACGCTGTTATATGTCAATTTAGTTTTGTCAATTTACTTATGGTGCATGTTTTTGGTCTGTGGGAGAAAACCGGAGAACCCGGGGAAAGCCCACGCAAACATGGAGAGAACATGCAAACTCCACACAGAAATGCCGACTCGGCCAGTTGAGACCTGAGCTAGTGACATTCTTGCTGTGAGGCAATGATGCTAACCATTAGGCCTCCGTGTTGCACTGATAAGGAAATGGGAGGAGTAGGGGTGGAAGGGGGGATTCTTCAAGACGAAGATGGTTAATGGAAGATACTCTGGTTATTTGTAGTGGTCTAGGAATCGTCTGATTGGTGAATACTGCGTTAGCTAATGAGGATCAGCTGTTATCAGTCATAAGCGCGTGCTTCTTCTGAAATTAGTTTATAAATAAACTTCACTTGAATATTTAGCTGAATTTCACATTTTCAGGATATTTGTTTCAATATGCAAAACTATGCAAATCAGGGAACAGTATTTCAGAACGGGGAAAAAACAATGAAGCATTAAAACTTCCTTTGGGAATTTGCAAGTTGGAGATACACACACACACACTCACATGCACACGCACACGCAGACACACACACACACACACAAGGGTCTTATTGGCTGGAGGGACTGAAAGATGTGCATTGATGCATCTGGCAGATGCTTTTATCCAAATCAGCTTACACCGCATTCAAGATGTACATTTTATACATTCATACTTCACATGCATTGACGGGGAATCAAACCCAACACACTGCCTTTGTCAGCACCATTATAAAAGCTTTAGGAAATTACTTGAATATTTAGGCGATTTGGGAGTTTATGATATAATATCTCTGAGTCAAACAGGAAATTCCAGAATAAAATGACTGTATTTTGAAATAATCAATAATATTAGGATAGGTTTAATGCGGCTGTTGGTTGGAAGGATTAAAATAAGGGAACATTTACATGTAAATCTACATGTATGTATTTCACAGAAGCTTTGATCCAAAGAGGCTTACATTACATTCAGGAATTTCTTACAAAAGATACTGCGTGCTGAAACAAACAAACAACCAAAACAAAAAGTGGAAAATGAACATGTACTGGACATACTGTATGTTTATTATACAGACCTTTGGCTTAACCAAAAAAACACAACACAATGCATAATTCTAAACTCATTGGCGGGTGGGGGAAAATAAACACTAAGCACTACACTGTGAAAAAAATAGCTATAAATGAGCAGTTTTCCATATTTTGTGATTAATGTGTTTGTTTTTTGGTTTCTCTCATTTATTAATGCATTTTAATTGGGACCTTGATCTTTCTTCCAACAACTTTTGACCCTGAAAAATTTAAAAAGTGCCTTTTATGAACATTTTTAATAGTTTGCAGTGCTATATTGTCTGGGTTGGTGTTTTATATTAACATTTTCTGTTATTTTACATACTTACAGTTGAAACCTGAAGTTTACATACACTCTAAAAAAGGAACATAACCATTTTTTTTATGTCTGATGGTAAATCATACTAAACGTTTACTATTTTAGGTCCGTTAGGATTACCTAAATCATTTACATTTGCTAAATGCCAGAATAATGAGATTTATTTATTTTTTTTTATTATTTTTTTATAATTTCTAGACAGTTAAAAGTTTACACACATTTCCTTGTTTGTTTGTTTTTAGCTTTGCTTTTAAACTGTATAACTTTGGTCAGATGTTTTGGGTATCCTTCCACAAGCTTCTCACAATAGTTTGCAGGAATTTTGGCCTATTCCTCCTGACAGAATTGGTGTAACTGTTTCAGATTTGTTGGCTGTCTTGCTCGCACAAGCTTTTTCAACTCTGCCCACACATTCTCTATAGGATTGAGATCAGGGCTTTGTGATGGCCACTCCAAAACATTCACTCTGTTGTCCTTAAAGCATATTTGAACTAATTTGGCAGTATGCATAGTGTCATGGTCTGTTTAAAAGACCCATTTATGGCCAAGTTTTAATTTCCTGGCTGATGTTTGTTGCTTCAATACTTCTACATAATGTTCTTTCTTCATGATGCCATCTATGCTGTGAAGTGAACCAGCAGCAAAACAGCCCCACAACATGATGCTGCCGTCCCCATACTTTACAGTTGGGATGGTGTTCCTAGGCTTGTAAGCTTTCCCGATCGTGCTTAGGATTGCTAGCGGCTGGACCCACATTATCCAAATTCACTATGCACCACTCAAACGATCCCTTAGCTACTACAAATACCCGGGTTACGTATCACAGCTATCTTCGCTTTGAAGAATCCCCCCTTCCACCCCTTCTCCTCCTCCTTCCTAGATGAGTGACACGGTGGCCCAGTGCTTAGCGCTGTTGCCTCACAGCAAGAATGTCAATTATTCTAGGCTTTGCCAAACCAGCTGGCATTTCTGTGCGGAGTTTGCACGTTCTCCCCGTGATCACGTGGGTTTCCCCCGGGTTCTCCGGTTTCCTCCCACCGATTAAAAACATGCTTAAGTTATTGACTAATCAACACTACAGTATAGACTTGCTCCCTACCTAGTACCTATCTAGTTAAAGATAACTACTATCTGCTCTTCAATCACCATGACAGGGGAGTTCTCGAGATCTACCTGAGCTCAATCTCCCCTCTCGCCTTGCAACGAGAGAGAGCCTCGAGCTTGAGGATCTTATGAGCTCAGGGCTCTCTCCCGGGACAGCATGCCAAACAAGCTTTATAATAAATCAGCAGCTAAGTGTGAACTCTTGAAAAGAGAAAAGGTTTAGTCACATTAACATCTGACAAATTTTTTTAAACGTTTATGTGCCTTTTTTACAGTGGATGAAAACTTCTGGTTTCAACTGTATGTAAACTTGGGATTGCCTGCTGGGTATTTTAAGATGAGGTGCTATCTGTTTTTATATTAGATTTCTTTATATTTACTGTTGCACTAAATTCCAAAAAGTAAAGAATTGATTTTATCAGGAAGGTGTAAGATCCACCCAGTTGGTCCAATGAAGGTGTCCGCTGATGGATGAAGGTTCACTGCCTGTTCGGTCTTTCCAGTGCACAATGTTGATTTACTTCAAATTTAACTCATATCTGATGCCAATTTGAACATGAGGTGCTTTAGAATATTATTATATTTATCTTTCGTTTTATCTGACTTCAATCATAAAACATTAAGAAGATTATATCATTATATCATTTAGATAAATGTTTGAACATTGTGTCTTCACTCGTAACTATTACATTTGTTCATTTGGGCGCTCAGAAGAATCGCCTCGGCCGATGGCGTCTCTCAAGGTCACACTCTTGTCAGTCTTGACTATTAAACTGAGGTAATACTTTTAGATGGCCGCTCCCATGCTTGCTCATTCTAAAGTATTTTTGATTAGTCTCGCTTAGATGTACACCCCTGAGTAAAGACAATATCATTCCTAATCAGAGGTCACGGCCATTATTATAAATGTAACTGACTACTGTACTCTATAATAATTTTGGTTTAGCCAAGCTCATGGTTTCCCATATACTTAATTGAGAATAATATTTCTTTCAAACAAGGGTCGGGTACCCTATCTAGGTTAGTCGTGCAACTCCTTGTTGACCTAGACAGAAAATAACGCCCCTTCCACTTCAGTACACTTGAATCAATATCAAAGGTCAGTCGGATCCCTAAGTGAAGTTTATTTATAAACTAATTTCGAGAGGATCACGTGCTTATGATTGCTAGCGGCTGGACCCACAATATCCAATTCACTACGCACCAATCAGATGATCCCTAAGCTACTATAAATACCTCGGGTTTCATATCACAGCTATTTTCGCTTTGAAGAATCCCCCCTTCCACCCCTACTCCTCCTCTTTCCTAGATGGGTGACACAGTGGCCCAGCGCTTAGCGCTGTTGCCTTACAGCAAGAATGTCAATGGTTCTAGGCTTTACCAACCAGCGGGCATTTCTGTGCAGAGTTTGCACGTTCTCCCCGTGCTCACGTGGGTTTACCCCGGGTTCTCTGGTTTCCTCCCACCGATTAAAAACATGCAACCTAAGTTATTGATTAACCAACACTATAGACTTGCTCCCTATCTAGTACCTATCCCATTAAAGACAACTACTATCTGCTTTTCAATCACTACGACAGGGGAGTTCTTGAGATCTACCTGAGCTCAATCTCCCCTCTCGCCTTGCAACGGGAGGGAGCCCCAGGCTCGAGGATCTCATGAGCTTAGGGCTCTCTCCCGGGACAGCATGCCAAACAAGCTTATGATTAATCATCAGCTAAGTGTGAACTCTTGAAAATACATTTAGTGTGTCCAATGCTCCATCTCAACTGAAGGAACTTTAGTCTGTCTACTGACCTGACGAAGGAAGTGTGGAAACAAGGATAAAGCGTAATCTACTAGAATGAATAATTACAGAGTAAGCTAAATATGTTCAAACATAACAGTTTAATAGTCAAGTAAATATGTATTATGCCAATTATTCAGTCAATTTATAAACAATCAATACAAGACGTCAAATTCTCAAAGATAAATCCAAGCTCAAAAGATGCATACCTGACTACAAAATATACATAGCATGGAGCATGAAGCTCCACACTATGGGTTAATCTGTGTTACAGAATCACACCAAACTTTTTGATGCATTTTCTTAAATAGTCAACCCATAGTAAAACATTCTCCAAGTGGGGTGTCTGAAACAACAATGGGAACCCACCTGTTGTGGGAATCAGGAGGTAATTTGGATAAAGGACCTGACAAATGGCACCCCTTCTGCAGTGGATTAAAGATACCTAAAGCTTCAATTGTTTGTTTAGATCATGCCTTTTTCTATGAGAATGAGACCACTGTACCAGTCGCTCTGAGACATTTCAAATGATATTAAACAGGATGCAAAAAGTCACTTGCATTGATACAGAACAGTCATACTTTGAGATGACCATTCTGTGAGTTAAGATGACCTTTCTGTGAGGTGGGTGAGAGGCAAGAGTAGGGGAAGGGAAGGTAGTGCGGGAGAGAGCTTTTCCCGCATTCTCGCTCCTGGGGTGTGGATGTAGATGTTTGCATTGTTTTATGTGGATGCATAAAAGTATCTGAGATTTCTCAAATCTTACAAAGGCAAAAAAAACATGATCAGGACATCCCTACTCTTAATGCTTTTGCACCATATGCTTTAGACTAGATCGTTAAAATAGAGCCCGATGTGTTAGGTGTGATTCCCCGTCAATCCAATTAATCCATATAAACAAACAGACTAACTGCTATGTTTTACAGTGCAGTCTGACTATGAAAGGATGCAGTCAACCAATCACAAGCTGACGTAACAATCAAAAGTGCATGGCTGTTTTTTGTTCAATACGAGGTCTGATCTCGGAACAGTTGTTTGGGCAGCCGTCTGCTGTTTTCTGATGCAACTGCAGCATGTTTTTCACTCAAAGTCCAAAAAGAGCAAATCAATGTCACGCTTTTTCCACAGTGAAGATCCTCTAGACAAACACAGCTGCTAAAATTAACACACGGTGTCAGGGTGGATTTATCAGGCTGTCCACCGCAGAACAGCACCATGATGTGACTGCGCCAGAAATAATGCAGCGGCCGCACAAAACACACTCTTGGGGTGACAGAAATGCTTATATCTTAATTAATGAGGAGAGCAGGAGCCGCGCAGCACAACAACGCTCCATATGCTCACCTGCTGTTTGACACACAGTTCACAGCCACAAATACACTCGCATTACTAATATACAACACTTTAATCACAAACAACCTGTTGAGAGTCTTAATGATTCATCATAATTAAACATAACATTATGACCTAAAGACAATTTCAATGGACATTTACACGAGTAATGTTGATCAGTCATTCTGAAAACGTAGTCCCGTGGATGTTTCTGGAGACCGCAAATTACGGGGCGGTATGACGCCGTTCCTTTTCGGGCTTACCAGTTGACCGATTACCTCCGTGTGGAGGGCTTTCCTGCCACAACCAGTTTGTCCAGGTAGCTCATCGTGTTACGTTGGAGGACTTGAGACGAAGAGAGGAGTTTACCACGACGACGGGGTTCAAATCCAGGGATGAGCGGTTCCAGATATCAGGTAAGACAAAAACAGAATCCAAAAAATTAAATCAACAAGTAAAATAACAGGGTGAGAATGCGGTAAAATCCAAAAACGTGGTAAATCAGACAAAGGCTTTTCTTTTCTGGATGGCTTTTGTAAACCGTTGGTTGGGTTTAGGGAAGTAAGTGGGTGAGCAGGTCAGTCGATAAAATTGGTTGGGTTTAGGGAAGGAGGAGGGTGGGTCAGTCGATTGGTCGGCCGGACAGTCAGTCATTTATTCAGTCATTCGGTCAGACAGTCAGACTGTCATGATCACCAGCGATCTACTACCAGAGATAGCTGGAAAACACACTCAAATTCATATGAACTATAAATCGGCCATGTTCATGGACTACATATTCAGTCATGTCACACACACACCTGATGCAAGTCACCAGTAATTGCAAACTCACAGCTGAAGCCACTCATGAACTGATTTATGCACTACATAAGGAGCACAAACACAAACTCTGTTGCTGAGTCTTGTTTACTGTAAGTGACATTACAACGCATTTCCTTTGTCTTGTTTTGCCTGGTTTTGATCATTGCCTCATCTGTCTGTTCATCCTGTATTGCTGCCTGCATTGTGACCATCTGTCTGCTATTACGACTCTGGATTGCCCATATACATCTGTTTGTTCCTGTTTTGACCACTGCTTACCTGACCTTGCATGTGGGTCCTCACCTCTGTTGTCAGTGTCACATCCCTGGTTACATAGCCAGACAGACAGTCAGTGGACAGCGGCCTCTGGCACTCGCGAGAGAAATTTGAGATATGAAAAAGTGCACACAGCGGCCTCTCGCAGATTCGCGAAAACAAAAACTGCAAAAATACGAACCTCCTGGGACATATTTTGTGCTCTCCAGAAATGTCCACAGGACTACGATTTTCAGAATGAGCCTGGGTTGCTAAAATGATAGCAGTACCACAAATCAAACTGAACAGATCGAGAAATACAAAAAATGTATCTAAGAAAATAAATAAATAACAATAATAATAATAATAATAATAAGAAGAAGAAGAAGAAGAAAAAGAAGAAGAAGAAGAATTATATATATATTTTTGATAATATTAATGCTATTATAATAATAATAATAATAATTATTATTATTATTAATAAAAATAATAATAATAATAATTTTGCATTATTATTATTATTATTATTATTATTATTATTATTATTATTACAATAATAATAATAATAATAATAATAAGAAGAAGAAGAAGAAGAAGAAGAAGAAGAAGAAGAAAAATTATTATTATTATTGGTAATAATAATGCTATATTAATAATAATAATATTATTATTATTATTATTATTATTATTATTATTATATTTTTATATAATAATTAATTATTAAATATATTAGTACACTGTTAAAAAAGTAACTCAACTTAAAATTTTAAGACAACCAGCTTCAGGACATTTTTAAGTTTACTCAACTTAAAACGAGTCAAGTGCAGTACTTGGGTTTAAAGTTGAGCAAACAACCTGTCCTGAAGCTGGCTGCCTTAAAATTTGAGTCAACTTTTTTTAATATAGTTTCACTAGTAAGTTATTAATTTGCATATTTATATCACCTGTGAAATAAAGTGTTGAATGTGCACTTGTAGTGTACTTCAAATCTAAGAACTATACTTGATAATACCTAAACTAAAGGCCACTTAAATACAGTATAGATAATGAGAGCACATTTACATGAGTGTATATTAAAATACATAAGTTTCATAAACTAATTTCGAGAGAAGCACGTGATATGATTGATCGCGGCTGGCCTCTCATCCATAATCAGTAATAATCAAATCAGGGGTGCGTTTCCCAAAACCATAGTTAGCCAACTAAGGTCGCAAGTTCCGTCATTACAAACATATTTTGTTAATTTGCCGCTTCCCAAATCCATCGTTCCAACGAACATCCACAAACTGCGTCGCAAACTTGAGCACTTGAAACTACACCTCTGGAGCTGTAGTTAGAAACATAGTTCCTGGCTATGTTCTATTCCACTTATCCCCCCTATGTCCTATTCATTTAGAACATTCAAAGTTGGAATTATTAAAAATAAAAAAGCATTAAGGTCATCTCTCTTATAGGTGTAATTTGCTTTCAAAGTATTTTTACAGTTCAGTTTTAGCGATCTTCATGTTTACAATTGTGCTCCCTTCGCAGTGCACTTTGAAACATTGATATAATTTTGAACACAGCCGTGGCTCATGATGAAAGCTATAGGTGAGCTATTATTTAAAAGTGGAATTTATGTTACGTCTCCAAAGCTTGTGAAAATAAAAAACATGGCATGCGTTAATGCTTTTAATTTATAGTGAATTATTTATTAAGTATCTGTACTGTATGGGCCTGCTGCTTAGAACATTTCTGCAGTGGTTTACATGTCAAATTGTAAAAGTAGACTTTAAAAAAATGTAAAATAAATAAACAATATCCTACTGAATAATAATAATAATAATAATAATAATAATAATAATAATCATCTTCATCATCATCCTTAATATTATTATTATTATTATTATTATTATTATTATTATTAAAGTACATATATTTATAATAAATAGCCTCATTATTTATTTATTTATTTATTTATTTATTTATATGATTTATATACAATATTAGAATAGTGTTAGCTTTTGTAAGTGATTTCATGTTTTAGAATAGAATATGTAATGTTCAACTTCTCAATAATATTAAAGCAAACACAGGCCCTATATGTGCCATTTACATACATTTCAATTAATATGGAAAACAAGTGCATGTTTTTACCAAACCTAATATTTGATTTTATTTTATATGCGTGTTTGTGTAAAACAATATGAATTGCACAAAGAAATGGTGGGGTTGTTCTCTAAAGAAATTACTCCACCCCGTTTAGAGCATCATTATGGGCACAACTAACGTGGTTCAAATGAAAGATCTGCGACAGAGAAACTACAGGTTTTGGGAAACACTCGTCACTACATCAATCTTCTCCCAGAAGATGCATCGTACTATGATAGTTCAGCCGCGAGTTACATCGTTGTTTGGGAAACGCACCCCAGATTGATCCAAGCCTACAATAAATAGACCAATTTCACCCTACTGCATTATCTTTGTTTTGGAAGAATCCCCTGTCCACCCCATCTACTCCTTTTCCTCCTTTAGAGGGAGCTCTCAAGAATTACCTGATCCCATACCACCTTACATGCTCATTGACCAGGCGGAAGCCCTGGGCTCAATTATCTCTGAGCTCAGAGTTCTCTCCCAATACAGCATGCCAAACCTAATATTATTATCAAGCAATATCTAAGTGTGAACTCTTGAAAGTGTACTTTTAAAATGTGTCCTTTGTAACAAAGTCAAACTAAATAAAAGTGCATTTTAAATTATTTTATTGTGCTTTAAAGCCCTATGCTTAATTTCGATTTAACTATTAACATACAAAGTAATTATATAATTGTATAATAATATACAGGTAATTCTTTTTCCAATATTTCCTAAATGATGTTTGACAGGGCAAGGGATTTTTCACAGTAATTTTCTATAATAGTTTTTCTTCTGGAGAAAGCCTTATTTGTTTTAAACCCATTTTAGGATCAATATTATTACCCCCCTTAAGCAATATATATTTTTAATCTATCAATAGTCTACAAAACAAACCACTGTTTTACAATGACTTACCTAATTACCCTAACTTGCCCCAATAACATAGTTAAGCCATTAAATGCCACTTTAAGCTGAATACTAGCATCTTGAAAAATATCTAGTCAAATATTATTTACTGTCATCATAGCAAAAACAAAACAAATCAGTTATTAGACATGAGTTATTAAAACTAATATGTTTAAAAATGAGTTGAAATAATCTTCTCTCCGTTAAACAGAAGTTAAGGAAAAAATATTCGGGAGGGCTAATAATACTGACTTCAACTATATGAATGTATTATTTTTAACCTATACGAGTATTTAGCACTTAAAATGTATATAAATTTTAATGTAATAAATTACAAGTATAAATTTAAGCCAAAATGTATATCAAAATTCATCAAGTTGTATTTAATATAAACACAGTAAACATGAACTAATGTGTCAGAAAACATTGAGCTCAAACATAAGTAAACTCTTTCTTTCCATAACAAGCCCTCACTTTAACAGCATGCTTTAATGTGTACTTGTTTTCACATGGGAACGCAGAAAGACAAGAGATGATTCGAGCCTGAAGGTTTTGTGTTTCTCCTCACCTTCATGAGCCAGAAATAGATCCAGTTGATAAATAAAGCTTTAAGTGTGAGGTATGCTGCACCTTTGGGTTTTTTGGGGTTTTTTATTTCACTAAACCGAGCAATTCATCCAGGAAATTTACTGTGTTTCCTTTGTTTTTCATCAAGGAAAATATTCCATTACGTTCTCATGTTTGGGTTAAAAGTTTTGCAGATGTTTGAAAATTGAGGTCAGGATCCAAAAGAACTTTAATTTAATCATATATAAAATTAAATGAAGCCTTTAAACACTCATGTCACTGTTTTCAACTAAAATTTGAAGAAAAAAAGTGTGCATTGTACTGTATCTGCACAACACATGAAGGCATTTTATAAGTGTTTAACTATATATACTTGAAAATATTATATTTTGCTGCTTGATTAAACTACTTATGTAAAATAAGCTTAACACAATTCTTGAGATCTTTTTGGACCAACTTAATTATTTTATGTTCTGACAGAAACTAAAACAGCTGATGGAGTATACACTAACCTGCACATTTTTCAGATGAAAGATGGAGACAAGCAGACAAAAACACAAAGCTCACAGAAACTAAAACAGCTGATGGAGTATACACTAACCTGCGCATTATTCAGACACAAGATGGCGCCAAACAGGCAAAAACACAAAGCTGACAGAAACTAAAACAGCGGATGGAGTATACACTAACCTGCACATTTTTCAGATGCAAGATGGCGCCAGAAAGCCAAAAACACAAAGCTGACAGAAACTAAAACAGCTGATGGAGTATACACTAACCTGTGCATTATTCAGACACAAGATGGAGACAAGCAGACAAAAACACAAAGCTGGCAGAAACTAAAACAGCTGATGGAGTATACACTAACCTGTGCATTTTTCAGACACAAGATGGAGACAAGCAGACAAAAACACAAAGCTCACAGAAACTAAAACAGCTGATGGAGTATACACTAACCTGCACATTATTCAGACACTAGATGGAGACAAACAGTCAGAATCATAAAGCTGACAGAAAAAACATAATAACTAATGTAAACCAAGACAAATAAATACTGTAATACTAAATATATTGTTTGTGTTAGTAAACACATCAACTATTACAACCTTATCGTAAATTGTGATTCCAGTATGATTGTGATTATAAAGTAAATGATGCAGCTTTACACGTGTCACCTTGATATTATTCAGGAATATCCGCTCTGTGTGTCTGTAATGGTTTTTCTCTCCATCCAGATGTGCTGAGGAGCGCCGTCATCTCTCTGACACCTCGCAGACATCACCGATCATCAGCAGCGTAATTAATCACCTTCAACAATGAGCCGTTCCACAAGAAGAACAAAGGCTCTGGAGAAAAAGAGACAACAAATCCGTCTGTTTCTGTGAGCTCCAGACCCAAGACCAGACTCAAGTTATTCATTAAACACATACTCAATCCTGCTGATTTTTTAGCTCACTTCTAAACTGAGCAAGAGGAGAAAATAACTATGATTCACTGTTAAAGGGATAGTTCACCCCAAAATAAAAACCAAAATTTGAACTCAGTGTTGAAGGTAATGAGTTAATGAAATACCCCATTACTTCAACTTAAATGGAGTAAGTTCACAGTACTCATATAGATTAGTTTTTTTAACTCAAATATTTTGTAGCAATCGGTTTCCTCAAATGATTTGAGTTGCCTTAACTTATTGGGTTTTACAGTACTCAGTTGGTTTAAGTACTCTGCATTTATTGGGTTTTACTCTGCTCAAATTGCTTTATTTACTCAAATAGATTAAGTTGACAGTACTCATTAGGATTAGTTTTTGAACTTAAATGGTTTGTTGCAATCTGTGTCCTCAAATGGTTTGAGTTACCTTAACTTATTGGGTTTTACAGTGTACTGATGTATGGTTGCTTAGGACAGGCTAAAATTTGGCTCAGATACTATTATTGGAAAATCTGGAATCTGAAGGTTCAAAAAATATAGAACAACCAAACCTTTTATTTCCAAACATTTACTATTATGAAAGAAGTGCTTGTGATTTAATGCAAATGCTTCAGTCTGAAGCTTTTATAGCATTTTAAATGCCTTAAATTGTATTTTGTGTATGCAGTTTTAAAAAGTGTGTGTAGAGTTTTGAAAAGAGTTGATGCTGTATTGAATACTTGTGTAAGCAGTTGGAAAAAAACTTTAATAGCACTGTTAACACTTTTTGTAAATCACACAGTATTTTACTGCAATATGGACTGTATTACACTGTCAGACAGTTATGAGGTATGATACTGTGTTTTAAAGTTGCATTGTGAAAATTGCTTTATATTTTACAGTAAATATATGCAATGCTGTAAATACATATACAGCAAGACAAACAATGCTGTAAACATAAATACAGTCATTGTGCTGTAATTTACATTGTTACTGGTGAACTGCTGCCTGTAATTTACTGTAGATTTCAGAGGAAATTGTTAACAGTGAGCCTAATGATTTATGGCATGCTATTGCAGTGTTTTCTCTAGGATTTTTTCCAGCTGTGGAGGCAGGCCTTTTACACAAATCTACCAACTACCTATAGCTTTTTTTCAATGGCGAATGGCGTGAGCGCAGTATTACAAGTCATGTAACAAACGAGCATGCGTATCATACGCTTTCGCGCCGATTTCCTCTGTTCATGCACAAAACTTCTTTGCGCACTCAAATATACACTGCTCAAGCAGAGATTTTCTTGTGCGCTCTCAAATAAACACTGCTAAATTGCGATTTAGTGCGTTTATGTAATGAGTATATCACCAACATTTATTAGATTTTCTAGAAATATTTATGAATGTCTCCAATAGATTCATTGTAAGCAGAGCCATAAACCTTTATCTATTAATCATAACCTTTATTAATTATCTATAAGTATAAGTATGGAAACTGTGTTCATCTTAACTGAAAGCTACTGTACGTCGTGTTTGCTGTTCTCGCGCATCACGCACCTGTCAGTCAGTCAGCATGTCACCTTAAAGGGTTAAACAAATAACGCACAGCACTACTACGATTACAGAAAAGTTCACGCTGTTATAATATAATTCACTTACCTTTTAATATGTTTTGGTGCAATTATAACCCGCTATTAAAAAAAACAACGACTAAATGTTTTGAATGAGAAGCTGTAATGTAGCCGTGGCGGGATGTATTTTGGTGTGGCGCCCCGCCATGGAAGAATGAATGTAGTGGAAACCATGCTATTGCCAAAATATATCCATGCAATATAAGGTTTTGTGTTCCGGGATCACATTTATGCTACAGTTAAAATTGATTTTGACTTATGCTGTACAACCATTTCTGGATAAAGATGGCTTTGGGCCATAACTTTCCAGGTTTTTAAAAAACAAATTACTTTCAGATTAATGCTGGAATTACGTAAATGAGATCTGGTGTTTGCATTAAATTAAATCGTTACAAAAGTAAAAGTGTAAAGCATACTAAATGCAAGCAAATCGTCTCCTTTAATAGTTCAAGAAACTTGTGAAAATAAAGTAAAAAATATGATGAAATGACATGAAATAACCTCCAATTACCATTCAGCTCAACAAGATATACTTATGCACAAATCTAACCTGCGCTCAGTGTGTGTGTGCGTGCATGTGTGCGTGTGTGTGTGTGTGTGTGTGTGTGTAATATATAAAATTAGTGGTCATATTAAAATGTGATTCTATTTGAAATGAAAACTTATTGCAGTGAAATGAGCAAGTTAGGGGTTAAGCATAAAGATTTCAGCCAATGAATAAGTATTTTAGAGGCCAAGTATTTTTAAAACATCATCAAATAATTGTTGGCATCAAAACTATACCCTTAATGAAAACTTTGTACATGTCTTCTGGAAATTATGGTAGAAGTGAGGTTTCAAGTAAGGCATTCAGTTTTCCCCCTAACAAAGCCTGCCATGTACATTCACCAGCCACTTTATTAGGTACACCTTAGAACTGCCTTAATTCTTTGTGGTATAGATTCAACAAGGTACTGGACATTTTTCTCAGAGATTTTGCTCCATATTGACATGATAGCATCACGCAGTTGCTGCAGATTTTGCAAGTCTCACGTTCCATCACAACCCAAAGGTGCTCTATTGGATTGAGATTGGATGACTGTGGAGGCCATTTGAGTACAGTGAACTCATTGTCAAGTTCAAGAAACCAGTCTGAGATGATTTCCGCTTTATGACATGGTGCGTTATCCTGCTGGAAGTAGCCATCAGAAGATGGGTACACTGTGGTGTTGACACGATGCTCAATTGGTACTAATAGTCCCAAAGTGTGCCAAGAAAATATCCCCCACACCATTACACCACCACCATCAGCTTGAACCATTGATACAAGGCAGGATGGATCCATGCTTTCATGTTGTTGACGCCAAATTCTGACCCGACCATCCGAATGTGGCAGCAGAAATGAAGACTCATCAGACCAGGCAACATTTCTCCAATCTTCTATTGTCTAATTTCAGTGAGCCTGTGTGAATTGTAGCCTCTGTTTTCTGTTCTTAGCTGACAGGAGTGGCACCCGGTGTGCTCTTCTGCTGCTGTAGCCCATCCGCCTCAAGGTTGGACGTGTTGTGCATTCAGACATGCTCTTCTGCAGAGATGGTAAACCCTAAAGATGGTTGTTCGTGAAAATCCAAGTAGATCAGCAGTTTCTGAAATACTCCTGAAATCAGACCAGCCTGTCTGGCACCAACACCCACGCCAATGAGCAGTTGGACATGTGTACCTAATAAAGTGGCTGGTGAGTGCATAGAGTTAATGACCATGGCACAAAAGCAACTCACTCTTAAATGAAATCGGAGATGAGACTTTAATGCACGCTTATGCCAAAAACACTGATAACTCATTAAGAGAGTAAGAAGGACAATTTTAGACCATGCGCTGGACACACCGACCATTTTCCCCTCCTTAAAACAGCAAAAGTGGATATAGGCATGCCCTAATTGCACTTGAGCTGTGCACTTTAAACCATGGGCTTAGATCATATAAATAGATCCCAATACATTGCCTGTAGTGTTGAGCCTTAATACTTTGCCCCAATCACAACATCAGTATATGCTTGAGCACTATTGATGCTAGCCGTAGCACACAAACACTGATGTCTATGCATGCCACACAATGTTATAACCTCTCGCATCTGGATATTTTTTTCTTCTTCCCATTTTGCATAGAACAAGAGACCAGGTCGCAACACATTGAAAATAAATTCTGTAACTCGAGAAAGAAAACTCACAGGGTCTGATAGCTTAGCAACCTTTAATGGGAACAGATGGAGGTGGTTCATGAGGTCCCCATAAGTGATATCTATAGAATTTTAAAATGGCACAGAATTCATTACCTGTCCACTGCAGCTGTGAACTCACGACTAACCAAACCAGATGAGGTCAGATTATTATCAAACTTGCTGAAGCAGAAACTTGCTTTTTGCGCCTGAAGGGAAAGACACTGACAGTCTGAGACCTTGGAGTTGGCAAAAAAGTGATTATTAACGTTTGGGTGTGGAGTATTAAAAACCGTAAGCAAAAAGAGAGAAGGGCTGCAGTGCTGTAAATCCTGACGTCGATGTGCCTCACAAACCCTCTAAAGACAACATCTGAATAATTTCCCTCGACAGTTTCTCATAATTCCCCCACCAATAATCTCATCAGATAAATTTTCTGTGCTGAATGTTAACATCACAGGCAGAAACATGTGAGCAAGTGTGTGTGTGTGTGTGAACTTAAATGCTTCCGGCTATTTGCAAGCTTTATTTCACACACTGTCGCATTACAGGAACTGTCAGAACACAATTCATATCACAGGTAAGTAGTGCATTTAATGTGCTTATGCTAAAAGATGCAGATTTTACAGATAAATGTATCAACAAGAGCAAAAAAGAAAGGAAATATGTAAAAGCAAATATTACATTAGTATTACATTAACAATTTCAAACTTCAACATCTGCAGTATCATCCCTCTCACAGTCTATCTTTTCATCTATCCACCCATGCTATTTTACAAATTATCAGTTTATCTGACGGTCTATTGTTTATCTAAATCCATCAATCAAAACTTTAAGATATTACATTCAAACTAACCAAACAAACCAACTAGCCAACCAACCAATCAACCAACCGGTTAACTAACCAACCAAACCAGCCAACCAGCCAAACAAACAACCAGTCAACCAGCCAGCCAGCAAACCAACAAACTAACCAACCAACCAGCCAACTAACCAACCAAACAACCAATCAAACCAACCAACGAGTCAATCAAATAAACAAACAACCAACAAGCCGGTCAGCAAACCAACAAACTAACCAACCAATTAGCTAGCCAATCAACCAATCAAACAACCAGCCAACTAACCAACCAAACAACCAATCAAACCAACCAACCAGCCAGCTAAACAAAAAACACAACAAAAACAAACAAACAAACAAACAAACAAACAAACAAACAAACAAACAGCCAGTCAGCAAACCAACAAACTAACCAACCAACCAGCTAGCCAACCAACCAATTAATCAAACAACCAGCCAACTAACCAACCAAACAACCAAACAACCAGCCAAACAAACAAACAGCCAGTCAGCAAACCAACAAACTAACCTACCAGACAGCCAAGTCAACCAACCAACGAGCCAGTCACTCAGCCAACAAACTAGCCAAGCAACAACTCAATGAACAAGCCATCCAGCCAGCCAACCATCCAACAAACTACCCAACCAACCAACTCAATGAACAAGCCATCCAGACAGCCAACCATCCAACAAACTACCCAACCAACCAAATCAATGAACCAGCC
>CAIGQZ010034910.1:21638382-21655015 GCA_903798205.1 Danio tinwini
CCAACCATCCAACAAACTACCCAACCAACCAAATCAATGAACCAGCCATCCAGCCAACCAACCATTCAACAAACTACTAGCCAGGGGGATGTAATAGTTAGAATGATTCTAAGGGCTCACACCATTTTGGGTCCCCCAGAGTTACTATTAGTAACCAACCAACCAACCAACCAACCAACCAGCCAGCCAGCCAGCCAGCCAACCAACAAACAAGCCAACCAACCAACTCAACCAATAAGGCATCTAGCCAGCCAACTATCCACAGGTTTCATACACATATTTACTACAAAAATTCCATGAATTTTCCAAGACTTTTCCAGAACTTTCAAGTACATCTTCTTTATGTAATGTTTTATGTCATTGTGGCGAGGGGGCGTGGCCGAGAGCCGTAACAACGAAACGAGGCCCGCCACAGATGAGATACACCTGTGGCGCGCACCTGCCTTCAATCCCACGGAAGGAGCTCTGGACTATAAGAGGAGGAACGATGGCAGAGGACGGAGAGAGAGGACCAGGCCCGGACATATTACTTTTGCTTTCAGTTTGACGGCAGTCTCCGTGAGGAGCTGCCGTCCGT
Source organism: Danio tinwini (assembly GCA_903798205.1). NCBI lineage: Eukaryota > Metazoa > Chordata > Actinopteri > Cypriniformes > Danionidae > Danio > Danio tinwini. The sequence goes on from CAIGQZ010034910.1 coordinate 21,638,960, forward strand.
TTGTTTTGATTTAGACGGCAGTCTCCGTGAGGAGCTGCCGTCCCTTTTATTAATAAATATTTATTTAAAACCGCGTCGGTTCTCCGCCTCCTTCTTCCCGGCGGCCAGGTGGCCGTAACTTCATTACAGTCATGTCTACATATACATGGTAAATAATAAGAAAAACAATGACGTTCAAATTTATTACAGCAAATCATAGAACACGCAGCAATCTATTTTGTTTAAATTTGTTTTTATATTGATTTTGATAATGTTTACACAGCACTAACAATGTGAGAGCAAGTTTTTGGCCGAGGACAGAAAAGAAATAAAGACGACTAACCTATTTTTGAGTTAGGGCTGCACAATATATTGTTTCAGCATCGATATCGCAATGTGTGCATCCGCAATAGTCACATCGCAGGATATGCAATGTTGGGGTTATAGTTTATTATAGAGTTTAATCATAATAGATTAAAAGTTGATCATCTGCATGCATTTTTAAAGAGACAGTTCACCCAAAAATTATTTAACATTTTTCATTACATCCTTCACTTGTTTCAAACATTTGTTTTTTTTTTTTGTTTTTGTTTTTAAATGAACACAAAAATAATATAATTTAATAACTCTTATAGTATTGAAACACGTGAAGTGTGAGTAAATAGTGAGTACATTTTAATCTTTGAGTGAACTGTCTCTTTAAGGCCTGTCACTGTGTGAACATTTCAATATTTAAAATTTTAAAACATCCGGCCACAAGAAATGTTTTGTAACTTTAATAAAGATTAAATAATATACAATGACGACTATGCAGTGTTGATTATTCAACATGTGTACCTGAATGGTGAATACCTAAACACTATAATTCACTTTTATCTTTACTATATTTTATTTATGTATGCTTGTAATTTATTTGTAATATATTATTCAAGATTCACTCCTTTACAAAATCTCCCCAATGAATCCAAATAAACCTGTTCAATCATCTGCTGACTTTTCCAAAACCTGTCGATTTTTGTTTTTCCAAAACTTTTCCAGGCCTGCAAAATGCCATGTCAAAATTCCATGACTTTTCCAGGTTTTCCATGACTGTATCAACCCTGCATCCAACAAACTAGCCAACCAACCAAATCAATAAACCAGCCATCCAACAAACTAGCCAACTATCCAAATCAATAAATTTGCCATCCAACAAACTAGCCAACAATCCAAATCAATAAACCAGCCATCCAACAAACTAGCCAACCATCCAAATCAATAAACCAGCCATCCAACAAACTAGCCAACCATCCAAATCAATAAACCAGCCATCCAACAAACTAGCCAACCATCCAAATCAATAAACGAACCATCCAACAAACTAGCCAACCAATCAACCAACCAGCCAACTAACCATCCAACCAACCAACCAACCAACCAACCAGCCAGCAAGCCAACCAATCATGTATTCATCTTTATCTGATGCTCTATCCAACCATCCATCCATCCGTTCATCTGTCCTCACCCTGTTTGTAACTTAAATTCTAATAGAATTAATTGATTCTCAGCCAGATGTAAATGTCTACAAACATATTTTGCAAAAAACTTCACATTTACATCAAAATACCATCATCTGACTGAGTACATGACCTTGACTTCAAAAACAAAAGTAAACAATGATTTTGTCCTTTTTAAATATTTATATTTTGCTCTCCTAAATGCACAATAAGTTGATGATCAACTTAGATTTAGCATTTAATCAAACAAACCCAACCCAGCAAAAACATGTTTGGACCGTCATGCACCAATTCCTGTTCATATCTAGTACAGTGATTACTAACACATCCAATGCAGACCCTTCAATTTAAAGGAAACCATAGTGAAAGGTACTGCAATATACTGTATTCCACTCACACTTTGTGCAACTCCTTGTTAGGCGACTTTGCAAAGTAATGTTGAGGCGAATTGGACCAATGAACTAAAATGACTCTTAGACAACACTTCGCTTCTGTTTTCCTAAGCTGAAAACAACCTTGGGACATAAACACAAGCGTCTAAACAATGCACACAGCTTGTGAGTGGCTTAAGATGCAATTGCTGAAGCTTCTGGGGAAATCCAGAGGTCTGATGGATGAGAATTGAAAGGCAGATCAATAGAGATCACAGCCTAAATGAAGAGTGATTTTAATTGGCTTAGTGTTATTGACTGATGTGCCCGTCTGCTGTTTGTTTGGCTCCATTAGGACACCAATTTCATGGATTCTCAGTGGAGAAGTGCTAATAGTCACCTCTTCATCAGACAGACCTTCAATAAGAGTAACTCAGACAGATGTCTGTCACTTTTCAATTTAAACAAAGACTTTAGGAATGGCTGGAAACCTTGAGCATTGCAAATGCACAGGTAGATATAAAGTACAAGAACATTTCTGTAAGGCATTTTCAGGAGGCAGTTGTAGAAAATCATTTTGAGGATGGACTTACGCTCAACTGTTTACAGAATTATTAAAAAAACATTTGATCAAATATTCACATAAATTGGAAATATCAATAGGTTTCCATTAGGGTTAGGTCTATAGACGATAGACATCACAGTGTTGGGCCGGCATCGCAATCCTAACGACTCTTTGGTCATTTGAGGTAACGTGTAACAGCTTGTTTGGCATACTATCCTGGGAGATAGCCCTGAGCTCATAAGATCCTCGATCCCGGGGCTCCCTCTCATTTGCAAGGCAAGGGGGGAGTTTGAGGTACATCGAGAACTTCTCTGCTGTAGTAGCTAATAAACAGATAGTGATTGCTCTTAGGAGATAACTACTTGCTAGGAGCATGTCTATGGTGCCGATTTGAATTAGTCAATTAACTTAAGTTGCATGTTTTTGGATGGTGGGAGGGAACCGGGGAACCCGGGGGAAACCCACATGAGCACGGGGAGAATGTGTAAACTCTGCACAGAATTGTTGGCTGGCTTGGTAAGGACTAGAACCAGTGACATTCTTGCTGTGAGGCAACATTACTAACCACTGGGACACCATGCCACCCATCTAGGAAAAGAGGAGGAGTAGGGGTGGAAGGGGGGACTCTTTAAAACGAAGATGGCTGTGATATGGAACTTAGGGTATTTATAGTGGCTTAGGAATCGTCTGATTGGTGAATCATAAACTGAATAATGCTGGGCTGGCTGCAATTAATCATAGGCATGTGATGCTCTCCAAATTTGTTTATAAATTAACTTCACTTAGTAATTTTAGTGAAAACTGAAGAAGATTTTTATTATCTAAACCTATATGAAGACACATTTAACTGAGTGAGTGGAGAACCATGTGAATCTGCCATTACATGTCTTTGAAAACAAGGCAAAGGCATCATAAAAGAGCACGAGAGAGGACTTGGGGATACAAGGCAGAACCATCTGTGTAAATACAAGCATAAAATGTATACAACATATGCTGAAAATGTCATGTATGTTTGAAAAGACACACTGTATGGGAGAGACGAGTCCAGTTTAGATGTTTGAAGCATAGATACTAGTCATGGTTGCCACATTTCAACTATATGGGGTAAAACAGTGATGAATACATTAGAGCTGTACATTATAAGGGCCAACAAGAAGAGGGGGCTTTAAGTTGGGTTCGTAAAGGAGTAGGAGATGGGAGAGGCCTGTTAAACCAGGAACCAGCTGTGAAAACACAAAGGTGGGAGGAAGCAAGGATAAAGGGTGTAGAAAATTTGAGGGACATCAGATTGTCCTGGGGTGAGACTATGGGTCTGCTTATGGGCGTCTCTGCTTTTTTGGAAAATATTTGGAAGTATATTGTTCTGATATTCATAACCTCCAGACAAAATTTAATTTATTAAGAGAAAAGCCAGAAACCACGACAAAACCTCAGATACAGTTGGTTGGTTCCTGTTGGTTGTGCACCTTTCAACGCCATTATAATGACACAGATCACTCTGCCTGTTTATGCCAATGTCGTTAAACTTCATTATTGAGGTCATCTAAATAAAAAACTGTAGGAAATGTATGTATATGTGTGTGTATTTGATCAGTCCTACGGAAAAAGTGATTGACAGGTGGTAATTTGTGTGTAAATTATCTTTATTTTTTTATGATTTAGTTATCCAGTCAAACTCCGCGGACCTGGTGGCGGGTCCGGTGACGTCATCGACTTCCCCTTTAATTTTTAAAGGTCGCGGGTTGCGCAACACCCCTGAAGTGGCTCCGTTTGAGAGTGTAGAAGCTATATTTTATGCACATATGCATCACTTCAGTTTTTATTTTACTGTACAAAAGTTATTTACACTTAAATACACAGTATACTGGATACCCGAGCTGGGTATTGAACATTGGTTTATTTTCATATCTTATTGACTAATTTTAATATAATGTTATGATGCCTAAAATGAAAAGGAGATAAAATAATGTAAACTCATGTTCCTATAATTATTATCATCTAAAACTAAGCAGAAGCAAATATGTACTATTTAATATAAATGATCAAAAAGTTATTTTCCCAGTATTCAGATGAATTGCAACAGTTTTGTCAGAATACATAATAGAGATCAAATTATTTTTCCTAGTGTTTGCTGCTCTCTGCTGGTTTCAAGCAGAACTGTCTGGAGTAGTCTAATTCTCTAAACAGATAATCTACACCCTTTCAAACAAGCATTTTAGAAAAAAATAAATAAAAAAGCGCCCAATGTTGAAGTGGTTCATCATAAAACAGAAAACATATCAAATAGTCTTTATTACTTTCAGCAGTTTCTTATGTAAATTCAAAGGGTTTTCTATTCAATTACACTGGAATTTTTCATTTATAGCAATGCATTTGGATATGGAAGGCTTTCAAAATTTGGTAGGCAGAAAAAACATTAAAAAATGGCATAGCACCTCTCATCAGTTGGAATACAATAACTTTTGCATAGATTATGGTAGAGACATTTTTCTTTTTTCCTCTGATTACACACATGTGCAGGAACCAGCTAAATTATTTACAGCAACATAGAGCACACAGAACGTATACTTTCAAATTTGAGTTTATAAAAAAAATACAAAAAGCGCCTCTTTTTTAGGTGTTTATTATAACACAGACAACATATACAGTTATTTTCAATACTTTCAATAGTGTTTTATGAAAATTCAAAGGGTTTTCTTTAAAATGATTCCAAATTTTTGCATTTACACCTCTGCATGTGGATTTGGGAAGCTTTTAAATTTGGGTAGGCAAAATCCAGGCGGAAATCCCAAAATAGCACTAGACTTTAAAAGGTTATGGGTAAAACAAAGACCATGTGGGTCAGGTAGTTGAAACGGTACAAATAATTAATTTGTTATGAATTAATTAATTATTCATAAATAATTAATTCACAGCTGCCTACGACGACTATGCCATCGTCCATCGCGATGTTTCACACTAGACATTGTATGATGCCAAATTGATCGACATCGCCCAACCCTAGTTTCCATAGACATTTAGGAGCATTTCTTGTAACAAGATAATATAAGAAAACTTACAAAAATAAATAAATGGGTTTAGCTTTATTTGCTAATATACTTTGAATCTGTGTTTTGCATTATACAGTTGAAGTCAGAATTATTAGCCTGCTGTTTATTTTTTCCCCAATTTCTGTTTAACAGACAGCAGATTTTTTCAACACATTTCTAAACATATTAGTTTTATTAACTCATTTTTAATATCTGATTTATTTTATCTTTGTCATGATGACAGCACATAATATTTGACTAGATATTTTTCAAGACACTTCTATACAGCTTAAAGTGACATTTAAAGGCTTAACCAGGTTATATAGGCTAACTAGGCAGGTTAGAGTAATTAGGCAAGTTATTGTGTAATGATGGTTTGTTCTGTAGACAGTCGAAAATAAAATTAGCTTAAATAGTTTTGACCTTAAAATAGTTCATAAAAAATTCAAAACTGCTTTCATTCTAGCTGAAACAAAATAAATAAGACTTTCTCCAGAAGAAAAAATATTATCAGACATACTGTGAAAATTTCCTTGCTCTGTTAAACATCATTTGGGAAATATTTAAAAAAGAGAAAAAAAAATGTAAAGGGAGGCTAATAATTCTGACTTCAAACTTGTTCATGCTTTTATCAGCAGCAGAGTGGATTACTGTAATAGCCTCCTAACTAGCCTTCCCAAAAATACAGTCAGACAGTTGCAGCTCATCCAGAACCGGAGCACCTGGAGGAAACCCACGCCAACACAGAGAAAACATGCAAACTTTAAAACTGCAAAACCATTGCACACAATCTAAAACAGTAAAATAACAATAAAAGTAATAATAAGAATAATAGTATTAAAGCAACAATGCACAATAAAGATTCAAAGCCTGGGAAGGCAATAAAATAAAAATGTGCCCTAAGTCTAGATTTAAAAGAAGAGAGACAAGAAGCACTCGTAATGTCCGGTGGCAGCTGGTTCCACAAACGTGGAGCAGCAACTGCAAAGGTTCTATCCCCTTTCCGTTTAAGTCGTGACCAAGAAAGTTGCAGTAAAATTTTATTTGATGACCTAAGAGACAGAGGAGTTGACTGTAGGTTAATAAGTTCTGATATATAAGCAGGTGCTTGCCCATTCAGTGCTTTAAAAACAATAAGTAAAATCTTGAACTGAATTCTAAAATTAACAGCAAGCCAATGAAGGGATGCTAAAACTGGTGAGATATGAGCATGTTTTTTTGGTGCCTGTTAAAAGTCTAGCTGCCGCATTTTGAACCAACTGCAACCGTGCCAATGAAGATTGAGGAGGAACAACATATAAGGAATTGCAATAGTCTAGGCGGGACGTGATAAAAGCATGTAGGATTTTTTTCCAGATCTTGAAAGGAAAGAATGGATTTGAGTCTGGAGATGATCCTCAGCTGATAGTAACTATTCTTAACGACTGAGCTCATTTGTTTTTCTAGACAAAGCTCTGAATCAAAGATAACTCCTCAATTTTTTACTTTAGATTTAACATATGGTGTAAGACTTCCCAAGCCTCCAATATAAGACATTTTTGTTTTTGAGGGGCCAAAGAGAATAACCACAGTTTTGTCATTATTAGGTTGAAGAGAGTTTTTTTTGCCATTCAACATTTACAGTTTTTCTCAGTGGCTTCGGTGCATTTCTCACAACACTATTTACAGTTGCACAACAGTTAATGCATTTCTCAAAACAATTAGTCATTTGTGCACATCATAGTAGCAGTTTCTCATTCCTTCCAGCAAATTGCAAATGCTTTTGGACATGCATCAATTGCTTTCATACAACTCTCTGTGCAGTTTGTAACATTGTCATTTGCTTATGTCATGTCAGTCAAAATAAACTAAACTGGTGGATGCTGAATAGTCATTCCATATAAAACTAATAGTCCTCATTTCATTACTTGAGTCATTACATACAAAAATGTTGAACTAGTTGTCAAAATCTGTCAAGCTCATTTTATTTAAACACTTTAAATATTTTTTTTCTCTAAAATTGTCTTCTAAATTGAACAATTCATGGATGATTTACAGACCTGTGTGTTGTAGGTTGAGTTCCAATATGTACTGCAGTATTGTTTACAGTTGTGCACAGCTCTACCCAAAGGGAGTTTATGTTTGTTGTAAATAAGGGTGTATTTATTCTTTTGCACAAGGCTGTGAATAAATTACAATTGTAAAGAGCAAATGCAGTAAAAATGTGAAACGTTCATATTCAGTGTCTTGTACTCAGGTACCTCACTAAATGCAGAGATGTCTAATTTACTGTAGTTTTGAAATGGCTGTGCAAATAGTATATAGTGCTGTCTTGAGCATTTTCAGGCGTGTCACCAAAATCTAACTTTTTGCATTGGAGTAAAGTGTCATAATGAAAACATGACAAAGCCATTTGACTATAATGTTCATAAACAATGGTGTCAGGACTTTTAATTTTGACGACACTGACACTTTCATTGACATGAATACTTGCTTTTGAGGAATGAGCTCTCGATTTTGAGCAATTGACACGCTTTTGCAGGTTATCCACTAGGTTTTGCAGTTTGCACTAATTGTTTTGAGAAATGCATGAACTGTTGTGCAAAAATAAATAGTGTTGTGAGAAATGCACCAAAGCCACTGAGAAAAACTGTAATATCCTCAAGACAATCAATTAGAGACTGCAGGGAGTTCTGAGATTTTAAAGGAACATACAGCTGAGAGTCATCTGTATAAAAATGAAAAGAGATGTTATGTTTCCTTATAATATTACCAAGAGGAAGCATATATAAATTGAAGAGCAATGGACCCAGAATAGAGCCCTGGGGGACACCACACAGAAGAGGGGCAGATGTTGACATAAATTGACCAACAGACACTGAGAAAGACCTGGATTTCAGATATGACTGAAACCAGTGAAGTCCACCCAATGTTCCAGACGTGACAGAAGGATGGTATATGATTGACTGTATCAAAAGCAGAGCTCAGATCCAGTACAACCAAAACTGCATTATTGCCAGTATCTACAGCCAGCAGTAAGTCATTCAACACAGAAATGCCAACTGACCCAGCCGGGACTCAAACCAGCAACCTTCTTGCTGTGAGTGCTAACCACTGAGCCACCGTGCCACCCTATTTATTCATTTTGTTAAATGTGATCACTTCATCTGGGTATTTTTCAAGCGTTATGGTTATGTTATTTTTAATAGTTTTTTTAAACATTCTTGAACAAACAGTATGCAAAACATTACAGATGAACATGCAACTAAAATGTTCCAGAATTATGTATAAAGTACGCTTTTGTATTAACATGAGAATGCTATTAAATCCCAGAACAAACTTTGGATTCACACCAAATATGAATTTAAATAGTGTGCAGGTATATTATATACAAGTCGATGCAAACATGCGAATGTGCAAAATTTCTGCCAAGCAGCTCGAATGACATGGAATGAGCGATGACAAAAAAATATTAGTTATTACCATAAAACTTTTAAATTTCACTATAAGAACTAATTAGAATTTGATTAATGTTCTCTTTTTTTTGCAGAAGGTTCCAAGTATTTTGTACTTATATACGTATAATTTCTCTATATTCCATCTATATTACTTACACTAATCAAATATATATTTTTAAAGGGATAGATCACTCAAAAATAAAATTGACTCATTATTTTCTCACCCTCAAGTAGCTTCAATCCTTTTGTCTTGTATTGAACACAAAGGAAGATATTTTGAAGAATGTTGGAAACCTGTAACCCTTGACTTCCATAGTAGGAAAAACAAATACTAGAAAAGTCAACCGGTGCAGATTTTGAGGTTTTCTCAAAAAAATGTTTTCCTTTTTGTTGAATAGAAGAAAAAAAAAAGGAAAACAGCTTCAGAACAAGTGAAGGGTGAGTCAATGATGACAGGATTATCATTTCTGGGTGATCTATCCCTTTAAAAGATGTAGATAAAACCAACTACTGGAGTGTACTGGAGAATGTTTCAGTTTTTTCATCTTAAAATGTCATGTGTTGCTTGATTTCTAAAAGTCACAAGAAATTTCTGAATGTTTCTGAACATTTATCCACATTAAATATACTTTCATTGGATGAAAACTCAGTAATTATGCACGTAAGTAGGTAAGGTGTATTTATTTAGTGCATTTATCATGTATGGCCATACACCCAAAGCACTTCACAATCATTAGAGGGGTCTCTCCACACCACCACCAGCATCCACTTGGATGATGCGACAGCAGCCACCGGACAACGGCGCCAGTGCACTCACCACACACCAGCTATAAAGGGAGTGGAGATGGGTAAGGGTTGATGGAGGGAATTTGGCGAGGACACCAGGGCTACCCCCCTACTCTTTACAAAAGGTGACATGTGATTTTTAATGACCACAGAGAGTCAGGCCCTCGGTTTAGCATCTCATGCAAAAGATGGCACCCACTGACAGTATAGTGTCCCCTTCACTATACTGGAGCATTAGGACTCAGACCACAGGCTGAGCACGCCCTGCTGGCCTCATTAACACCACTTCCAACAGCAACCTAATTTTTCCAGGTCTCCCATTAAGGTACAGACCAGGCTCAGCCCTGCTTAGCTTCAGTGAGTAACCGGTCTTGGGCTGCAGGGTGATATGGCTGTGGCATATTGCGTTCATAACATTTTTTATTTAAACACACACAAAACTGTTTACGGAGAGGAACATTAAATAACACAAAATGCTCGATTTCAGGACAATAACTGCAAATATCCATTAACCACATATAGACCGAGTATGAAAATAGATAAACGTTTAAATGAGATTCCAGAAAATTATATAAAAAAGGAGAGATATGACAGTGTGCGTGACCCATCGACCTTAATGAATTCTTTAAAATGTGCTGATGAAAGTAGTTTTGTAGATAGAGCAGCGAGCTCCAAGAGTCTCTGAGGTTTGCTATTATGGAAAAGCGCAGCGACGTGCACAGAATTTCAACTTTGAGAAGCTTTTAATGGTGCATGAATAAAGATCACATGATTTGTGAATATTCAGGAAATATTGGGCTTCCTTATATATTTCACCTCTCAGTTTTCATAACCACTAGAATGGCATGCAACTTTAAGGGATAGTTCACCCAAAAAATGTAAATATACTGTGAATTTACTCACCCACATGTTATCCAAGATGTAGGTGACTTTTGTTCTTCGGTAGAACATTAAAGAGGATTTTGAGCTGAATTAGTGCTTCTTGGTGATTGATATAATGGCAGTGAATGGTGAGATTTTTTTAGATTAAAAATAAACATACAAACAAGTCCAAATTAAAAGCCGTGGCTCCTGAAGACACACTGAGGTCTTGAGAAGCGAAACCATCGCTTATTGTAAATGTAACATTTGTAAAATACTATTTGCTTTAATACACAGCCTGGTCAAAGAGTTCTCGGAGCACGTTCAAATGTGATCCAATTGTAGCCTGGCCGCTTTTGATGACTAAGGCCCAATCCCAATTCTATTTTTGTACCCCTACCCCTTGGCCTTTACAACCGAGGGTTAAGGGGAAGGGCTTCAAATTTTACCCCTAAGAAATGGGACAGCACTACAACACCTGCACATGTCATCATATGTCTTCGCGCTCTCTTACTTCAAATGAGATCAGACGATGGCGACTGCTGTAGTTATTCCAGTTGTGTTATTTTTTGGTATTTATCTTTAGGAAACCACTGAAGGTATGTATTATGTTTTCATAATGATCTAATGTGGCAATAAGATCGTAACTATACTGCGCATTTACACAGTGGCCATATTCATCTGTAAACACACGAAAACAACACTAACATTATAGCAGACACTGTGAAAAGCTCATTCTCAGACACTAGACTTTTCTGACAGGGGATTCGAGTGTCATCGAGTGTCAGAATGTTGTGGGACTGCTGTACAAGAGTTATGATTATGGATTATAAATCGCAATTTTTTTCTAGCGTTTAAAAAACAAAAACATGACAGTAAAACACAAACGCGGTTATGAATATATTAAAACGTGTGTTTATTTGTCGTAAAAATTCATAATAATGACAAAAATACTAATTTGTGGATCTCCTTACTTCTGGGTTCAGCAATACTGCCGCTGTGGCTGGTGTATTCTGGGAAATTTTCTTACCCCTTGGTTTCAAGTGTGGTCCTGATTCTTGTTTGAAGGGCTATTCACCCCTTGTCCTTAGCCCTGCGCCTTCAAGCTATAAAGAATTGGGACAATTGGGGATGGGGTAAGGGGAAGGGCTAATCATGAGAGGGATCTCTCCACACCACCACCAGCATCCACTTGGATGATGCGACAGCAGCCACAGGACAACAGCGCCAGTGCGCTCACCACACACCAGCTATAGGGGGAGTGGAGAGACAGAAATAGAGCCATCCCAGAAGATGGGGATGATTGGGAGGCCACAATGGGTTAGGGTTGACGGAGAAAATTTGGCCAGGACACTGGGGTTACACCCCTACTCATTACGAGAACTGCCATGGGATTTTTAATGACCACAGAGAGTCAGGGCCTCGGTTTAACATTGTAATAAAATTACGGCCACCTGGCCGCCAGGAAGAAGGAGGCGGAGAACCAATGAACTTTTAAAGAAATATTTATTAATAAAAGGGATGGCAGCTCCTCACGGAGACTGCCGTCAAACTGAAAACAAAATTAAAACAATATGTCCGGGCCCGGTCCTCTCTCTCTCTCCTCTGCCATCGTTCCTCCTCTTATAGTACAGAGCTCCTTCCGTGGGATTGGAGGCAGGTGCGCGCCACAGGTGTATCTCATCTGTGGCGGGCCTCGTTTCACTCACACAGCTCTCGGCCACGCCCCCTCGCCACAAACGTCTCATGCAAAAGACAGCGCTTACTGACAGTATAGAGCCCCCTTTACTTTACTGGAGCATTAGGACTCACACAGACCACAGGCTGAGCACCCCCTGCTGGCCTCACTAACACCACTTCCAACAGCAACCTAGTTTTCCCATGTGGTCTCCCATGCAGATACTGACCAGGTTCTTCGTTAGAAGAAGTAGAATTAGGATTGGGCCTAAATCACAGTTTGTTGATAGACATTCAACTAAATTCAATTCATCAAATTAGGCAGCTAATTTGTATAAATTCATACGATCTCATTCGTACAATTTTGTACGATTTGCTCACCCCCCAATGTTGTGTTTAGAGGTGGGGTTTGGTGCCATGCCTATTTTTAAAATCATACATTTTCATATGACTAAACTCATACGGATTAGCCACTAATCTGACAAAACGTAAAATAGCTACATTTTCTCATGAGATCAGACTGACAAAGAGCTTTAAAGGTCCCACTAAGTGCTGTGAAATATGGATTTTATTCGATGTTTGACGTCATTTCAACCAAAACACAAAGAGAGGGTGGGACATAGTGTAGCTCCTCCCCTTTTTTAAAAACAGGCAATAGCGTTTTGTTTTTATCACAGCTCTGTCAGTGAGAGCGATTGAGCTTAGGTGCATCAAATGAAAAGGACAATGAGAAGCGTCTTGAAGGGGGGCGGGGGTTGTCAGATACTAGAGGGCATTTGATTGGTCAAGATTTGATGAGAAACTGTAGTTTGAGGTAGTGATGCAACGATTATAGATTTTGGTTATACGATTATAGTCTGAGGAATAATCACGATTATTATGCATTCGTTCATTTCAAAAACACTACTAGTTTAGAAAATCACATGAAAACTCCTTATATCGTAAAGTGTTCTTTATTGCTGCTCAGTTATCAAATAATACCGCACAAAATAATAATAAAAGCAAACAATAGTCCATTTCTCTCTTTGGACTTAAGCTAAAAACAAGGGTTTGACATTTTAGCATAAGTGATCATTTTACATTCAACAGACAGAACATTCATCAAGCTTTTCGGCTTAGTCCCTTTATTAATCAGGGGTCACCACTGCGGAATGAACCGCAAACTTATCCAGCATATGTTTTACACAGTAGATGCCCTTCCAGCTGCAACCCCTTACTTGGAAACATTCATACACACTCATTCACACACATTCACTATGGTCAATTTTAGCATACCCAGTTTACTTATACCACATGTCTATGAACTTGTGGGGGAAACCGAAGCCAACACTGGGAGAACATGCAAACTCCACACAGAAATGCCAACTGACCCAGCCGAGGCTTGAACCAGCGACCTTCTTGCTGTGAGGCGACCGTGCTACCCACTGCGCCACCGTGCAGCCCAAATGACAGAACAATGAATAAACAAATAAAAATAAGAGTAAATAAAAATATAGTATTTGTCTAATGTAAATTTAAGCATCATATTAGCTAAGTATGTCCCTTTTAAAGAGAACAAATGTAGTCAAATGCTGCTGAACCTTTGTCTGAAATTTTGATCAACTGTATTACAAACTTGTTTGGTGTTTTCCTTTTGTATTTTTTTTCTCTTTGGAGTAGAAATGTGTGTATTCCATACAAAGTATGAAGCTGATCAGTCAGTTGTTGCTTGAGTCGTGGTACACATCATTCCCAATATGCAGACAAGAAATGAACTTGTGCCCGCAAAAAACACAACATGTGAACAGCCCTTAGGTAATAGCCTCAGCCATAGATAATCCAGTGTGCATGTGTATTAGCCTCAGTGTACAAGCTTGTAAAATTAAACTAGCGCACAGTTAGCATAACTTTGTTTATTGAGAAGCCTTTACGATTAACTAATCATGAGGAATTAAAGCGCGGTTAATAGTGAAATCGGTTAATCGTTGCAAAAACGCTGCTCCATTTAGGCAGAAATGACAAAGCTTTACATGTTTATATCAGGTTTACATATTCCAAACGCAAAATTACTCATTGTTTTAGAGCACACTTTATTATACAGTAGGTGACACTTTAATATGAGCATTACTACCGCGCCTTGTACCGCTGCCGCTCTAGAGTGAGAACGTGTTTTTTAGGTATGACCGTAGTTTGAGACTATGCTGCCAGGGGGCACAAAGGGACGGGATGTGAATGGACAGAAATTGCTTATACAGTAGCTGTAAATACTCTGCTACTTGTAAATAAAGATAAACAATGAAACAAAGCATTATAATTCCCCCATTAATCATTAAAAACTTGTTAACAAGCTTTATTATCATTGCAAACTTAAGTGCAATGAGGATTCATATTGGAAAATAGAATAAAAGAAATAAAAGACAACTAAAATGAAAGTACAAACATAAATACAAATAAGTCGGTCTAAATAAATAAAGCAGTGTTTTAGCCTAAATATAGAGAGATGTACAGTGTTTGTTATTTTAAAGTGATAGGACGAAGACAGTCAATAAATAAGCTTTTTTATTACATTATCATTTACAGTTTTAATTTACATTTTCATTCTTGATTATATTTTACTATGTCATTTTATGTTTCAATTACTGTACATAAATAATAAATGATTATTTAAATAGGCCTAATTATTTATTTAAAGACATTACTAGCGAAACACTGAGAAACGGTCCGGCGCTATTTTTATATAGGCCTACTACAATTTAAAAGAAAGCTGCAAAGTGGGCTATATTATTTTAATTCCAGCCTATATTATTTTAAATAATTTCCTCTGTATCTGTCACTTGCAGTTCAATGCGAGCGCTAGATGAGAAACAACAAGGCAAAATTGACTTGTTTTATAGACTATAGGCTACTACAGTATATAATAATTTAGTTTTTACATATGATATTGCATTAATTTGCATAGACGTTTTATCGATTATATAGGCCTAAAATGAACGCCTTGATTGGGAGTCATTTAAAACATAAACCTGCGTTTTTAATGATGGATGTGGGTGTTTTTTATTATTATTATTTAATGTAGACAACACTTAATAAAAATGTAACTGTATTTATTACACCACCTTATTGAAAAAAACTGTATCAATTACAGTGCTTCCCGCAGGTTTGAAATATACTTGCGGTGGTAGCGGGATTGAAATACACCATTTACCCACATCACATACATAATTAACTATATGCGATAAACAAAACTTCAAGAGTTCACACTTAGCTGATGATCTATCATAAGCTTGTTTGGCATGCTGTCCCAGGAGAGAGCCCTGAGCTCAAGGGATCCTTGAGCCCAGGGCTCCCTCTCGTTCACAGAGCGAGAGGGGAGCTTGAGCTTAGGTGGATCTCAAAAACTCCCTGTCAGCAGTAGCTAAGGGAAACACTTGAGGGGGAAGGGAGCTAGACGAGTGTCTGATTTGCTAAATTTGTTATGCATTATGCATATCTTTTGGATGGTGGGAGGAAACCGGAGAACTCGGGGGAAACCGGAGAACCCGGGGGAAACCTACGCGGACATGAGGAGAATATACAAACTCCTCACAGAAACACCCACCGGCCTGGAGGGGACCAGGACCGGCAGTGTTCTTGCTGTGGGGCTAACTGTGCTAACCACTGGGCCGCCGTGCCGCCCGATGTATGAAAAAAAAGGAGGAAAATGGGGAGGAAGGTAAATCATAAGCATGTGATTCTCTCAAAATTAGTGTTTAAATAAACTTCACATAATTTAATTTTGAATAATAAATATAATTCAAAAACTAATACTACAGATACTATACTTACTTTAATCCACTGCCTGTTAAAACAAGTATTGAAGTATGAGTGACTGTAGTT
>CAIGQZ010034910.1:21681562-21693230 GCA_903798205.1 Danio tinwini
ACACACACACACACACACACACACACACACACACACGGCTGATTGACGCTCTGCACCTACCGAGTCAGTGTAGACCACAGACACCTGCATCGTGAAATGCGGAGGTTTTTTTTTTTTCTTCCATTCAGCATACGGTATGAACTTCCATTAAAACAACTCTTCCAGCAGTTTATAGTTGCATCTAATATCTCGTTTGTCACGAAAGGCACGCATGAATGTTCGTAAATGAAAGTGAAAGTGCCAAACTGCAGTTAAAGTCGACTAATTAAAAATGAAACACCCGAAATTACATGAAACTCCTCAGAAAATGCGGATAGCGTAGTGACGCAATACCGTTAATCGAATTATGTGCTGTAACATATAAAACGGGATCATGAAAGTAACACTCAAAAAGCAACTCATGTAAACACATTAGTCTTATTATTCTCTTAATTAGATTAAAGCAAATAATTTGATTACTGATGTCCATGTAATTGTAGTCATTGTCTACTGTAGAAGCGACTACTGTTTTGTAATATAGTAAGATTCTTTCTTTTACACATTTACACATTTGTTAAGGTCACGTGAAGCAATTTATTTAATGTATAAAGCTCAAAGATTTATTTTGATTTGGGGATGTTTTTATCGTCTTACTGTTCATTTTGTTATCAAATGTTTTAAAGGTTTAAAACAGGGGTCTAAAACTCGCAGCCTGCAGGCCAATTGTGGCTCAGTGGGACATTATACATAGATAAATGTATTTAAATCAGTGCTTAATTTGAGCTGGATCTTGCCATATATATATATATATATATACATTTTTTTCTTCTTGTATTAGTGAAACTGACAGTAAGTCATAGCAGGCCCTCACTATAAGCGAACTAAGCGGCTGCTTAGGGCCCCGCCGCCACTAGGGGGCCCCCACAACCCACTAATGGTGCGAGCCATTTCCTTGCTGAAATCGTTATTATTTGCATTTTACAAATTATCTTCATTGACAGTGATTTAACACTGAACTATTTATACATTTTCACTGAAAAAAAATTATTTAAGTTGAAATTGTTTTTGTGTGAAGGACATGTGATCAACAGGAAGCTCGCAGGTGCAGCATCTCATTTCTCATATGCGTTCTGTGTTCTCGCGGTTTGAGTTTGTTCTTTAAAGGTAACCTGCCAAATGGTAACCTGCAAGACCGATCGGTCAACAGAAGAACGCAAATCCATGCACAGACACAGCCATGGCTTTGCTTCATTGCCTGCCCCATTATAGACCTGATTTATTTAGGAAATTGGACCGCGAAAATTAAACTAAACTAACGTTATTCTTCAGGTGTAGAAAAACTGAGGGGAAACAGACGAAGAGAAGAGAGGAGCACAAAGTCATTTTTAGCATCACTTTTAAGTGCTGATGATGATGTTAAGACATAATCTAATAGCACATTTATCCAAAATAGGCAATTACAGATTAATAAACATCCTCCACTTACAGGAATTTTCCTGGTTTTACAGACCCGTTTTTTTTTTTTTTTGTCTAAAACAGATTTTACTGTAATGCAATACTGAAGTGTTTTTCACTGACATATTTTGCACACTGGTAATATTTTTCCTGATATTTTTCCTTATAATTTAATTTAAGCTCTGGAGTCTGGACCCTGCATCTCACATATAAGGAGCAGGGAAGGAGACTGAATAAGGGAATAATAAATTTTGTGTTTGGGTATTAACATTAACCCAGTATTTGTTGCTTCCCTTTTCTTATATGTTTTTATTAGGGCTGTCAATTGATTAAAAAAATTAACTAATTAATCACACTTTTTTGTGTTATTAATCATGATTAATCACGAATAAAAAAATCTAAAATACAGGCATTGCAAATATAGAAATTGAAAAATTATAATAATAAAGTATTGAATACAAACAATTGTATTCAGTGTAAAGTTGTATTGCGAGTTGAGAACATTAATTATAAAGTAGAAACAATTTAGCTTTGTCCTCCTTAACATTTCGTCACTCTGGAATTATAAGGTTCTGTCTGCGTTCTGAATGATTTTGAGATATTGAGCTTCAAAGTTTTTGCATTCCATAGCAAACAGCATGTGTGTAACATTTGTTTTTTTAAATAAAAGGTCTCAAAATGTATAACGTATATAACGAGTATAACGTTCTAAAGTATGGCTTTATTTCTTAATCAAGGATTCTGACACATCAACGTGAAGCAGACGCTGTACAAAAGTTGCGTGTAGTGTGAAAACATGTCAAACTTAATGAAAAATTTGAGGGCGCTTGGAGTCATCTTAGAGAGGAATGGGCTGTCTTTGACAGCTTGCGACATCATCTGCCGCTTTCACTGAGATCCATATTCTCCTTTATCCATATTTCTTTGCACATTAAACACACGCAGGGTCGGAGCAAGCTGAACTGGCGCTGTAGGCATACAGTGATCACCCGAAAGTGAAATAGAAACTTACCGGTTTGCAGATTAAAGTGAGGACCGAGAGGGAGAGGGTGTGTTTTGCGGATGAAAGTGAGGAGGTCGCCTCTATGGGCGTGCCGGCCCTGAACACACGTCGACCACAACAGGAAATAAAAAAATAAAAACTGCACCTGCAATAATTTTTTTTAACGCGTTAAATATTTCAAAAATTATCACGTGCGTTAACGCGCTAATAATTGACAGCCCTAGTTTTTATATTAATATATTTCATATTTATTGTATTTGCTTATTGTGTTTAGTATTTATGGATCAATATTTGCAATAATGTTAATAGTTTTTTTTTAATGAGTTCATAATGTATATTTTATTATTTTAAAGTAATTATAATATAATGCCTTTTCACTTTTGGCTAATTATTGCTCACTGTCGTTTCCTAGAATCTTCAATCTGTTTGCTAAATTAATAGAGTATGTTTTAAATGCTTCAGATGGACGCAAAGTACGAATCAATGGTCCCTTTATTAAAGATAGTTTAATTTTTCATTTTTCAAGCTGCTAGTTGACAAAAAAATCATTCAGACAGTAAACTAGAAGAAATCAGGATTTACTTTCGGTTTTATTGACTGTATTTAATAAGCAATATAATAATTGTGGGCTGGTTTGCAATGGCAATACTCCACTATTTAGAGTAAGGTAGGCCCCAAAATTTTTCTGCTTAGGACCCCCAAATGTACAGGGCCGGCCCTGCAGTAAGTTTATCTCAGACAGTAATGGAAACACAGAGGACAGAAAGCAATGAAGTTATGTGTGACTGGCGTAAGTCGGGTAAATGTTTCCTTTGCATTTCCATGTTTATTGCACTTTATTCCAAGCCATTACATTGGCAATATAAGAGTGAGATTAAACCAATTTGTTTAGATTTTTTTTCCTTCTGCTAAACTTTTCCATTAACTTCCAATACACATGGTGAATTAATATCTATTTAAAGATGTCGGACAAACAATTTGAGTAACTCATAAATCTAATCACATCAGGGATCAGTGAGCCTGAAGTCTTTCATTTGCATTAACGTTATGGAGCAGAAGCCTGACTTTGACTGCTGCTGTACAATTAAAGATTAAATTACTTAAGCCACTATACAGTCTACATTTTATTAGGGGAAAAGTTAAGTCCATTTAAAAATGTATGACTTATAAAACAGAGCAGAGAGATCAACGGTAATGCCGATGTTAAATAAGACAGATTGCATTTAACTTTCTTTTCAATTAAAGCTGTACTGTTAAATAAATACATGCAATGAATTTTGTGTATAAATTCATAAAACAATGTGTGTTTAATAATGTATAACAATTACGACAGATATAATTGAAGTTACATCATTACACCAGTAGGTGGAGACCATTATAACTGTATTAGAGTTGAATCATTGACTCGATGATTTGTTCAAAACACTGAATCATTTATCAAGAAAACAAGTCAGTAACACTATTAATTAACCAATTAATCAAAACAACTAATTATTAAGTATTTAATAAACAAGTGAGCGACTGAACTACTGAATCATTCGTTCAACAAATGTTTACAAAACTCTGAATCATTCATAAAAGTGAGTCATTCGCTAAGTGAAGTTTATTTATAAACTAATTTCGAGAGGATCACGTGATTATGATTGAACACGGCTGGTCATGCATTAACCATGGATGACCAACCAATCAGACGATTTCTAACCCACTATAAAGAGCCAGGGTTTCTTACTACAGTCATCTTCGTTTGAAGAATCCCCCCTTCCACCCCTACTCCTCCTCTTTTCCTTTCATAGGGCGGCACGGTGGCCCATTGACTAGCACTGCGGCCTTACAGCAAGAACGTCACCGGTTCAAGTCCTTTAACAGACTGGCTGTCGTTTCTGTGTGAAGTTAGCATGTTCTTCCCGTGCTTGCGTGGGTTTCCCCTGGGTTCTCCGGTTTCCCCCCACGTTCCAAAAACATACACTACAAGTTAATTGAACAATCTGAATTTAGCACTAGTCAAACTTTTATCCATCAGCATATCTCTCCGTAGCGACTATTTTCTGTCATCAACTCTTACAAAAGGGGGGAGTTCTCGAGATCTACCTGAGCTCAAAGCTCCCCTCTCGCCCCGCAAACGGGAGGGAGCCCAGGGCTCAAGGACCTTTTGAGCTCAGGGCTCTCTCCTGGGACAGCATGCCAAACTTGCTTATAATCAATCATCAGCTAAGTGTGAACTCTTGAAAACAAATATAGCAAAACACAAAGTTGTGACTGAGTCAATGAATCATTTGAACAATGATTGTTCAAAAAGTGAATCAATCACCCAAGAAAACAAATGAGCTATTAGTTACTAAATTGGTCGCAGAATTGTTCTGTTCAAAATAATGAATCAGATAAACAGTGAGTTGAGTGAATGGATCATTCAAACAACTGATTCAAAAATACAAGTGATTCAGATAATAATTCGATCAGCTGATTATTTCAAAACACAAGTGAGTCATAGTCAGTGAATCATTCACATAACCAATTCAATGTTCAAACACTGAATCATTCAATAGTTGAGTAAATGAATCATTTGAACAACCAATTTGTTCAAAAAATTAATCAATCAAAAAAGAAAATAGGTGCTTTCGACATAAAGCACAGCTGCAGCCGGTGATCAACGAGATTACTTCGGGGGCTCAAAGTTGCTGCAGTCATGATGACCGATCACATGGCGTGATCATTTATTTATTGAAATAACAACAAAAGATTTACAGTACAAATAAAACACAATACAGTCTCTACAAACTATAGTTCATTTTTAACAATAAGGGAAATATGAATTAAATTTAAGTAGCCTACATAACAAACGCATGAGAAATAAGGGGGAAACCAGAGGGCACATAAAAAGGAAATAAATACCCACGAATAGGATTATTTTGGATAATGAAAGCATTTTTAAAAAAGCACTTTAATCCAAAAAGATTGAACAAAATGACCAAAATAAATGAGCTACACTTTAAGTAGACATTTCCCAGAAAGAGCAGCTACATCAATGCACATTTCTGCATAAATAGCTTGACAGGAAATAAAATGTTTTAGAATCATATATTTTTATATTACATCTTTTTATATAACTTAATTTGCTAATAAATCGTCAAGATCAATGATGATAATTATTTTATTTCAAGTCTGTAAGAGTTATTTGAGTTAATATTTAGATTATTTACTAAAATATATCATTTAAATCGTTGATGTAGCTGAATACCGTAGTCTGTATAAAAAGGCAGAATAAACCTGTGCAAATAATCTAGTCTTTATGAACAAACTATTAAACAAAAGATGATGCTGCAGTAAAATATTTGTAGTCTTTTAATAAGCATCATGTGTACAAGATAGAGAGGGTATGAACATAATTGTTTGTTTTGAAAATTGTGAGACGGAATTTGTCCAATAATAAACGCGAAACACACGTGGTTGTTGTCATACTGTAAACTCGGCCAATCGTGTTATATTGGTGTCGTCATCTTAGCTCCAGCAGGCCCTCTTCAGATGCTGCGCGAGCTGAGTCAGTCGTCTGATCTCGGAGCACTGTCGCGGTACTTTGATGCCACATGTGACAGTCACATGACGTCGGCACAGCATCAATCCGGCCAAAATTTCTAACCGGCATGCACCGCTTTAAGACAGATTTCAATCAATCTGCGCAGCGCTGCATGAAGTCAAATGCACCTAATAAGTGAGCAACGAGTCACTAAATTGGTTGCATAACAGATTTGTTCAAAACAATGAATCAGGTAAACAGAGTGATTGAGTCAATGAATCATTCGATTCAGATAATCATTCGCCCAGCTAATTATTTCTAAACACAAGTGAGTCACAGTCAGTGAATCATTCACACATCCTATTATTTCAAAAACTGAATCATTCAGAAAGAAAAACAAATGAGTCATTCACCTAAAGTCATTCAAGAGTGGTTTGGTGAACAATTAATGCTCTCAATCAGTTCACTCAAAACACTGAATCATTTAGCAAGAAAGTAGGAGGTAACTGAGCCACTGAATCATTCACACAACTGATTTGTTCAAACCAATGAATAAATCAACCAAAAAAACAAATGAGCAGGGAGTCACTAAATTGCTCATGCAATAGATTTGTTTTAAACAATTAATCAAGTATACTAATTATATTGAGTGGTTAAAGTCAATGAATCATTAGAACAACCAATTTGTTGAAAATAAATAATCAATCAAGCAAGAAAAAGAGTGAGCAATGAAGCACTAAATTGGTTGCACGATTAATTTGTTCAAAATATCGAATCAGGTAAACAGAGTTGCCGAGTCAGAACAACTGATTACTCATAAAATAAAAAAAACAGTACTCAAAAATACAAGTGACTGATTCAGATAATCATTCACTCAGTTGACTGTTTCAAAACACAAGTCACAAGCACAAACACAAGCGCGTGAGTCAGAGTTAATGAATCATTCACAGATCCTATTCAATCAAACACTGAATCATTCAGAAAGAAAAACAAATGAGTCTCATTAACTTCAAATTGATTACGTTACAGTAATTGAATAGTTTTTACAAATTTGTCCACCAAAAAATTGAATAATTGTGTAGATCCATCTGTTTTTAAGTGAAGTTTATTTATAAACTAATTTCGAGAGGATCACGTGCTTATGATTGCTTGCGGTTGGTCTCGCATTATCCAATTTATGTTTCACCAGTCGATTCCTAAGCCACTATAGATACCCTAAGTTTTATAAAACATATAGCTTCCATATAAAAGTTCTGTCTTTTTGAAGAATCCCCTCTTCCACCCTTACTCCTCCTCTTTTCCTAGATGGGTGGCACGGTGGCCCAGTGGTTAGCACTGTTGCCTCACAGAAAGAATGTCACTGGTTCTAGTCCTTACCAAGCCAGCCAACGTTTCTGTGCGGAGTTTACACATTCTCCCCGTGCTCACGTGGGCTTCCCCCTCCCACCGTCCAAAAACATGCAACTTAAGTTAATTGACTTATCCAAATCGACACTATAGACATGCTCCTAGTAAGTAGTTATCTCTCAAGAGCAATCATTATCTGCTCATTAGCTACTACAGCAGGGGAGTTCTCGAGATCTACCTGAGCTCAAACTCCCCTCTCGCCTTGCAAATGGGAGGGAGCCCCGGGATCGAGGATCTTATGAGCTCAGGGCTCTCTCCCGGGACAGCATGCCAAACAAGCTTTATAATCAATCATCAGCTAAGTGTGAACTCTTGAATTAGTATTTAAAGGCAGATTTACTAGTTTTTACTAGTTTCTATACTTTGAAATTTTTGTTTTAGTTTTGTTTTATTAGTTTCAGTACTAGTTTTAGTTTTTTGTGTTGTTGTTTTTGTAAATCAAGGATATTTGTTAGGTGCAAGATTTAAAACAGACAGAATAAATATTGTATAATAAAAACTCTACCAAAGATAGGCTACATTTTTGGACACAACAACACTACCATCTACCATTACCATCTACCCATCCTCACATTCAAATACAACAGGCCACAAGATAGCAGGCCTTAAGTACAATATGCGTGCAAGGCTGTTTCTGAGGTTAGCTACAGAGCAGTGATGGGAAGTTTGGATCTTTAAAGTTGACCGAATCTTCCCAAGTTTGGACTCAACTTATTAAAAATACGTAGTCAGCAATCCTAATTTCAGTCAGTTAAAACATCACCATGATCTAAAAAGTTTCTTGCAATTAAGTTTTGCAACACGACTGAAACGTGACCTGCTTATTTAAATTCCATTACGACTTTCATTGTCTTATAATATGCGTTTATTTTTACCTAATTATCCCAATGACTCCCATATGATTCGTTCAGCGATTCATTTATTCCCAAAGCCCTCCTAATCAGAGAGTATGTGAGAGCCCAATGCAAAAAAGCAATGCAGTTTAAGACCAGCCTTATCCTCTACTCTCAACGCTAACCCCAAGTAATAACAACGACACACATTCAGTATTAATCCACACAGTGGCAAAAGTTGATCTATTTTGAAAATTGACCGTGTCGCGCGTGTGAGGAACAGCAGATGGTGGCCATAGCAAAGACAAACGGCAGAGGATCATGCTCTCAAAAACACATAAAAAATTTAACCTGAGAGATACAGTACAAGCACTGATCTATAATAGATGCGTAATTACAAGCTGCACGCGGTGATTACAACTTATATAACACACAACTAAACAAATTTTTTGCAAACTACACAAAATGAGGCAACAATTTTAATTACACTAGCATGTTATGATCTAGAGTAAGAAGAAACTGGTCCATATGAACTGTAAGGGCCTTATCATACACCCGGTGCAATGCGGCGCGATGCAATTGTTGTTTGCTACTTTCAGAAGGACGCAAGTGTCGTTTTGACGTTTTTCATCACGCTGTTTAAATAGCAAATGCATTTGCGCTTATATGTGCACCCATAGGCATTGTGGTCTAAAAAAAAAAGTGGTGTGTTAAGGTACATTGCTGGCACGTTGTTATTTTGAGAAACTAAAATAAACTGCGCAATAGACCAGCTGAGAGGAGGTCCCGCACAGAGTGCGTTAGATGTGTGCCTCACTTAAAAATTGCTTAATACACACAGGATGTAGAGCAATATGCAAATATCTTTACAAAAGAAAAAGAATTAAAAGATTAACATACTACAAAAATTATTTATTATATGCATATGTATATTAGATTTATTGAAAACAAGCTTAGATTTGCCCACCTGTCGGGTTTTAGACCATATGGGGCATTGCATGTTTGTTTGGATATAACTCAGTTTTTTGACCACACTTCATTATTACTGTTCATTTATTCGTTTGCTGGAAATTAGAACTGAATTTAGAAATAGTTTTGAAACAAATCTTTGTGCTCAATAAACAAAATTAATTATGTAAGCTAATAGATATCTGTGCATACAACACGTTTCCTTATCCACGGAAGAGAGTGAAAGTGAAAGTAAAAAATGAGGAGGCTCATTCTCGCGCTGCAGATGCTCTGTTTAACTGTTTTCTCGCTAGTGAAGCGGCTCAGTTACTCCACTTACAGAGTCCGACAGTGAAAATGGCAGGTGCGCTATGGAACGGCGCAACTGACTCTTAAAGGGAATGGAAGATGAGAATCTGATAAGTTTATTCTCAGAACACGCCTATAACTCATTAAGAGAATAAACTCAACCCTGTTAGACCATGCGCCACAGCGCAAAGCGGAATTTTTCGTCACTAAAATAGCAAAAGTGGATTCAGACACGCCCTTAATGCTTTTGCGCCCTGCGCTTTAGACTTTGCATCTAGATCGCTAAAATAGGGCCACACATATAGTCTCTGCTGCTCCTTCCTTTAATAGCAAACGCCCAACAATTCCCGTGTTGCAGCGTAGGTTATTGTATCAAAAAATCAGAAAAATTACAGGAAAAACACAGCACATGGCTGGCTATCCTGTGGTGTTGTTGTGAAAATTATCTTTGACCCTTTATTCACCACAGCCGAATCTCCACCTGTAAATAATCGTCATTTTCATGTCATGATCAGTCCAGTGATTCCCCGTGCCTCCGCTAGTGTCTGAAGTGAAATCGCGTTCACATTTTACCAGATCTGAAACTACATATTTGGTGATGTATCGTATCGACGTCGACGCAATCAAACAAAATATCCGAACCCAACACGATTCATTTACTCGACTCTGAGACGACTATTTTGTTAAAGAATCAATATTGTTAAACATGCTGCACTTTCAGATTTAACCCTCAGCTGGATGTTTTCATTCACCTAGTGCTGTGTTACACTGCATAAAAGCTCTTTTTTAAAAACCCATAATAGGGGCTCTTTAAATTCAGCCCATTTAAATAGTTTGCAATCACTTACCTTGGAAAAATATATATTTTTTCAGTGTAATGTGACAGATTGCTGCCTGCCTGACTTCTAAAGAGAGTTTTCCCTTTTCTTTTATTTACTAGTTATAGAGCGCACAGAAATAAAAAAAAAACACAACCTCAAAGAGTTTGTCAAAAATGCATTTACAGAAATGCGATCTACGCACACCCTCAGATGTGTTTGTCAATGGCAGTGGTACTGTATATCCACAGGGAGCAGAGAATGCTGGGTAGGAGACTGTGGCGGGTGTCTGAGGGCGGGTTTGTGTCAGTTTTCAGGTCTCTCTCTCCCACACACACACACACACAGCTTGACAGACTGGAGGAGTATTAAAAGCAGAGAAACGCAGGAGCGACGGAGAGCCTCCCCCTCATAAAGTCGCTGTCATAAACGCTTCTCGTCGCCAGGCGTTGTGTGGCGGTCCGGAGACGGTTGCCAGGCAACCCCGCGCTGCATTGATATGCGAGTTGGAGGGAATCAGGGGAAGCCTTCGCCTCTTCGGGATACAATCCTCTCTCTAATAACACTCGCTCAGGGCTTCACATCGCATTCAGCACTGCGAGGCAGTACATGTCCTAGTTTTCATCTCACAGACGCGCAGATTGAGGACAGCAACTCTTTCAACACCTGAAGTTTTACACGAGCGCTTCTTTTGTTGTTCGGTAAATCTTCAAAAGTGCTTTCAGGAATTTTGAGGAAGATTTCTTAATGTAGATTTCTCAAGGGATTGCATGGATTGAGCCGAAGCAGAAACAGAAGAGAATACTGTTAGGTTTTGTTAAGAGTGACTTTAAATCTCAGCAGAATGTTGGATCTTCAGAATCTTTAGACTGAGAATCCTCGAAGACTATGATGGAAAGAGAAGTGTTTCCCTCAAGGAGTCACACACATTGAGCAGAAACTAAATAAACTGAAACAGAAACAGAGAAATTTTGCTCATTTTTTTTGTTTGTTCATTTGTTTGTTTTGAGAGTGACTTTATATTCTGAAGTGTTTTGAGAATTTTGATGATGATTTTACTAATGTACATTTCTCCAGAAGCTTACGTGGATTGAGCAGAAGCAAAAACAGGAGAGAAAGCTGTTCATTTTGGGGTGGCTTTGAGAGTGACTTTCTGTCTCAACAGAATGTTGGATCTTTAGAATCTTTAGACTGAGAATCCTCAAAGACTGGGATGGAAAGAGAAGAGTTTTCCTCGAAGAGTCACATGCATTGAGCAGAGAATAACCGACAGAAAAAGAAAAGAAAGGAGAAAGCTATTCATTTTTTTTTTTGAGAGTGACTTTATATTCTGATCTTCAAATGACTTCCTTTTTTGCTGTTTAATAAATCTTCAAAAGTGCTTTCAGGAATTTTGAGGAAGATT
>CAIGQZ010034910.1:21699623-21723417 GCA_903798205.1 Danio tinwini
ATATATATATATATGATGGGTCAAAAACACCATTCAGCGTGACAGCGATTATGATAGACAGTTAACGTTATGTGAACACTGCAGCATGACATGAACCGTGGGTAGCAAAGGTAGTTAACTTATCTAGCTCTTATGGATAGCTCAAACGGCTGTTTTGTGTATTATATTATCTTTAACTTGACATGTTTCTTCAAATCCGACAGTAGAGTATGCACTTTTTTTTCTTTCACTGCAACAAATACAAACATTGGTTCTAAATAGGGTCACGGGTGGTATTTTTCCTCATCGCCATGAACAGTTCTCTCAGCTCTCTCTTCTTTGATAGTCTGATCAATGAATGATTGATTCGTAACATTTTTATAATTGTTACGAGTAACTATGCAACACATAAAAAATCTACTGGAGTAAAAGTATTAAGCTCTTAAGTATGCAAAATATCACGCCCTTAATTATGCAAAATAATATAACCTAATATAAAGGAAATGGATGAGTTAAAAAAAATTCACCCCCTCACAGTTGTCATGAAGGGTAATATTAGCTATATGAACCAAAATCATTCTTTGTACCGGGCTGTAAACATCTTTTTTTCTGCTGTAAAGTTGGTCATTTTAACAGTGGGCTCAATCAAAATTTGCTCTTTTATGGAGCCAGGACTAGCGGAATTTTGATGAATTGCAGTTTCAGTTACTTCCGTATGGGCTTCCCAAGGGATAGCAGGAGGTTGCCGCTTGATCAATGGCCACACATATACAATATCGCGGCATCGCCACGGTCACAGCCATTATTACTTCTTAAAGAACATCATCTTGGAAGAATTCCTAAATGGGAAAGTATTTGGTCATTACCTCACAAATAAGATAAAATAAATATCTTTTAAACTAATTCATAAATTCTACCCGATTAAATATCTCCTCAGTAAATTTTAAAGGGATATTGATATAAATTGCTCTTTTTGTTCTTTGTATTTGGAAACTGTCTGTACCCCACATCTTTTGTCACTGTGGCTATGGTAAAAAGCTTTGGTATGATGCTTCTGTTTATATATATAAGTACTCTTTAATTTAAATTTGCATTTGCATTTAATTTAAATTTGCATAACCTATGTATTTTCTTAATTAAGTTTCATATTTATATATTTATTCATATTTTCGTTTGTACTATTCATCATAGTGCTAATAAAAAGCCATTAAAACTGTCCAACTGTGCTCTAGTTAAAATTTTTTTTAGATTAATGTAAAGGTCCTGCTTGTTTGTAATTGTAAGAATTTTAGTTATTTTTTATAGTCTTGTTTTTTGTGTTTTTTTTGTTTGTTTTTTTTTTGCTGTTGTTATTATACTTTCACCCTGGCATTATTTTGTTTCCTATATTGTCATGTATCTGTTGTTTAAAGCATAATAAAAAAAGAAAAAAAGAAAAAGGAAATTGCACTTATAAGCTACAGCCTTTTTCACAATAGAGTTGAAGTCAAAATTATTAGCCCTCCCCAATTTCTGT
Organism: Danio tinwini; assembly: GCA_903798205.1. Lineage (NCBI taxonomy): Eukaryota > Metazoa > Chordata > Actinopteri > Cypriniformes > Danionidae > Danio > Danio tinwini. Next base: position 21,701,119 of record CAIGQZ010034910.1, read on the forward strand.
TAAATGAAGAGAGGATTTTTCTCAACACATTTAAAACATAATAGTTTCAATAACTCATTTCTAATAACTGATTTATTTTATCTTTGCCATGATGACAGCACATTTAACTCGATATATATTTTTTATATACTAGTATTCAGTGACATTTAAAGGCTTAACTGCGTTAATTAGGCAGGTTAGGGTAATTAGGCAGGTCATTGTATAACAGTGGTTTGTTCTGGAGACAATCCAAAACAAATATTGCTAAAGGGGGTTAATAATATTGACCTTAAAATGGGTTTTAAAAATACTAAAAACTGCTTTTATTCTGTCCAAAATAAAAGAAATAAGACTCTCCAGAAGAAGAAAAAATATTATAGAAAATACTGTTAAAAATTTCGGAATCTGTTAAACATCATTGGAGAAATATTTGACAAAGAAAAACACAGGAGGGTGATAGATTCTGACTTCAGCTGTAGTGAGCACAGAAAGAAGCATGTAGGAGTTTCACCTTGATCATCATCAGACCAATGAAATCCTATTACAGATCATAATAAAGCTGGGGTTCAGGTGTGGGTTTGGTGTTCATTACATTAAAGCGCTCAGAAGAGGCTGTTCATTTTGAGAGTATCCACACTTTTTTTTTTTGTCATACAGAGTAAAAGCACTCGGGCAGCAGAATCTTTCAATTTGCCTTTTTTTCTTTCCAGGCTGCTCTTGCAACTTGGTTGCATCAAGTCTGGTTACATTGAGTCTCTGCAGAAAATACAATATTTAACAGTGCCAAAGAAAAGAGAAATTTTCGAGAAAAAGAAATGTAAGATTGATTGTTTAATGGGGCGGCACGGTGGCTTAGTGGTTAGCACTGTGGGCTCACAGCAAGAAGGTCACTGGTTTGAGTCCCGGCTGACATTTCTCTGTGGAGTTTGCATGTTCTCCCTGTGTGGCGTGGGTTTCCTCTGGGTGCTTTGGTGTGCCCCACAGTCCAAAAACATGCGCTTTAGGTCAATAGGGTACATGCCGAAGTATGCTAAAGAACTTTTTATTTGCCAGTAACCTGGGTTAAGCGCTTCCAGTGAACTGTATGCCATTGCAAAATCAGCGTGTTTAAGGTCTGTTTTCTTTAAAAAATCAGCAATCTCCACAGGCTGAGTGATATTGGATATAAAGTCGGTCTCAGATTGTACAAGAAGCACTGCATTAAATTACATTTTTCCCCACCATGTATTTAAAATATGAACATTTATTTTACTCTATTATATTCAATGGAGCTTCTGCGCTAGCCTGCCGATTCTGATAGGTGCGTGCGAGTAAACGGCTTTTTGTCTCATTTTACGCTTGAGCAACTAAATGAATACCAAAGTCTGTTTAACTGATTGTATTGTAATTACATTACAACATCTATGTTGTAAAAGGAACCGTATAAAAATGGAAAAAAGTCACAATGACCGTTCATCAGAAGTTTATCGGTATGGGAAGAAACACCAGCTCCGCATATACCCTATTGAATAAACTAAATTGGCCTTAGTGTATGAATGTGATGGGTGTTTCCCAGTACTGGGTTGCGGCTAGAAAGGCATCCACTGTGTAAAGCATATGCTGGAATAGTTGTCGGTTCATTCTGCTGTGGCGACCTCTGAAATAAGCTGAAGGAAAATGCATGAATGAATGATTTCAGAGTAGCTAAACTGATATCAAAAGTTATTAACATTGACTGGACAACAGCACGATTTAAAGCAAAAATAAAACTGTATCTGCTTTCCTGACAATATTGGCCATGAAATCTGATGTAAACATTTGTGGAATCAAAAAAAGCAGAAGAAAATAGTAATATGCAACATAGGCTCATTATGAAAATGTAGCTCTATATGCGTTTCTGGAGATCGCAAATTATGTAGCCTGAGGTACGTATGGCTGCATTAATTTTTTTGAAACAAATGCTACGAATCAATAAAATTGGTTGGGTTTAGGGAAGAAGGAGGGTAGGTCAGTTGATCGGTCAGTCAGTCAGTCATCCAGTCAGTCAAACAGTCATTCAACAGCGTCCTCTGGTGGGTTTACGCGAGAACAGCAAGTGCGAATGACACTCGCGAGAGAAATTAAAGATCTCGAAAAGCGTACACAGCAGCCTCTTGTAGATTCGCAAAAACTGCAAAATAACGTAGCTCCTGGGACGTATTTCGCAGGCTCCAGAAATGTATATTGAGGTACGTTTTCAGAATGAGCCTGGGTTGGTAATATGCCTTGATTTGGCAAGATTACTAACTAAAATTCATTCATTCATTGATTTTCCACAGCCATATCACCCTGCAGCACAAGACGCAGACGCAGGGCTGAGCCTGGTCAGTACCTGGATGGGAGACCACATGGAAAAACTAGGTAGCTGTTAGAAGTGGTGTTAGTGAGGCCAGCAGGGGGCGCACAACCTGTGGTCTGTGTGAGTCCTAATGCCCCAGTAAAGTGAAAGGGACACTATACTGTCAGTGAGCGCCGTCTTTCGGATGAGACGTTAAACGAGGTCCTGACTCTCTGTGGTCAATAAAAATCACATGGCACTTCTCGTATAAAGTAGGGGTGTAACCCTGGGGTCATGGCCAGATTCCCTCCATCAGCCCCTACCGGTCTCCCAATCCTTTCCATCTACTGAATTGGCTCTATCTCTGTCTCTCAGCTGCACCAATAGCTGGTGTGTGGTGAGCGCAGAGGCATCGTTGTCCTGTGGCTGCCATTGCATCATCCAAGTGGATGCAGCACACTGGTGGTGGTGTGGAGAGACCCCCTTCATGATTGTGAAGTGCTTTGGGTGTATGGCCATACACAATAAATGCACTATAAATACAACTTACTTACCTGCATTTTCCTTCAGCTTAGCCCCTTATTTATGAGGGTTCACCTCAGCAAAATTAACTGGCAACTATTCCAGCATATGTTTTACACAGCGAATGCCCTTCCAGCTGCAACCCAGTACTGGGAAACACCCATACCAACTAATTTACACAATCACATACACTACAGCCAATTTTTGATTATCCAATCCCCCTATAGTGCATGTGTTTGGACTGTGGGGGAAACTGAAGCACCCGGAGGAAACCTACGCCAACACGGGGAGAACATGGAAACTCAGAAATGCCAACTGGCCCAGCCGTGACTCTAACCAGCAACTTTCTTGCTGTGAGGCCACAGTGCTAACCACTGAGCCACCATGCCACCCTCTAACTAAAATAAAATACAAAATTTAAACAAAATAACAAACAAGCAGCATAAAGGTATTAATATTTATTGCCTCCTGATTTTGATTCAGTTAGGCTACAGTTCAGATATAAACAATTTGATTATGTTTTACAGACTAAAGGCCCGTGCACACCTGAACGCTTTTTGCTTGCATTTTCCATCTTGCATTTTTCAGATGCCTAGAGGCGATATGAACATGGAGCTACTTATTGCTCTGGTGAACAATAATCATTTCTTCATTGCTAGAGCTGGAGCTGCTACTTAAACCATCCATGCTTGTTCGAATCGCCAGTAACTTTAACAACAAGCATGTCAACTTTCTGTCTTCTTCTTCTGTGTTACAAACGGGTGTCAGAAGCGTAAAATTGTGTAGCGCCATCTAACGTTAAGGAGTGATTTTGCATACTCTTCTGCTCGACGCCAGTGAAAATTGCTTGGGTTTAAATCCGGAAAAACGTTTCGAAAAACATTGACGAAAAACACAAAGGAAAAGCGCCCCGGTGTGTACGAGTCTAAAGAAAACCTAGAAAATAATGATTCTGAAATCGTAAAAATCTCGGTAACAGTTTAAGTCGCAGTTCATGCTATTAAATACTGGCATATCACCTGCTTATTATTGCAATATTAACTATTGTTTTAGTATTTATAAAGTATGATTTTATTCTACATCCCTAATCCTACCCAAAACCTAAACCCAACTTTTGCATTACTAACTATTAATAAGCAGCTAATTAGTAGTTTATTAAGCTAATGCTCTTTGTTAATGATTTGTTAACAGCATGAATTCATTCATTCGTTCATTTTCCTTCGACTTAGTCAGTTATTTATCAGGGGTCGCCACAGCGGAATGAACCGCCAACTATTTCAGCATATATGTTAAGCAGCAGATGGCCTTCCAGCCGCAGCCCAGTACTGGGAAACACCCATTCACACACACACACTCTCGAACAATACGGACAATTTAGTTAATCAATTCTCCTATATCGCAAGTGTTTGGACTGTGGGGAAAACCGGAGCACCCAGAGGAAACCTACGCCAACACGGGGAGAACATGCAAACTCCACACAGATATACCAACTGGGCCAGCTGGAACTGGAACTAGCGACCTTCTTGCTGTAAAGGGACAGTGCTAACCACTGAGCCCCCGTGTTGCCCAACAGATTGAATTGTGACTTAAAATAAAGTCTTACTAAATTCTCCATAGAAAAACAATGTCACCTAAGAGAAAAGAGTGATTTAATGGGGGCTTCTTAAGCACTACAAAAACAAGAATTAAAGAAAACAAAGTCAAACAAAGAAGCATTTTTCTCAGATGCTGAAGCTAAAGTTTCTGTGCACATGAATGTTTAAAGAGGCATGCAGGCGCTCAGGCCTTTTGTGATTGGCTCTTTGTTGCAAAACAGTTCACAGTAGCATTTGAGCTTTGCATTCATTTCACTGGCAGTGGCATTCAGGGTTTGCGGCTCACAAAGTGTAGCTTTGATTTCCTCAAAGCGTTTTCACTGTGTTTGTTGAGCGTTTCGCAACATCTGTCAGCACCTCTTGAATTTGAAGCCCTAAAATAAAGAGTATTTGCATTCACCCTTCAAATGTATAAATGGCTAGGCTTTTTTCTGATTAATAGCATGAGATGGAAGTTAACTTCGTCCTTTTTTCATATGGCGACGTACGTCTAGGAGAAAAGGTTTGTGAAATGAGAAAAAAAATGTAGGACGGTGCATGGTTTCGTCCTTTGGAAACATTCTTTGGATGAATGGAAGATGGGCAATGCTAACAAAATAAAGGGAAGATTTGCATGCTAGTTTGCTCTCAGAATCACCGATGGCACCTTCTGCTGCAGAATGTTTTCAGATGCCCGATGATGATGAGAACAGGGAACTACATTTTATAGACAATATCTTATCATATTAACAAATAAAAAAACTGCCTTCCACGAAGATAGAGCAAAAATGGGACATGGACCAATAGTCCTATATTAAATGATTGCTAGGCCCGCCCTAAATGACTGATAGACCTGACCTAAAGGACTGATAGATCTGCCCTAAAGAACTGATAGCCCCACCCTAAAGTATTGATAGCCTCGCCCTAAAGGACTGATAGTCCCACCCTAAATGACATATAGCCGGCAACAAATTACTGATAGCCCCACCCCAAATGACTGATAGCTCTGCCTTAAAGAACAAATAGACCTGACCTAGAGGTCTGATAGCCCAGCCCTAAATGACTGACAGACCCGCCCCAAAGAATTGATAGCCTCACCCTAAAGGACTGATAACCCAGCCCTAAACCATTGATAGCCTCGCCCTAAAGGACTGATAGTTCCGCCCTAAATGACATATAGCCTGCAAAAAAATACTTATAGCCCCACCACAAATGACTGACTGCTCTATCCTAAAGGACGGATAGTCCCACCCTAAATTATTGATAGCCCCATACTAAACAACAGAAAATACTGCCCAGAATGATTGATAGTTCTGCCCTTAAAGATTAATAGCTCCAACCTAAATAACCGAGAACCCTACCCTAAATTATAACTCTGCCCTAAAAAACTGATAGTCCACTACACTGGTAGTGGATGAGGAGATTCCCCATCCCCATCCCCCCCCCCCCCCCCCCCAAAAATGTGTAAAGTGCTTTGAGTGTCTAGAAAAGAGCTATATAAATGTAAGGAATAGTTATTATATTTATTATTATTATTACTCTTTTTCGAAGGACATCATATTTAACGACCACAGAGAGTCGGGATCTCATCTGAAAGACGGTGCTCACTGAGCAGTATAGAGTGCCCATCAATATACCGGGGCGTTGTCTCATAGCATGTTTGGACATGCAATATAGGTGAACTGGATAAACTAAATTAAACAGAAAACATACTGGCAGTTAGGGCTGTGCGATTAATTGATATCGAATCGCAATTTCATCGTTGCAATTAGCTAATCGCAAGAGGTTGCGATATGAAATATATAATATTTAACTTACCCCACCCAGAGCAAATGCGAGACTGTCGTCTGTGTGACAGTCATGCTCGTCAATTGAGTGAGCACACTTTCATTCAGCCCAATCAGAATTGCGCAACCCAACTATGAGAAACGCCCACAATAAAACAAACAAACAATCGAGCAAAGTGTGGATGAGTGGGATGATGGCGTCTGCGGCACGTCTGTAATATGGGAATATCTTAGTCACCGACACCGAACAAAAACAGGTAATTTGTAAAAGCTGGCGCAGAATTGTTGCCACATCACGAGGAAATACAACAAGCACCTAAAAAAGCACCACATGCGGCTATATGAGGAGTGTTCTGCTAAAAAGTCAACTGAAAGTATTGCCGGTGACACTCAGTCTAGCAGCAAGCAACAGCAAAGTACAGTATTTTATATTGTCATGTAGCACAAGTATTTAATCATGTTAACGAGAGACTGTTGCATACATCACGTGCATAAATCACGCCATGGATATTATGATTAAAATGCCTACTGGTTTAAAAAAGGCCTATATTAAAAAGATGGCCAAATGAGAACTTTTCTGTCATAAATCATAGTAAAACAACTTGCCAAGAAGAATTGAAAAACAAAACTCTGAGAAAAGATTAAATACAGGAACGGAGAAAAGATCGCTCTTTTATTATCAGCTTTTAGTCAGTGCCCACTCGGTTTTTCTGGTCATTGCGCCTTTGCCGTGTGCTGTGTAAATGCAGACAATCGGATACGAGTTACTTTTAAAAGATGATGTAAGCCAGTAGAGCCAGACAGAATATGCGGACATTTTTTGCTATTTCTGCAGAGAATATTGTAAAATCTGTGGATTTAGGCGAAATGATTTTGGATGTATCGTAACTAAAAACGTAATATGTTAAATAAAATGATTGTACATTTTTCACTTTTATTTAATGTTTACAATGCAAATCCAATTAAATCCATTTAGTTTGTCTCTCATATAATATATCTAGCATATATCTACTAAAAGACAGAAATTATTATTATTACTTTACAACTTGTATTGTAAGCACATCATATGAATATTGGTCAGTAATTACACTGAAATTAATTGAAAAACTGAATCAATACAAATTTATACACATTTACACACAACTAAATAAATATACTCGATGGGGTGAAAATCCAGCCTGATCTCACGAGGAAACGTAAGCATTTTACGTTTTGTCAGTTTAGTGGCTAATTCGTACGAATTCGTACGAGTTCAGTCGTACAAAAATGTATGATTTTAAAAAATAGGCGTGGCACCTAACCCCACCCCTAACCCCAACCGTCATTGGGTGATGAGCAAATCGTACTAATTTGTACGAATTAGATCATACGAATTCATACGAATTAGACACTAAATCAAAAAGTTACGAATTGCCGTGAGATTGCATTGGAAAAACTGCGGAAATCGACAGATTTCTGCACGTGCAGATTCCGTGTGGGCCTAGTCATCAGCAGTGGTGGAAAGAGTACTGAAAAATCATACTCAAGTAAAAGTACCATTGCTTGCCTAAAAATGTAGTGCAAGAAGAGTAAAAGTATCTGTACTAAATAATACTCAAAGTATGAGTAAAAAGTAGACATTTTAAAGGTACTCAAGAGTAGTGAGTATTGCGCTGTTAAAAGCTGATGTGTTTACATGTAATTTGTTGATGTGTGTTTGTAAACGTAACATTCTGTAGTGCATTTAGTTATTGCCCAGCAGGCACACGTCATAAGATATTAATATTAGGTTAGATTTAGGTTGTGATGTCAGTTGACCAAAATTCAATGTCTAGCCAGCATCTAAGGACAGCGTTATTTTGATGTCCAATAATGACATCACATGGCGTTGATATTTGGTTGATTTTAGGTTGTTAGAATGTAACCAAAATCCAATGTCGAGCCAACATCTTAAACCAACGTCATATTGACATCAAATACTAACATTTATTCATCAGGTATGGCAACCAAAATCCAATGTCTGACAGACGCCATAGTGGTAACGTTGACACAACAAGCTGTAACATAATAAGATGTTGATATTTGGTTGGTTTTAGGTTGGATGCTGGACATTGACGTCGGCCTGACGTTGAGTTCTGATGTCAACCCGATTTTCATTTCCAAACAAAATGCAACATCCCCACGGAGTACATTAGGGTACAAGGTCAATCTGATGGCAGGTTGACGTCTTGTGCCTGCTGGGTGTTTTGGTCATCATACAGTAAACATCCATCATCGTCTCATCAGTAACATGCATCTAAACAGTCTCTGGGTCAATGCGTGTAAAGATTTTGAACATGTTCTTGGACACTTTTATTGCTTTCAGTTTGCTGCAATTATAAAGTGCACACGTCTTGAGGTAGTTCATTATGATGCAATTTACCTTCTATGTGTGATTTGATTGGACAAGAATCACAGACTGATTTTTCTTATCCCCATAGACAAGAAAAAAGTAGTGACTGCAGGTTGAAGGAAAGTAGTGGAGTAAAAGTACCAATACAGCAGTAAAAATGTACTCAAGGAAAAGTAAAAGTACACATTTAGAAAACTACTCCGTAAATAACAATTCCTGAGAAAAACTGCTTAATTACAGTCATTTGAGGATTTGTAATTAGTTACTTTACACCACTGGTCATTAGTCACAAAATCGGAATAGCCCATCAAGATCTGCAGTCTAAATGTGGCCTGAGTTAATGCCTTAACTCATTACCTTGCTAAAGACGCGGTGCCTTTTAATGCAGTGACCAAAGAGGGATTTAAAAGGCTCATCCAAACGCTGGATAGAAGATAAACTCTTCCGTCTCACACATATTCTACCCATTTTGCAGTACCACAGCTGTACGTTGAATGTTGTGACATTTTGTGTAGCATCTGTGATAATTATTTTGTTTTTAGACAATATAAGCTACAGAAAGGCTCTAATCAGCCGTGTTAGTTTGCTGAGTGTTCTGTATTTTTATAATTATTATTTTTTGTTAATAAGCTACACTATCTTCTTAAATTGAGTTTAGCTTGTTCACAGAAAGGTAAGGTCATTTTATTTGTGTTTACTGTTTGCTCTAGAGAAAAATGAGTGTTTAATTTCTGAATACTTAAAAACTAATTTGAACAAATGTTTAAGTTAGTTATGTCTTTTCAGTTTCTTTTTTTAACTAACACTCGCTGCATTTTAGCTGTAAGAAGCTATAATACGGGTTATTGAGCTGAAGTTTGTTTACAAAATTAAATCGCAAATCAAATCGCAATATCTGTCAAAAAATGAATAAATTAATTAATTAATTAAAAAATAAAATAAAATAAAAATCGCAATTAGATATTTTCCCCAAATCGCACAGCCCTACTGGCAGTTCATTACAAGGTTTTTGTATCATAATATACAACACCAACCCAGACAATACAGCACTTTAAACTATTAAAAATGTTCAGAAAAGTCCCTTTTTCAAGCTTGAAAGTTGTTGGAAGAAAGGTCAAGGTCCTATAATGCAATTCAAAAGCAGAAATAAATGGGGGAAAATAAATAAATACATCACAAAATACAGAAAACTGACAATTTATGGGTATTTTTTTACAGTGTGGTCGGCTCACTGTGGTTTTGTCCCAGCTGGCCGTTGCTGAAGTGGTTTTGGCCACTGGCCACTGTGTTTGTGAGCCGGCCGCAGCTGCTCTCTCTAGTGAAGCTGTTTCCAGACTCATATTCTGTCATGTCTGACGTTCAAACATGTCTTCTATCAGAGCTGAGCAGTTGCCTTCATGCATGAGAGCACATCTAGTGTAAAAAAAGACGAGGACTGGGTTTGGGGAAAGCCCAGTTTAGGACTCTCTATTACAGCCAGATGCATGTTATACAGCACACACACACACACACACACAGCTGAAGTCAGAATTATTAGCCCCCCCTGTATTTCTCCAATTTCTGTTTAACAGAAAGACGTTTTTTTTTTCAGCACATTTCCAATCATAATAGTTTTAATAACTCATTTCTAATAACTGATTTTTTTTATCTTTGCCATGATGACAGCACATAATATTTAACTAGATATTCTTCAAGATACTAGTATTCAGCTTAAAGTGACATTTAAAGGCTTAACTAGGTGAATTAGGTTAAAGTTAGGGTAATTAGGCAAGTTATTGTATAACAGTGGTTTGTTCTGTAGACAACCAAAAGAAATATTACTTAAGAGGGCTAATAATATTGACCTTAAAATCGTGTTAAAAATATTAAAAACTGCTTTTATTTTAGCCGAAATAAAACTAATAAAATTTTGTCCAGAAGAAAAAGATATTACAATAAATACTATGAAAAATTCCTTGCTTTGTTAAACATAACTTATGAAATATTTAAAAAAGAAAACAAAAGATTCACAGGAGGGCGAATAATTTTCACTTCAACTCTATACTATGAGGCCGTCAACAGCTTGATTCTGATTGGCTGGTAAGCATTCTAGGGTGTGCAGTTATTTTCAGCTAAATGCACAGTTAAAGTAGTTCCGGAAGGTTTTGAGTGCATTACGCCTCCATATCACTACGCTGCAAGATTTAGGTTATTTTACAGCTACAACAGTTAGAAATCACATAAAAACACAACAGAAGTAGAGTTTAAATTAGAGATGCCCAAAGTAGGGCCCGCGGGCCAAAGTAGGCACATGGTAACCTTTAATTTAGCCCACCATCCCATATGAGAAGAGATTTAGAATGACGAGATCATCATTTCGAATTTAACGAAAATTTTGTTTGCTTGTTTAATTGTTTAGCTACAAAAAAACCTAAAATGAAATGTTTCAATTAAATGGCTTGCTTGGTTTGAGACTTGTCAAGCTGCACATCGATGGATTTGCTCTTCAGTGTTTGGACTTTCAACAGTGAATATTAAACCACACCGAACTGAACTAAACTGAACTTCATCGCTGAAAACTGGACTGACACAATTCAAATTTAATAGAACTTCTATGTTAAGCGGCTTTGACACCATCTACATTGTAAAAGCGCTAGAGAAATAAATAATCATGAATAATGGGCTATATAATATAATTAAATCATATTTCTAGGGTAATGACTTCATAAAATATGTCGACAGATTTTATTATAAATCTGAACAGAAGCCTCGACTGTAAACATAAAGTGACAAAAAATCCCTCCGGAATGAATGTGGCTGTAGCAAGGATGTGATGTGACACTGACAACAGAGGTGAGGATCCAAACGCAGGATTTTATTAACAGGATGGTCAGACAAGCAATGATCAATATAGGGGCAAACAGATGTATAAGGGCAATCCAGATAGTCAAAGTAAAAGGCGGATGGTCACAAGGCAGGCAGCCATAAATTAACAATTAAACAAGCAACACGGCAACACGGCAAGTACACGGCATGACTAGGCAAGGGAAACGCGTTGTAATGTCACAAAACAGATAACAAGACTCAGCAACAACTTTGTGTTAGTGTGCTGTATATATAGTGCAGTAATCAGTCTAAAACCAGCTTCAGCTGTGAGTGTCTAATCAATGGTGTCTTGGAGCAGGTGAGTGTGTGTGTTGCATGACTGGAATCTGTAGTCCATAAACCGGCAGATTTGTAATTTGAGTGAATGTGAATGTTTTCCAGCAATGGATGGTGTTTCGATTGCTGGTGTTTGTGACAGTGGCATGCCAAATTAGCTTAAAATGCCCCCAATGTTACTTGTCATCAATTGCATGTTTACTAGTATCAATTAAATTACTGAGTTGTAATTAACAGAGCCAAACATTACTGTTACTAGCTATATAGAAATATGATATATGGAAATATATGCAAATTACATATATGACATAAGCTCATATTAAGATTCCACGTGCATAAAATGTCAATATTTCAAAATATTGCTAACAAAATGGCAGTTTACTTGTATATTCATGTTCAATTATATTAGCTGTCATTTTATATTTACTTTATATAACTTTTCCTCTCCATGTTAAGCAGGCCACAACCCGTTCTGTTGTTAAATCTAGTCTTAAAGGGCACCTATTTTACCCCTTTTTTAAGATTTAATATTAATATTATGGTTCTGAGTGCCAGTTTAGGTTCAGTTCAGATTTTTATGTGTTTTTTACAGCCTGATCTCACGAGGAAACGTTAGTATTTTACGTTTTGTCAGTTTAGTGGCTAATTCATACGATTTTAAAAAGGAGGCGTGGCACCCAACCCCACCGTCATTGGGTGATAAGCAAATCGTACAAAGTTGTATGAATTAGATCGTACAAATTCATACGAATTAGCCACTAAATCAAAAAGTTACGAATTGCCGTGACATTGCGTTGTTTTTTATGTTAAAAAGTGTCATTTTGGGGCGTGTACACAGGTCATTGTTTTAGGGGAGTGTTGCTTCGCGTGAAAATTAGTTTCAACTTCCCGCCTAACTTAACAAGGGGGCGGAGCCAAGAGCTCCCCCGCTTTGCATATGGCAACAGACAGGCAGACAGAGAGCAGCAACATGAATGAGAGGACCAGCATTCAGCTGTATATGTACGACTCGGACACAGACCAAGCAGAAACTATTGTTGAGCAATCAATATTCCTAATGTGCCAGAATGTGTCAGTGTGGTAGTTACAAAATCATTTATGTCTTTGTATAGTTTTACAGCCGCTATGTAATGATGCTTGTGTCATCCGTATTAGGATGCAATGATTAACCGGATTTACTATGAACCGTGCTTTAATTCGTCACAGTTAATTAATCATAAAGGCTTCTCAACACGCGTTTTTGCACGGAACAACGCTATGCCAACTGTGTGGTAGTTTAAAGTTCCAAGCTTGTACACAGAGACTAATAACCGCGCACACTGGATTAATTTTGATTAGGGCTATAACTAAGGCAAGTTTGTTATTTACAACGGATGGACGCGAACGCAAGGCAACACACTCACACTTTACAGCCGCACCTAGTTCAGATGACAGGGAGCTTCTGTGACCGCAAAATTGCAAATGGCTGAAGTTTAAGCAAGGTGCAATGAAAAGTACAGATGTTTGTTAACCCCCCTAAAGTTACAAACAATGGCGCCGATGAGAGCGATCATGTGGTGAATGTTGATCCGCCAGCCGAGATCAACCGTGTTTTCGGAGAGAGTGCTGAAAGACTCTGTGGATCAGCTGTTTTTACGAATATTGATACGTTGCATTCATAGCGTGTTTAGTGCAAATGGCCTCTGAAGGGAAACATTTCAGTTGCAAATTTACAGGAAGACGATGAAGGCTCTTGTGTTGAGCCCAATGAGCCTTACATCCAAAAATAGAGCAAGGGTGTTCCTTTGGTGACATCGCTTTGACTGGCGGACATGAAACAACAAACTGAGGATATGGTAACGCGTGCCTGTCAATCAATATTGGGCGGGGGGACCGCAATCCTACATCAATTTGCAGTCGATCTCAAAACCGCTCCAATTAGTCCACCGTTTTTATGTTGTTAAATGACCTGAGCTAAACTGAACTGAACTTAAACACTGAAAACTAAACTGACACTGTTTTAATTCACTATAAACTTCCATGTGAAGCTGCTTTGACACAATCTGCATTGTATAAGCGCTATACAAATAAAGATTAATTGAATTGAAATTACAAAAAAAGCACTGAGTGTGCTTATATCACCCCAATACGACAGTCTATACACTCTACCTACACATATGTCTGTCCAAACAGCTTGAAAAGTAGATTTTTCACCATAGGTGCCCTTTAAATTAAATCTTATTTGCAGTGTTGGGGGAAAAATAATAGGTCTACATTACAATCTAAATGTGTTACTTATCTACTTTTTAAGTAAAGTGAAAGTATGTGTTATTTATTTATATTTGTTTTTTTAAGAGTAGCTTAAGGCTTATTTAGAACACTGCTTATTTGCAGTTCTTAAGCATGAACTTAATTTTTATACCATTAATCTTTATTATAGTATAATATAATATTAATATTACATCTTAAAAAAGGGGTAAAATAGGTGCCCTTTAATGCTGAAAACAAGTAAACCAGAATAATATATTATTATACCTCTATCGTAATACTCATTTGTCATTTTATTACTTATGTCCTTGACCAGCAAATCAAAATAGTCCGCTGGCCAGCGCTTTTGGTTTCGTTTCCAGAGCTGCTGCGAACTCAGCAGCAAAAACAGCTCATCAGTGCAAAGTGCGGCGTTGGACAGTTCCATTTTTGTGCGGAGGGGGACTTTAAATTTGATTGACAAACTTACAATAACTAAAATGTTCTGTTAATCATCAATATTAAATTACATTCATATTCCGCCTTACACTCGTTACATGTTTTCAATGCAGTTTTTCTTTGCTGCTATCTCAGTGGTCTCTGGCCAGGGGGGAGGCTAAGCCTTTCCCACCCTTACACATGCTCTGCCTTTGCTCATATTAATGACTTGCATAAATGTATGTCCCTTATACCTACAGTTAACAAGTATCTTACTAACTAATAATAAGCACGTTAAAAAGTGTAGTGGATTATTTTTTATCAAAGGTTCAAGAAACCCTTGAGTACTTTTTTGAGATTTGAACAGATGTGTGTGTGTTGAGCATCAGTTAAGACGCCGTTAGCACCTGTTTGCTTTAATTGTGGTTAAAACTGGATAATTTTGAGCTTTTGTTAGCTAATTTTATCTTCAGGGTTTAATAATAATTCTAACTTTTAATAATAAATGTAATAATTTTTGGGGCAAAATCAGTGACGTATCGTAAATCTGCTAGTGGAGTGATGACGCATCGGTTTCTCATTATTATTCATAGAAGAGTTTTCTCATCGTTTAAGAAGACCCTGCTTCTTAATTATTCATGAGAGCATGTGCTTTCTGAAGGCAAGGCAGACCTGCCAAGCTGTGAGACCCATTAACAGGGTGACATCGCATCCACGCACAGAACGGGTCGTACATAATGTGTTTGTTTCCATGATCCATGGGGTTTGTTGCATGCTTTCCCTTGTAATGCTGTTAGTGCCTAGCTGGTTTGCAGCAAGCATTTTTGTCAGGAGAGCTGTGTGAGAATTAGAGAATGGCGAACTTTGTCTTTTATCAGTTGAGTTCGTCAAAATTCAGACACATCGCCTATATCCGTGCTGCTGTGTTTGCACATGTTTAAAATCCTCTAGATTACAATGGTTGAAATAGACAGGGAAAGAGACCTGCTGCACTGCTATCCACTGTGTCTGCATTCAGACCCGGGGATTCAGGAGGAGAGAAGTCCTGCTCATTTATAGTGTTTATATAAACATGATTATCTTTATATTGATAAAACAAATTGTGGTTGTGTGTATATGAAATTACGAATAATATCTGTAGCAGGACATTAAATTACTGTTTATTTCTTTGCATTTTAACTTTGTAAACTATAAAATCATGGGTCTCCTCGCGGTTTCTGTCTCATTTTGTAAGCCACCTGACAACAGTTGTTCGCTCCCCTCTTTTTCCCGTCGGCCACGCCCACTCCTCCCTCTGCCCACAGAGCTCCACACCCATCATAAAGCATTTTTTGAAAAAAAATTCTGAGGTAGACTTGAACAAAACAAGGGGGGTTTCATGGCACTTTAATATATGTACTCTGAAGTTATAATAAGTGCTTTATAATGTTACTCATCCTAAACTATTAATATGAAAATTCATAATTCCTTAAATGCCAGTATAAAAAAGAAAAAAAGAAAAATACCACTTCAGTCTTTTTAGTTCATTACAAAAATTATTTATAACAAACATAAATGTGTTGCTTGCCATTTCATCATCATCATTATTATTATTATTTAAAATCATTCATTTTTAAAATCTCATCAGCAATTTTTGGAGATCAACTTGTTTCCGTGTGTCTGCACCATTTTGGTGTGTCTATTTGAAATAACTAATAATTTAATTTGTTTTATTAATATTTTGTCTTTCAGTATAGTCACATTTGATGACAGATAAGTTTAATATAAATTGCATTTAATTAAATAAATACCCGGGGTGGCTCGGTGGCTCTGTGGTTAGCACTGTCACCAAACAGTAAAGTCGCTGGTTCGAGTCCCGGTTGGGCCAGTTGGCATTTCTGTGTGGAGTTTGCATGTCCTCCCCATGTTGGTGTGGGTTTTTCTCCGGGTGCTCACAGTCCAAACACACATGCTATAGGGGAATTGATTAACTAAACTGGCCGCAGTGTGATTGCAAGAGTGTATGGGTGTTTCCCAGTGTTGGGTTGCGGATGTAAGGGCATTCGCTGCACAAAACATATGCTGGATATGTTGGCGGATCATGGTGGCAACCCCTGATTAATAAAGAAACTGAGCCAAAAAGAAAATTAATGAAATTGTCTATAAGGTATGAGTGTGTGTGAATGTGAAGGTTTATGGGTGTTTCCCAATACTTCGTTGAGGCTGGAACGACATCCGCTGCATAAAACATGTTACGACTTTAAAGTTTAGCTCTAAGGGTTCATAAAAGTCTTGATGTTAATAAACATCAGCTCAATTATTCTATGATTGAAAAGAAAACCTTTGTGCTGTTGTTTGCTTTGCAAAACATTGAGGTTTGTGTTAGTTCCAGCTGTTTACCTGTGATTTTATACGGATCACAATCCTCTCGTATTTCAATCCAGGATGTACAATCATAACCAACGACTGATGAGATGGTCTCTGCTAGTCCAGAATTAGAATTTGGATATTTTACATAAAAAAGGCATTGATAATGTTATGGCGGATACCCTGTCTAGAGTAAAAAAAAATATCTCTGGTTTATTTTAACAAAGAGGCTTGTTTTTGTGGGTCATGCTTGTTTGTTTTGCTTGTTTGTGTGTGTGCGTGTGTGCGCTATCTCTCTCTCTCTCCCTCGCTCTCTCACTCATAACAAAACATATTCAATTCAATTCAATCAAGGCCTTTATTTGTCACATATACTTCCATGTATTCACATACACTGACATATAGTGAAATTGGAAGCCCCTCGACCATACACAAACATTACATTTCAGGGGAAGACAGATCAATGGGAGGTAGCATTTAGAAAAAGGAAGTAAGATACAATTTATGAAAGAAAGGCGAAAAAAAAAACTCCCTCTTACCTTGCTCTTGAATTAGGGCAGTGTGAGATCAGGGAGAAAAAAATGCCCAAGCAGTCAAGCACATAAACACAGACATTGACATAACATCGCAACAGGGGATGGGAAAGGGGGTGTGGATATAGTCCGGCAAGGGTGAGCAGCTGTCCAGTCCTGCAGCCATGGAGGCGCTGTTCACAGACCTGCCTACCCCCTCCAGTGGATGAAACCACACAAAGGCATGGGATAAAGGGTTAGGTAGTGACAGTCTTTCTGTAGCTATGTATGTGTGTGTGTGTGTGTAAGCCTGTAGAGTCAAACAGGTGTCCTTGACAGGGAGCAGGAATTTCAGAGCGTCTCCTTATCTTGCTATCCGGGAGACGTTGTTTTTCTCCAGCCGAGGCCGTCTGGCTGGAAAAACACTGGGAGCCAAAAGAGAAGAAAGTATTTCAAATTTAGGTCAATATCTGCCAATTTCACAGATATTTAATGTCCGCCACTGGTCTCCAGTCCTGGCCAAATCTTGTTGCAAAGCCGCTAATTTCACCCCGATGTTTCCCATGTAAAGTCTGGTTATTAGCGACCCTGCTCATTCCCGTTTAAATCAAGCCGGCCAAGCTTGGTGGGGTTTTGAGCAGCACTGACCGCTTTCATCAATCGTTGATACCCCAGGGCCCCGCATAAGCCCATCAGCAGAAACCCTGTTATCAAAGTACCGAATAGGTAGATATCTTCAATATCCTCCAGGGACAGAGCAGCCAGGTATCCAGCTGCAAACGTTCCGGCAGGATAAGTGGGCTCTCCCGAGCCCAAATTTCTTGTCGAGAAGATGGTGTTAATTGCGTTCAGAGACCAGTTGATCAAATCCATAATTCCTTATTCGTTTGGGTAGCAGGGCACGGAGAGCCTCAGAGATAGAATAAGACGAGACAAGAGAAGCCAGCCAGGAGAGATATGGGACAGAGAGAAAAAAAGTGTGACCGCCTTCACCGAGAGCCAAAGAGAGAATTATGCTGGATAAGTTGGCAGTTCATTCCGCTGTGGTGACCTCTGAATTAGAGACTAGGCCAAAAGGAAATTGATGAAAAAATAAATACCAAAAATCTACAAAGAAATATATGAAGTACACTGTAAAAAAAAAATCTGTAATTTTACGGTTTTATTTTCGGCAGCTGGAGGGCCGGAAAAAATAAAAAATAAAATAACGGGCGTTAAATTAGAGAAATTAAAATAGAAGTAAAATAAAATAAAATAAATTGTAAAATAGAAGAGGTTGAATTACAGAAATTTACCAGAAATTTAAATTTAAGGACATTTCTGTAATTTAACGCTCGCTATTTTACGTTTTTTTCAGGCACCCCAGCTGCCAAAAATACATGAAATTACAGATTTTTTTTACAGTGTAGTCATCATGGTGACACAGTGGCACAGTAGGTAGTGCTGTCGCCTCACAGCAAGAAGGTCGCTGGTTCAAGCCTCAGCTGGGTCAGTTGGCGTTTTTGTGTGGAATTTGCATGTTCTCTCTGCGTTCGTGTGGGTTTCCTCCGGGTGCTCCAGTTTCTCCCACAGTCCAAAGACATGCAGTACAGGTGAAATGGGTAGACTAAATTGTCCGTAGTGTGTAAGTGTGAATGTGTGTGCATGGATGTTTTCCAGAGATGGGTTGCGGCTAAAAGGGCATCCGCTGCGTAAAACAAATGCTGGATAAGTTGGTGGTTCATTTCGCTGAGGCGACCCCAGATTAATAAAGGGACTAAGCCAAAAAGAAAATGAAAGAATGAATGTAGTCATCATCAAATCTGAAACCTAAACAATATTTATACCAATTGTTTTATAGTATCCTAGTAAAAACAACAACTACGTCTTGGGTTTCATTATAGATTATGAACAGCATAGATTTCCTTTAGATCAGCAAAATTAACACTGCAGCAATTTTCTAACAGGCTCTTTCAGACTTAACAACAGGATTCCTAGAAAATGTTGTTTCTGGATAATCTGTGATCCTATGGAATGTTGGATTCGGGCTTCTATTGTGTGGTTTTACTCTCCAATATTCATGACCAAAGGCCTGGCAGACTGTTATTCAGGCCTTGTGAAGCCACTAAAAGCCAAAGCACAGGAATAAATGCTTTCACCATCAATGCAGAGCATGAACGCATCTGGAGAGATGCAGAAAATCACATCATCCCCGAGAACAACACAACAATCTGCCATCAGACCACACCAAAAACACCAGAGAAAGAGCTCTCTTTGCTACAACCATGTTTTTTAGGTTACTGTAAAGTCACATGCATTGCTCAGGTGTGAGTTTCTCACAGCCTTCAACAGAGTGTCAAAATCTTGATGGTTCTGTGGGTCTCGTCTATCAAATCTGATCTTTATTTTATATTTTCTATTGGATTCAGTTGATTGGCTGGGCCATGCTACAGCTTGATTTTCTTTCTCTGAAAGCATTTGAGAGTTTCCTTGGCTGTGTTTTGGATCATTGTCTTGTTGAAATGTCCACCCTGGTTTCATCTTCATTCTCCTGCTAATGTAGATGTTGGACTGAAGAAGCTGGTATTCTTTTACACTGAGGAAGGGCAGAGGGCTGCTGAAGATCTACTGAGAGATTTCAGCTGCCGCTGGGCTTTCACTCTTTCTTCACGTCCCATTCTTCATATGTTCAATACTTTTTTCCTGTGTCATTTTATTTTATTATGCATAACTTCATTTGTAAACTAATTAAGTTAGTTTTCTTTGCATATATGGATTGCTTTGGTTATTATCAACATCCGGATAAAACTTCAAGTCAGCAGCAACTTTAGAAATATGTTTGTTGAGAAAAATGGTGATGTGTTCAATACTCCCCCCCCCCCCCCCCCCTGCATATATTAAAGTCACAGTATGTTGTGGTAACATGCTTTATTGTGCATTTTCTGCTGGATTTTATTTATCATTTTACCCTGGTCTAACATTTAGACTTTCAATAGTTGAAATAATGAGTCATCATCGAAAGAATGAGTAATGTCAAAATAACGACTTAATATCTCAAAACAATGATTTATGCCTTTGATACAGAGTCATGCTGAAAAAAGTTAATATTTATAAAAATAAAAATAAAAAAAGTAGTACAGTGGTTTAGGGTTGGGCCGATAAATAATGCCATCCTCTATCGCCGATGGCTGATAAACTTCACGATGCTGAGCCGGCATCGCAATCCATCACCCCGCCCCACATTTATATTGATATATCACTTATTATTTGCATGTCATCTTAATAGCAGTAACAGTCTTTTCTTGAGCTGTGTTAAATTTGACATATAGCTGCCGCTTGCACGACTGACAGCATGGTGAGGATTAAATGAAGGATTATACAGCACCTCTCATGCTTAAAATGTGTAGATTCAGTGGCAAACGCTGTTACCTGCAAACCCGTCCCACAAACTTTACAGTGAATGGCTTTAGTTATCTTCATAGTGGACTTGAAGCCACTGGAAATCTTTTATCCACTCTTGGAAAAGTGAAAATGGTGAATTAACATTCAGCACATGATCACTAATAAGATGTGCCATTATTAGTAACTTTAGGTGCTTTCTAAAACAGAATCTGTCAAGTGTTATTTTCATTCTCTCATCTTCAGAGCTTCACATTTCCGCGATTGTAGCTCCTGTCATCTGAAGGCAGAAGTCATCGACTGAGTGATTGACAGCTGATATTAACCAATCCATTCGTGTTCAGTTCTAGAGCAGTGGGCCAATAAGAAGAGCACAAAGGCGGGGCAAGCATTGCAGGTTTTTTTAATTCAGCAAGTTCACATAACAACTGTTTTAATCTGTTCCTGAGCACTGCGTTTGGCGTCTTTAGATGCATTCTGCATAAATGTCTCCTAAATCTGTGCACGCGGTGAGGATTTTGCAGTGAAAACAGGTCGCATGCCAACAATTTATGCACTCGCACAAATGCTTACAAATATATTTTTATGTTGCATTAAACTTCGGGCGCATATATAACCAAAACGGTCGAGCCCTAGCATCTTTACTTGTTATTATTTCCTCATAATAATAATAAAATAAGGAAGTTATCATCAATCACAATATAAATTACAGTGAACTCCAAATGAACTCTCGTCTCCTCCACCAGCTGTGGGAAAAAGCCATTATACTGACACAGATCACTCCGCCTATTCATGCCAGAGTCCTGCGGAAAAAAATGATGGACAGATGGTAATTTGTGTGTACCTTTATTTATTTATGGTTTGGTTATGGGTAAAGTAAGGACCATGTGGGTCAGGTAGTGAAAACGATAGGCTACAATTACTTAATTCTTTATGAATTAATTGACATTTAACAACAACCACCCCTACCCCCGCCTACGGCGACAATGCCATCGTCCATCACGATGTTTCACATTAGACATCGTACAATGCCAAATTGGTCAACATCGCCCAAGCCTACAGTGGTCCCTTGTTTATTGCGGGAGTTACGTTCTAAAAATAGCCTGGGTTAGGTGAAATCCGATAAGTAGAGAGCTGTATTTTTTACAATTATTATAGATGTTTTAAGGCTGTGAAACACCTCACTACACACTTTAAACACTTTTCTCAGATGGGCATTAACATTTTCACACTTTTCTCTCTTGTTTACACTTCGTAGAAAAAAAAAGTTTAAACTTTCGTAGAAAAATAAGTCCAGTATTATAGAATGAAACCAAAGATCAAATCCTGTTGTCCTGGACAAACATTCATCGCTGTCAGCAAAAGATTCATAAAGCTTTTTAGCTTTAGTGTAGATAATGTTGGCATCCAGCGTAATGTTTTTTATTATCACGCAGCCACTGATCCACAAAGCAAAAGCAGACTCCATCCTTAAGGGGGTCACAGCAGATGTGCCGCACACACGACAGTTGGAAGTAAACACGGACGTGCACATTCGCATGTTATGTGAAAATCGCGTGTAAGATGAAATCATTCAGATGGCGCTCTGTGGTGCAGCAGAAATATGAACAGTAACAATATACGCAAATGAAAAACGCCCCGATGTGTACGAGCCTTCACACTGCTGTAAAAAAAACAAACAAAAAAAACTTTTATTATAGAAATGTTACTTTTAAATATCTCATACGTA
>CAIGQZ010034910.1:21730043-21750433 GCA_903798205.1 Danio tinwini
AGCATACTGGGTCATCATTAGACCAATCAAAGCATACTTGGTTATCATTGGACCGCTCACAACAGACTAGGTCATCATTGGATCAATTACAACAGACTGGGTCATCATTGGACCAATCACAACAGACCGGGTCATCTTTAGACCAATCAAAGCCAAAAGTCATCAATGGGCCTATCACAGCATACTTGGTCATCATTAGACCCATCAAAACAGACTGGGTCATCATTGGACCAGTCACAGCCAAGAGTCATCAATGAGCCAATCACAGCATACTGGGTCATCATTAGACAAATCAAAGCATACTGGGTCATCATTAGACCACTCAAAGCATACTTGGCTATCATTGAACCACTACCAACAGACTGGGCCATCACTGGACCAATCACAACAGACTGGGTCATCATTGGATCAATCACAGCCAAAGTCATCAATGGGCCTATCACAGCATACTTGGTCAGCATTAAACCCATCAAAACAGACTGGGTCATCATTGGACTGCTCACAACAGACTGGGTCATCCTTGGACCAATCCCAGTAGATTAGCGCCACACAAAGGAAAGGTTTGGAAAAAAGAAAGTGTTTTTGACCTTACATGCATGTCAACCGGTTTGGGACTGTCAACAACTACAATATGAACCTTTCATAATCCATAATCGTGGCATTTAAACAAATCATAAGCCTTCTGTGACCATCAGATCTAAACTGAATATCAAGAATGAACAAATCTGTAGAAACCCAATGATACCCGAACACTGTATCAGACATGCTATACATATGTCCAAATCACTGTCATTAGGGCTGTTTCTGGCTTTGAGGTGAGCTGTGATGAAGCTCATGAAAAGGCTAGAGATCTAAAAACAGCTTAACATTTCTCTGTGAATGTGAAATGATGCGCTGGAGCGAGTAAACAATGTCTGAAGATTCACAGCTGCACACATTCAGAAGAGCCCTGGAGCCTTTTCTCAGGCTTTGTTTCACCTGGATAAAGAGCGCCCAGATGCCGAACAGAAAAGCTTCAAAGCCTTCCCTCTACACAGGCTCTCTGTAAACACCTGACGAGAGCGCTGTTATCCCCGACAAACAAATGCATCACAAATTCTGCTTAACTGTTTGTGCAAGACTTTCTGATGGCATATGCACACAACACATCCTTAGAACAACAACAAAAAAAAAATAAATTCCCCTATCAAGTTAGCCTAGATTAGTAACACAACATACAGTACATAAGCAGAAATCATTACTACTAATAGGGGCTGTGTGATACTGAAGAAAAATGAAGCAGCAAGCTAAATAATGCATCGTTCAAAATGTGATATGATATTTTAAAAAACTGATTAGATTTTGTAACATTGACTAATGTATGTAATAATTTAGTACAATGCACTAGTTATTTACCCACACCGGCCACTTTATTAGGTACACCTTGCTAGTACCGGGTTGGACCCCCTTTTGCCTTCAGAACTGCTTCAATCCTTAAACAAGGTACTGGAAATATTCCTCAGAGATTTTGCTCCGTGTTGACATGATCATGATCATGCAGGTGCTGCAGATTTGTCGGCTGCACGTCCATGATGCCAATCTCCCTTTCCACCACATCCCAAAGGTGCTCTATTGCAGTGGTTCCCAACCTTTTTTCCAAGCGACCCCTATTTTACCGCTGACATTTTTTAAAGACCCCCCCCCCCCCACACACACACACACACACACAGAAACTGCACACACTGACTAACATTTAACATTGAGCTAATGTTGTGTTTAATATATGCAAAAACGGAACTCGGAACTATTGACTTTTTCTCAACAACTGTTTGCAATTTTTTTCCAAAACCTGCTGCAAATTTAACAGCAGCACATTTAACATCATGTACAGATAACATGTACAAATTTATCTGTTTAACTTATTAAACGGTGAAACATGCACACATGCATGCACACATAGGAAAAATTTGAGGGGTTTACCAACCTTCTGTGGGTGTCTGGTGCTCTGATGTCTCTTTAGTTTGCAGGGCTTCATGCTTTCATTCGCTAGTCTGTCACCACAGATGACATACTCAATTCTCACCTTGTCCATTGCTTCAATGAAACCAATTTCAAGATAACTATCCAAATAAATCCTTGCTTTCTTTTTAGCACATTCATTTTTATCTCCTTCCTGGTGCTTTGCCATATCTTCTCTTTGGTGCATCTTTTTTTTTAAATTTGCTAATGTAAGCTCTGACCTACGTATCAACTCTCACAGTACACTGTAACATTCTCGACGTTAATAAAATCTATTATCTTTCTATATTTGATTTTGTTCCCCCCAAATAATCAGAATTGAATTATTGAATAAATGAAAGTAATTTCCTTAAAAAAAAACAAAGAAAAAAAAAGGAAAAAAAAACATGAGTGCTCTTGGAGGCCCCTTGAAAATCATTAGCGACCCCTGGGTTGGGAACCACTGCTCTATTGGATTGAGATATGGTGACTGTGGAGGACATTTGAGTACAGTGAACTCATTGTCATGTTCAAGAAACCAGCCTGAGATGATTGCTGGATTTGCTGGAAGTAGCCATCAGAAGATGGGTACACTGTGGTCATAAAGGGATGGACATGGTCATCAACAATACTCAGGTACGGTGGCCGGGAAATGCAAAACAATATCACAAAGTGTGAAACACTTTTACAAAGCTCGGGACAAATTTACATTTTGAAAAACATTTTTACCTATCATAAAACACAATGACATAGAAAAACTAATTTTACCAAAGACCAAACAAATTTACATTTTAGAAAAAAAAAACATTTTACCAAACACTTTTACCAGTCCCAAAATAAATTTAAAATTACAGATTCTTACGGAAAGGGAATGTAACACACACCGGAAGTGACGTGGCATGTACCACACACCAGAAAATATCAGTTCGCGTGACTTTTTAGACACAGGTTAACACGAGTCTACAACTATAAAAATCACGGTTTGACCAAGTGTGATAAAACATCTTTTTGTCATTCAAAGCTATACTGAGAAAATATCAGCGTGAGAGTTTGTAGAAACATGTAAACGCAAGAACATGGAATCAATCATAGCACAGCATATGTTGACTGATAAAGCTATCAAAACCGGCCTCAATATCTAGTCCTGAACAGCTCAGTTAGATAGATCTATTGATACTCATGCTGAACCTTTTGACTTGGGTTTGAATCCCGTTGATGACATGACAATTACAATCATTTATTTACATTATTTTGGTTATATACTGTTCTGCCACACAAATATTAAAATCAATAATATTTACAATGACACTGACATCAAGTCATACGAATATTTATTTGTTATGGGCATATTTTGTTGCTGTGAAAAACTGACAAATCTGCCAATCTGCAAACGTGAATAGTTTACATCTGGAAAGGGGCACCAGTTAACACGGTCACCAGTTAAACCGTAACACCGGCTTCGTTCAGTTTACTTTTAAGAGTCCTCAAGCAGATGTTTACACTGTGTACACTTGACATCATGTCCATGATTACAGCGTTTAAGTGGCCCTTGTTAAAATATTGAACACATTGATGCAGTATGTCAAGTGTTTCCGTCTGGTCCGGTCTTTTATAAACTCCAAACACCGACCACACAAAAAGCAAAACCGTGTTAAGCTGCTCATGTGTTTGCCACAAAACTCGACTGCAGTCCACATTCTGTCACCATAAACTTTATTTACGCCATTTACTCCACAACATGAATTTACCGCGCTCAGCACCAATGACAACAACACTTTTCCCCGCATCACTCCCGGTGTATGGTACATGCCACATCACTTCCGCTGCGTGTTACATTCCCTTTCCATAAGAATCTGTAATTGTAAATTTGTTTCGACACTGGTAAAAGTGTTTTGCGTCTTGTTCATTTTTTTCAAAATGTAAATTTGTCCCGAGCTTTGTAAAAGTGTTTCACACTTTGTGATATTGTTTTGCACTTCCCGGCCACCGTATTCAGGTAGGCTGTGGCGTTGACACAATGCTCAATTGGTACTAATGGGTCCAAAGTGTGTCAAGAAAATATCCCCCACATTTGCACCCACAGAACTGCCGCTCACTGGATATTTCCTCCTTTTCGGATCATTCTCTGTAAACTCTTGAGATGGTTGTGCATTAAAATCCCAGTAGATCAGCAGTTTCTAAAGTTCTCAGACCAGCCCTTCTGGCACCAACAACCACGCCACGTTCAAAGTCACTTAAATCCCCTTTCTTCCCCATTCTGATGCTCAGTTTGGTCCGTCTTGACCATCATGCCTAAATGCATTGAGTTGCTGCCATGTGATTGGCTGATTAGAAATTTGTGTTAAGCAGTTGAACAGGTGTACCTAATAAAGAGGCCGGAGAGTGTAAATCTGGTTGAAGTCTAAATTATTCACACTCCTGGTAATTGTTTGTTTTCTTTTTCAAATATTTCCCAAATGATGTTTAGCAGAACAAGGAAAGTCTCCTTTGTTTTATATCGGCTAGAATAAAAGCAGTTTTTAATTTTTAAGCACTATTTGTTTTGGATTGTCTTTACAGTGACTGGTCACACTTTATTTTTATGGTCCGTTTCTTGAATTTAAGTCACATTGCATCTACATGTCAACTAATTCTCATTAGATTATAGGTAGTTTGTTAGGGTTAGGGTTATGGTTAGTGCAAGTTGACGTACTTGCAAAGTTTCTTATAGTCAGTTAAATGTCTGTTTAGCAGCAGATATTAAGCAGACAGTTTACTAATACTCAAATAGACCATCAAGTGTTACCCAATGACTTGAGAAATTACACTAACTTGCCTAAGTAACCTAGTTAATCCTTTAAATGTCACTTTAAGCTGAATACTAGTGTCTTGAAAAATATCTAGTCAAATATTGTGCTCTCTTGCCATGATCAAATTTGATTTATTTTAGTTTGGATAGACTAAAAAATAAATAAATAGTTGAAGTCGGTTATTTTTTTCTCAAATTCTTGTTTAACTGAAAGCAGATTTTTTCAGCACATTTCTAATCATAATAGTTTTAATAACTCATCTCTAATAACTGATTTATTTTATCTTTGCCATGATGACAGTAAATAATATTAGACTAGATTTTTTTCAAGACACTTCTATACAGCTTAAAGTGACATTTAAAGGCTTAACTAGGTTAATTAGGTTAACTAGGCAGGTTAGGGTAATTAGGCAAGTTATTGTATAATGATGGTTTGTTCTGTAGACTATTGGAAAAAATATAGCCTAAAGGGGCTAATAATATTGACCTTAAAATGGTGTTAAAAAATTAAAAACTGCTTTTATTCTAGCCAAAATAAAACAAATAAGACTTTTTCCAGAAGAAAAATATATTATCAGACATACTGTTAAAATTTCCTTGCTCTGTTAAACATTATTTGAGAAATATTTAAGAAAAAAAAATCAAAGGGGGGCTAATAATAATAAACTTCAACTGTGTGTGTGTATATATATATATATATATATTTCAAGAGTTCACACTTAGCTGATGATTGATAATAAAGCTTGTTTGGCATGCTGTCCCGGGAGAGAGCCCTAAGCTTGTAAGATCCTCGAGCCCTGGGCTCCCTCCCGTTTGCAGGGTGAGAGGGGAGTTTGAGCTCAGGTAGATCTCGATAAACTCCCCCGGCTTATTCTAGCTGAATGGTGGAAATGAATGACTGAGGAGAGGAGTGCTTGCTTAGAGCTTGACTATGGTATTAATTTTGAGTGTTCAATTTACTTAGGGTGCGTGTTATTTGGACTGTGGGAGGAAACCGGGGAACGCGAGGGAACAAGCGAAAACTCCGCACAGAAATGCCGACTGATTTAGTAGGGACTTAAACCAGCGGCATTCTTGCTGTGAGGCAACAGTGCTAATCACTGGGCCACCTATCGCCCATCTAAAAAGGAGGGAAAGTAGAGGTGGGTGGGGGGGGTTCTTCAAGACGAAGATATTGAGATAAGAAAACTCTGGTTATTTATAGTAAGTTAGGAGTCGTCTGATTGGATAATCGATCATGGGTTAATGCAGGACAGCTGAGAACAATCATAAGCACGTGATCCTCTCGAAATTAGTTTATACATAAACTTCACATATATATATAAAAGATTTGAAAAACATTCAGCTTTAAAAAAATGTTTTTTACTGTCTACAGAACAAACCAGTTTTCCAACGACTTACCTAATTAACCTAACTTTAATCAACCTAGTATTTAAATGTCACTTTAAGCTTAATATTAGCATCTTGTGAAATAACTAGTGAAATATTATGTGCTGTCATCATGGCAAAGACAAAAGTAATTGTTTTTAAGAAATGAGTCACTAAAACTATTGTTTATTATTATGTGCTGAAAAAAATCTTCTCTGTAATAAAAATCACTCACGGGATATTTTCACAAATATTAACATTTATATAATAGAAATTTCTAAAATTGTCTATAATAACTTTCCAGACAAACAAGCAGTCTAATAAAACCAACCCTCATTTTGGTTGGCTCATTCTTAACACGTACCCCTAAATACATTTCTGGAGAGAGGCAAATACGTCCCAGGGGCTACGTTTTTTGCAGTTTTTGTTTTGCGAATCGCGAAGATCACTGTGTATGCTTTTAGAGATCTCAAATTTCTTTGAGTGCCATTCGAGCCACATGTAAATCCACCAGAGGCTGCTGTCGTCTGACTGATTGACTGATCAACTGACCCACTCTCCGCCTTCCCTAAAACCAACTGACAGTGTTTTCAAGAGCTATACAGAAAAAGAAAAGCCCTCGTGGCTGCCTCCTTTTTACTACATTTTCAGATTTTACCACATTCTCACCCTGTTATTAACTTGTTTGTTTTATTTTTTTTGGCTTTTGTTTTTGTCTTGTCTGCTTTCTAGAACCGTTCTTAGCCAGACTCGAACCCTGTCGTCACGGTCAACTCCTCTCTGCATCTCAAGTCTGTCGACGTACATGACGAGCTACTAGACGATAGCTAATAGCGGAAAAGCTGTCCACATGGAGGTAAGCGGTCAGATGGAATGGCGTCGTACCACCTCATAGCATTCGTTTTAAAGACTAAATGCAGGCATACGTACCTCTGGCTACATAATTCGCGATCTCCAGAAATGTATACAGGGAGACGTTTTCAGATTGAGCCTACAACTGACAAAACTCAAAAAATAATATCATTTACAGTCACATATCCAATATTTGAGATAATCTAATGTAGGCTGATCTAGTATTCACTGCTCTCTCACTCTCTACTGATGTGTTTCCGGTCTCATTTGCAAACCATAATTGACTTCAGGTCATCTAAGTATTTGAACAAGCCTGTGTTCATTTTTTCAGTTTTGTTGCAAGGTAAACACATCGGCACGAACACAAACAATGCGATTAAGAAAATGAAAGTGCTTCAGTTTTCAGTGCGAGCAGGAGATATTCTGGACCTAATGCTGCTCGTCTCTGGCTGCGTTATTGGAAATCTGCTGTACTATATTGAAAACTCATCTCATCATCTGGCGTGCGGCTCGGCTCAGGAGATGATGGAGCTTCTGGTTTTCATCAGAAGGACATTACAGCTTGTCCATTGAATCGCTCTGGCCGTGTGTTAAGGCAGTGAAATGGTCTGCCAGTGAGCCGCCGCATGTCTTACATAAATTTCATGGCTTCTGCACACATTTCATCTCGCCTGTCCCTCTCAAAATTTATCAGAGCGTTGATAAAAAAAAAATAAAAAATCCTGATCTGAAGCAGAGAGAGACGCTGATACCCATGACCAATCCCAAATCCAACATAAACCTCAAAGAAAAGCTAAAAAAAAAAGAGGATCAGGGAGATATGAATAATAAGGTGTGCTTTATTTTTTGGGTTTTGGGAGAAGACTGAAAGTTGGAGATTGAAAAACTTAAGAATGAAAACCTAAGTGTAAGAGTCTAAATTATCATATGCATTTGTTTATATAGCAAAACATGTTTTTCACCAAAGAAGGTCCATTACTGACTCCAAAGGCAGATACTGATAAGATCAGGGCCTGATGTGTGGACTTTGGGGGTTTTACGATGTGGTCACATGTTGATTGGTCAGTTTGAATGTCTCAGCATTTGGGCTTTAGTCACATGGTCAAGAAGATATAAAATAGCTGGTAAACTTTGCTCTGTCTTTTTTCCTGGTCTGCTCTTTTGCTGGTCTGGTCTTTTCCTGGTCTGCTCTTTTTCTGGCTCTGAGCTTTTCCTGCGCTGTCTCTCTCCCACTCTTACTCTCTTTGTCTCTTTCTCCCTCCCCCTGTCTCTCTCTTTCTTAGGTAACTTTAAATTTACATTCAAGCTGGATACAATTTATATCATATGTTTTTATCATTTCATGTTAATCATTTTATAAAGTTATTCGTAATTAATTCAGTTGTAACCATAGAGAATTATTCTCATTAAATCATCTCATTTTCAAGTATTTGTGAATTACTTTTGATTTAACATCAACACTTAATTGCTCCATATTGCAATACAATACAATCACATAATATAAACGCTCTCCCACATTTTTAGCTATTATCACTGCCCTTATTTTCATTTTTGGTATAAGATTGCAGAAGAATGGTTTGACTAGAAATGTACAGTTTTTTACCATCATGCTGATAACTTTTTAGTCGCTCGGCAGAACTACAGTTCGAACCGCTGTGGTCAAAATACCATTCTACGTAAGAAATGGACTCATGATAGTGCACTCTAAAAATATCTGGTCATTAGGTTTTCATATTTGGTGATTCATTTTCTGTTTAATGAATTTGTGTGAACATGATTTTTTTTTTCCTAAACGTATTTGTTTGTACACTAGTATACATTTTGAAAACAGCCGGTCCATTATAAGTCAAAATACTTGTGTCCTTGTGTTATAGTGCCAGTCAGCAACGTCTACTCAAACATTTTGGAGAATTACTGTTCACAGAGATACAAAGAAATGGTTTATTTCCTTTATGTGTTTCCTTAATGTGTTTTAGTAAATCTTAAACATTTGAAATCTACAAAAGCATCATTTCATAATAATAAGCTTACAGAGGTGGGTAGTAACAAATTACATTTACTTCGCTACATTTACTTGAGTAAAATTAGAGGGGAACGTGTACTTTGAGTACATTTAAACGTGTACTTTTACTCAAGTAAATTATTAGAGAGATTACTACATTTGGTGGCTTTTTTCCATTACCGTCAAATGATAATAAACATGATCCATATGACTTATATAATATAAAAAATTATTAATATAAAAAAGTCATATGAACCATGTTATTCATACCAGCCACAGTGGCTAGTAGTTTTCCAACTTTACTAGCCACTCTGCATTTTCAATAGCCACTATTTTGTTGTTGGGAAAATAAATATTTTTATATGCATAAATTTGACTTTGACATGCTAAAATGTCCACATGCCTCCTCATTCATTTCACGCTTTGTGTCATGTATGAGCAAATGGGTCATGGTTTCATAGTGTTATACTGCAAACAGTTTTATTTTACATGACTTTTCAGAAATCAAAATTAAGGATTTACCAAATTTATCTCTGACCACACCAAACAATATATTTCTTTTGGCCATAAATTTTAAATGTGTCAAAACAAGCTGAATATCTGTATACTATACTTTGTATTTAACAAACATTTCTTAAAAAAAAAAAAAAACTAAGAAAAAAATTGACTTAAAAATAATTATTGTCATATATTGAAAATATGCACAGTAATCTGTTCTCGCTATGTTGTTGTAAAAAAGTTAAATAAAACCGTATTAACAAAAAGAAAGCAGGTGAAAAACATACTGTGTGTGATAATGAAAGGATGATGACGCGGTTAAGGCCCTTTAATAATCTGTTCAAATCGAAAGCAACCGGTGCTGCTTACAAAAAGACATATTTGGAGCTCTTGAAAGCAGCAAGACTGTGGGTGCATGAGCATAGCTTTTTTGTCTGGTCTATATGAAAGACAACCAATCACAGTTGCGTTTCAGGCACGGTTAGTTCAAGCAAGAAAACAGGACCAAGCACGTGTTTTAGTCGCGCGCATCACATTACCTGTTAACGCGACTGATCATCCTCTCATTCGTTATTCACCTGATTTCTATTGCTCATGCGAACGCAATTATTTTTGTAAGTCGTGCTGCTTCTCAATTCTAAGATCACATTTGCACACATATTGGGTCATCCTTATAGTCGAACCCTGCTTTTAAGAAAACCACAATTTAAAATTATTTTCAACCAGCCAAAGTGGCTAGTGGGAGTGTCTGTCTTACCCGACAAAGCTGAAATCAACCCGCATTTGGCCCTGTATATATATATATATACACACATTGTAATGAAGTTCTCGGCCACCTGGTCACCGGTGGGGGGGGGGTTGGCGCCACAGCACCCGCGAGACCTATATGAGACGGGCCAAGAGAAAAGGAGATAGAGAAAAAAGGAGGAAAGACAGAGTAGACAGAGAGGGGAGAGAGGAAAAAAAAAAATTGGGGTTCGGTTCTCCAGACACGCTGCCACTCGGTCCTCAACCAACTAAGAGAAGTGACGACATGCTGGGAGCCCTGTGGAGGAATCTATCCACCCGTCCGTCTTCTGGTGTCCGGCGGTGGTTCTCCTGGCTGGCTGGCGACATTTCTGGTCTCCTGCTCCGCTCCCGTTTCGGTCCAGAGCTCCTTCCGTGGGATTGAAGGCAGGTGCGCACCACAGGTGTATCTCATCTGTGGTGGGCCTCGTTTCGCTCCCACGGCTCTCGGCCACGCCCCCTCGCCACACACATACATACACAGTTGAAGTCAGAATTATTAGCCCCCCTTTGAATTTTCTTTTCTTTTTTAAATATTTCCCAAATGATGTTTGACAGAGCAAGGACATTTTTTCCGATAGTCTACAGAACAAACCATCATTATACAATAACTTGCCTAATTACCCTAACCTGCCTAGTTAACCTAATTAACCCAGTTAAGCCCTTAAATGTCACTTGAAGCTGTATAGCAGTGTCTTGAAGAATATCTAGTCAATTATTGAAATGAGTTATTAAAACTATTATGATTAGAAATGTGTTGAAAAATATTCTCTCTGTTAAACAGAAATTGGGTAAAAAATAAACAGGGGGCTAATCCAGGGGGGCTAATAATTCTGACTTTAACTGTGTATATATATATATATACAGATGAAGTCAGAATTGATTACAGCCAAAAAGGGGAAATTTATGGATTTGTGCCAAATATTAGCATCATTGACCCATAACAATGTACAGCACCTATAACTGTCAGCATGTTTGTGTGCTTTTTATCCAGTTTCTATTTTATTTTGCAGTTAAGTGGAAAAAATAAATATATTGAAATGCTAATCCAGGTATAAATAGCAAAAGTGATCAAATAGATTTTCCAAATCAGCAAATATTAATCCGACACCAAATATAAAAGCACACACTAACCCGCTATAACATCGTCACCAATGACTAAATCTCCAAAAGACAGATGGTGAATTGTAGCTCTGACATAGACATGAGGGATATAAATTACTGAAAAACAGCTGCGGGTGAAGTATATCGATCGCAAGTGCTCAGTTTGTGATCATATCTCTGTTCTGTTGATATGTAATTACAAATATTTGTAGCTTGACACAGATGGAAATATGACTGGATTGTGCTCGCTCTTACAGATATTGCGAGGGCTTAAATGGAGCAGTGTTCATAATCTCGAACCAAAAAAAAGAATAAGACAGCTGGGAAACAAAACCTGAATTGTATTTTTGTAGGAAACACAGTTTAGATCTTTTTTACGGTAAGAGGTGTGTGAGTTATTGTCGTCTATCACTGAATGTGTCAGGTATATCGAAATCAAAACCAACTTAACCCCGCTCTTTTAGCACCCCTCACACAGCTCAATCCACACTGGCATTTCTCCCCTTGGGTTTTAGGTTTTGGACAGGGAAAAAAAAATCCAGCACCGTGTCCAAACTTTTAGGATACTGGGTATCAGATTTGCACAATTTATATGCCCAACGCTTTGGCTTATTTCCCTCGCTCGAAAGCTTGACAGACCTCCTACGCGTAGCTACGGTTGCTAAGCAATGATTGGTATGTGGCGGTTTTCGAGTGTGGCTTAGCGAAGGGTTAATTTGACATGTTTTGGGGGGTTTTTCTACAGCGCATTGTGTTCTGCGCTCTGATTGGCTGTAGACCATTGTCAATTGATCTCCTCCGTGCCGTGTCTCCTGTACGGTATAGAATGCGTTCAGCTTGACAAATTGACATAAGTCTTTGATTGCTAGCAGTGTGGATATACAGTGTGGGAGGCACTTCCTCACTTGTGTGAGGCACACTCAGAAAAGCAGAATGTTTTTATATTGATATGGAGTGATTGTAAGAAAGTGTCTGGTGCAAAACTGGTGCAAGTGTCTGTTAAAGTGCCCGAAATAAAAAAGTGTGTTTTCTACGGGTGGTTTGTCAAACCCACTCACCTGTGTGAGGCACACTTCAGAAATGCACAGTGTTTTTCAAGAGATATAGAGTGATTGTAGGAAACTGTCTGGCGCAAGTGTCTAAAGTGTTAGAGAGATAAAAGAGTGTTTTCTACGGGTGGTTTGTCAAACCCACTCACCTTTGTGAGGCACAGCACAACGGAAATGTTTCAGGAAGACCCTAAAATGTGATTATTCATGCTTTCATGACCTCTCGATTAGATTATTGTAATGCATTACTAGGCGGTTGTCCATCATGTCCTCTACGCTCAATTAATTCTGGACAATTAATTATTCCCAGAATATCAAAATCAGCCGTAGGCGGTAGATCTTTCATATATCTGGCACCTAAACACTGGAACAGCCTTCCTAGCACAGTTTGGGAAGCAGACACAGTCTGTCAGTTTAAAACTAGATTAAAGACACACATCTATCTGCATTAGCATACTTATAAATCACAAATGCTGTTGAAATCCTCTAAAGGATTGTTAGTCTGCATTATTTAAGGCAAGCGGAGCTGGGAACACTTCCCTAATACATTATAATTTGAACGTCATCTGTGCTTATGTTAGTCTGTTTTTATTATTCCTGAGCTTTCCATAATCCTAGACCAGGCCGTATCCTGAGCAGCTGCTGTGGTGGTCATGGAGGAGTGGAGAGCTTGAGACTGATTCCTGTAAGACCCCAGTGACAGACGAGTCCTCGCATTGAACCTGAAGGACCAGCCTGTACACCAGCCAGTCACCTCTTCCATCTGCAGCTGCTCCATGATGGACGTTCAGCGTTCTCCAGCCTCTGGCGCTTAGACTGCAACTCTGAACAAAACGTTTGGCCATAGGAGAAATGGTCATGCCCAACTGAGCCTGGTTTCTCTCTAGGTTTTTTCCTTCACTTTCATCAATTGGTGAAGTTATTTCCTCGCCGCTGTCACCACTGGTTGCATGGTTCGGGACCTGAAGAGTGCGCATCGATGGATTTGCTCTTCAGTGTTTAGACTTTCAGCAGTGAAAATTAAACCACACTGAACTGAACTAAACTTCAACTCTGAAAACTGAACTGACACTGTTTACATTTACTATAATCTTCTATGTGAAGCTGCTTTGACATAATCTACATTGTAAATTGCTATAGAAATAAAGAAGAATTGAATTGAAACATTCCCGTTGTGTTTCGTTCTCTTTGTGTTGTAAGAAAATGTGTTGTAATTGCATGCGTTTTCTTAAATTGCAGCACATTAAGCTTTCTCGACCAACATATCTGGGCGAAAAAGTAATACTCCAAATATATTAGAAACTAATGCTGATGTCTGCTGATGTTTTTGTGGCAGGTTTAATGTAAGACTGTCTGCTGTAAGTAACACAATGGCCTGCCAATATAAAAGCACTGGACAGAAGCAGAAGCACTGACCCTTTTCCAGCGAGTCCTGTCATGTTTCCCCGCTGTCCTGTTTGTTTCTGTCATCATCTTCTCTGCTTGTTTTTCTGACCTCCGACCCTGATGGAGAAATCGGCTCCAGCTGCAACAAAAGACAAGAAAACAAACGGTTGCATCAGACACTACAGGCGCTCGCACTGCCGAAAAAGATCTATTATTGAGAACTGTTGTCTTTTCCAAATTTAAAAGTGTTAATTCAAGACGTGTTTATTTTTATTTGTACTCTGCTTTTCTAAACGATCACATCCCCAGCCGGGAGGTTGTAGCTCCCGCTCTCCATTCGCAAGCCTTTTCAGTGCTGCTCACCAGCCCGAATCCCAGCGTTCAGCAGCCTGCCGGTGTACCTAATAATTTGTCCTTATTTTGCCTGCACCCCTGGTGTCTTGTCTGTCGATTACAAGATGGAGGCAGAAACTAATGCATGAGCTGTGTAGAGATAGATCACCCATTGTAAGCGTGCAGATTTCTGAACGACTCCTTTCCCTCACACTTCCAATAATATCCAGGTAAACACAGTGTCTTCATGAGCATCTTGCTGCTGTGTTAGTGGGCGGGGCCGCAGGTTTGAATTTTGCCGGGTCTGCGCGCGCAACCATTATGTTTCGTAACTACATCACGCCGAAACGGCTAAAGACTCGTTATTAAGACGATTCATTTAAACCACTATGAGTCGACTCTTTTATAGATGAATCAATAGTTTTAAAAACTGTCCACTTTCAGATTTAAGCTTTAGCTGGATAATTCACTTCACTAAGAGCTGTGATACACACTACATGAAGGTCATTTTCAAAAACCCATAATAGGGGCTCTTTAATACATCAATAACCGAGCTTGTGTTTTACCATCATGCTTTAAAAAAAAAAAAAAAAAAATACATTTCTCTGTCTATAATCCCTAATAATAACTTCAGTACAGCAGTCCCACAACATTCTGACCCTCGATGACACTCAAACACCCTGTCAGAAAAGTCTAGTGGCTGGGAATGAGCTTTTTACATTGTCTGCTATAATGTTAATGTTGTTTACATAGATGAATATGGCCACGGTGTAAATGCCCAGTACAGTTACAAGCTTATTGCCACATCATATCATTATGATAACATGATATTATTGCCTTCAGTGATTTCCTAAAGATAAATACCAAAAAATAAAGCAACTGGAATAACAGTTACTACAGCAGTCGCGATCGTTGATCTCATATGAAGCAAGAGCTCACAATGACATATGATGATGTGTGCTGGTGTTGTAGTGCTGTCCCAATTCTTAGTCGTAAATTTTGAAGGGGTAAGGGTACAAAAATAGAATTGGGCCCAAATATCTTTATCTATAAATAAACTTGTTCTGAATGTAGGTTTAATGTAGGCATAAAACTTGGCAAATTATTTAAGACCCTCTAAATGCACATTTATGTATGTATGTATGTATGTATGTATTTATTTATTTATTAGTACATAAGTATAATTTTACTGTCACAATCACCAGTGATTTAGCATTTGCAGATGGCTGAAGTACTACAAATCTGCCACTTCAATAAACTAAAGATCCCGTCAAGCACTTCCCTCACACACCTGGCCCAGATTCCCTCTGATTGCAAACACACAGCTGAAGCTGTTCAGGAGTCCGTTCTTCGTACATGGATTACTTAATTAAGATCCTGGATCGTGATCGACTTGACACGATCCAGGATCGTTTCGTTCTTCAAAACTCATCCAAGAGTTGTTGTCATAGCAACAGGTCTGGTAGCTCAAACCTGCTAAGGAGCAGGCTTATTTTATATAAACAGGTGAAGGGACTCACTGATCAAAACCAGTTCGAATCAGGCTTGGAATTTGGGAAGCCAAATTGCCTCAGTCATTTAGATCTGGCTCGAGAGCTTACGCCATCACGGTAACAGTGAACCACTTCATTTGACTGTTTTGACTAATACTTTGGGAGCAGATGTTCGGGGACCCTTCAGCTAAATTCGTAAATTATTCATAATCTAAACAATGGGGCTTTACAGGATTTCTCCTCACAAGACTTTTGAATGACTGGTCATGTGCTTGCCTCGGGACATCCTGTTTGCAGCCAGATGTACAAATTTCGTAAAGACAAAGACATCTCTGGCAATTAATGCATACAAATGAAAGACAATCTCTTAAAATGTTAGAACTAAGGCAAAGACATCTTGGAATAATATGCCATAGGTTTCCTCATGTGCTGTGTTTATTCCAACCAACTAGGTTAATGAATATGTTGTCTTAACCCTTATAGCAGATTAAAATGATCTGTGTGTGTCTGAAATGTTTGATGTGGGGTATTGAACAAAATCTAGTTACACTTGCAATACATTGGTGTAAATGAAAAACTAGTAGTACAAACAGTATTCATCTGGTAACATTTGATGTAAGATAGTTACAATCTTACAAGAGATTTTACCACGTAAAAACAACATGCAGTCTGTTGATGATTGACTCTTTGCTATGCTGGTACAGTGCATGGCCTTGCCCTTCATAGCAACTACTCATTGGAAAACAGTGCCATGGGGATGGATCAGATCAGGTCACTTAAAAACTCACTGCAGCCGTAAAACGTTGCTTTTTGCATAAGCTGGCTCGCGCCCGCTGTTGCTCTGTGCCCCCTCTTGCCTGCCGGGACACCGCGCCGCCACACACTTGCGTCACCACAAACTCTTCGTGCAAACCTCTTAAGTTTCGGGACCACCGAAACTGCACAAACGTCTGCAAACTGACTCTCAGCAGTCTGTTACCCCGGCAACCCTGGACAACGTCGAAAACATCACCAGAAGCGAGTCACCACCCAATCAGGAGCACCGTGTTTCCCCAGGCCAGCCCGGTGAGGCGAACTCAAGTCAAGAAGACTTCAACAAATTAGCAAGTAACACAAGCAAATGTTGTCTCTTGCTGATCTGGTGCATATGATCTTAAGCAGTTAAAGATAAGCCAAATCTCTGCTTTTGTGGTTTCTCAGATGTGATTCTAAGATCTAGTAAGAAGTACTAGAATTAATTTGGGATGGTTGTCTACTCATTTTGCATCCTGAACTGCCTGTGTGTGTGTGTGTGTGTGTGTGTGTGTGTGTGTGCGTGCGTGCGTGCGTGCGTGCGTGCGTGCGTGCGTGCGTGCGTGCGTGCATGCGTGCGTGCGTGTGTGCATTTGTTTGTTTGTTGTTTGTTTATTACGTAGTTAGCTTCATGTATCGTAGTGTAGCTCAATACATCTTTGTTCTCATTTTGTAAGAATTGTGTTCTTGTTTATGTGCTTCTAAAGCCTAGTTCACACTACAGGATTTTAAGCCTGATTTGAGCCCGATTTGGAACTTAACGAGCTCGCCGATAGATCGGGCTGTGATCGGGGAAAAATCTGCGGGAGCTCGTCGTTTGGCAGTCTTTATGTGTGAACTACTAAACAACGCGTCAAAGAGGCTCGCTGAAGAGTCGCCGACACCTCGCAGATAGAAATCCAATATCTAGCATGCTGAATATTCCAGAGCAGTCGGCCGACTCAACCTCATGTGTGGTCAGATGTAATGATGAGCTGCAGCCAATGAGAGAGCATATCAGCATGAGCTGAATGGCTGTGTGTTCAGGAGCTGAACAGAAACATCTGTGATTGGCCAGAATGGGCATCGATGCACTCGCTTCATTCTGTGTTAACATGGACCCGAGAGTAGGCTAAATTAACAGTGCAAGTAGAATTCTGTAACTATTAGAATTACCACACTGGTCATACTGACCGTTCTCACTTCATATTTACATTCAAAACTTCTATTGCGATATTAAAATTAAGCTTTGAATGTCTGTCATCATATTATATGACAGCATTACCCTAAAAAATATTC
The DNA here is from genome assembly GCA_903798205.1 of Danio tinwini. NCBI lineage: Eukaryota > Metazoa > Chordata > Actinopteri > Cypriniformes > Danionidae > Danio > Danio tinwini. The sequence goes on from CAIGQZ010034910.1 coordinate 21,747,750, forward strand.
AGTTTTTTGGTAATACAGCCCATGCATATGTAGTTAAGATACTAGAACATGCAAAGGTCTGAGCCTCGCTTTCATTTTCACTTTCAAACAGGAGCTATTACATATATATAACAGAATATGCTGTTTTGAAAGATATATATCTGAAGTAAATTTATGTTTTTGCTATTAGAAAGTTTTGTTTATTTTAGCAGGAAGTTGCTAGGTAAAAAATACATGCATATATAAAGTCACAGCGAAAAGAAGCAGACATGCATCCAGTCTTTTTGACAAATATGGTAATTAAAGGTAGAATTGCTCAGTTCTTTACCGTTTTTTTAATTAAAAAAATAACAGTGTTAGAAAGAAATACACAGATATTTAGGTAACGTCAGGGTGTTATATTGATGTCAGTTTTATTTTAAAGAGTTATTAAATTACAAAAATTAGAAACTCTCTGTGTATCTCTCCACTTGAACTTTGCAGATGAGTGATTGATCCGCTGATGCATCAGCTGACTGATGATGTTTTTTAATGCTCCCTTGAAAGTTTAAAACGCTGTCAGTGATGTAATCGCCACACGAGCAGCCATTAGTGTTCAGCTTTTTCTGACGACTCCATCAAAATTTCATTGACTGTGGTTTGGTAGCTTGACTGAGCTGTTGGGGAACGAGTTGTTGTCAGATCATGTAGCGTGTGACCCCCCCCCTCTTGTGGATCATTTACGTAGTGTCGCGTAGTGTGAACACCACAGTGATTAAAAGACACAAAATCAAGTCATGTAGTGTGAACTGCACAGCGATCTGCCGATGTTTAAAATCCTGTAGTGTGAACTAGGCATACGTCATTGCCTTGAGCTGTACATTTTGTTACCTTGCTAAAAGGTAACCCAATTCTGTGTTATGTTATTATCGTTGGCCACAAAAATAATACAAACAAGATTGGTAAAAGTGTGAATCTTTTAATCTGATTCAATCTGACTCAATTGAGTCGAATCAATTATTCGAATCTTCAAGATCCGATTCATTGATATGAGCGAATAAATCACTGATCGATCTTATAACGTAGGTTGATTAGATTGGGTCTTTTATTATGAAAGGTCATACTGAAAGAATGCACCAAATGCTGATTTTTTTCTTATAATAGCAGTTATATACACTTAGAAAAATAGTAAAATAGTAAAAAAAAAAAAAAGATATATATAGTTTCAGTTTAAGTTTAAGAATATATATATAATAAAACTTATATAAATACAATAAATAAAATAAATAAATACAAGTACGAAGGGTGGTTCTCCCCAAGGGGTTCAAAGAGAATATTTATTAATATGGACTTTTAAATACAAACACATACTATTTTAAGATACCGACCAGCTTCAGTACAATATTCAAATGTTGTTGTTTTTTTTGAAAAAGGAATAATAATTTCTGCAGTCAACATACACGTTTTGACAGCTAATATGACGGTGATTTGATGCTTTGCTAAAGTTGCAGACACTTTTACCAATATCAAAATGCTTTTTTGATGTAAAATTTATTCAAACAGCCAGTTATTCCTTACACAGATTGAGAAATTTGAATAGGCCTAGGCTATAATAAAGTAATCCTCTCTAAATGTAAAATTAAATAAATTGCTATATACTCTCGACACATGAAAGTGTAAAGCCTGCAGCCCACAACAAAGGTGGAAAGTTATTGCCTATCATATTTAAAAGATTACTACGAATTTTAGGTAATTTGGCTCACATGGATAATTGAATATTAATCAGATGATGTCATTACGCTGCTGTGCCGTCAGCCAATGGTTGCATTGCTGATCATGATTTTGGGGATCTATAAATCTGTCCTTCACAACACAAATTAGTTCAGTTCACCCAGACAATTTAATCTGATTTGCGATGTTGTTTGCAGAACCCAATTGGCCAGAGATCAGTTATCACGATTAAAAGATCCAGGATCTGTCAAATCATCTTAGATCATTTAAGCGAGGTACGAAAAAAGGACCCCAGGACTAATCAGAGAGACTATAAACACAGCACACACACACATCGTCTTGTAAACGTTTATGTTGTTAACGCCTGTGCTGACCATTCACCTGTACTCTGTCTACGCTTTTGGTTTATCTGTCTATCCCTGTTTTGACCTTTGCCTGCCTGACGACTCTTCTAATACACTGCATTTGGATCCTCAACTCCGTTGTACCCCGACTTCTTACATATACACATTTAGCTTATCTAGAACTCAAAAATATATATAAACTGCTAAAAGTATAAATCTAAAACAATATTAGATTAGATTAGATTCAACTTTATTGTCATCACACACGTACAAGTACAAGGAAACGAGATGCAGTTTAGGTCTAACCAGGAGTGCAATAGCAGCAAGTGCAGGATACAGGTATAAGTTATAAAGTGCAGTTATAGAAAAACTATGGTGATATTTACAAATGGATGTACTATTAACATTTTATACAGATTTTATTAGCTATGAACAGAGATTTACAATAGATGGATAAATGTACAGGTTGCTATTAATAATCAGAAGTGTGCAGATAGATAAACATAATTACAAATGTATATGTACAGTGGGTGTGTACATAATTACTAATGTACATGTGCAGTGGGTATGTACAGTTCAAATAAGTGAATCAGTGCAATGAATATGTGCAACTTTTAAATGTGCAAATGTTAAATAGTGCAGTGATTATGA
>CAIGQZ010034910.1:21775009-21789233 GCA_903798205.1 Danio tinwini
GGAAGTGACGAGGAATGTACCACACACTGGAAGTGACGAGGAATGCACCACACACCGAAAGTGTCAAGGAATGTACCACACACCGGAAGTGTCCAATTGTGCTGAAAGATCAAGGTCCCATAATGCAATTCAAAAGCAGAAATAAACTTTGGTGAGATAAAAATAAAAACATGATGCACATAACATGAAAACCTGCTATTTTATGGATATTTATTGACAGTGTAGCTCGCAGTATTCTTCTTAAAGTGAACAATTAAATCTTGCTGATTAATCCACTGAAAAAGGGGTGAGGATTTCCATAGCAGCTGCATATTAACACGGTTGTTGCTAGATCGGATATGGTTGCGGCCGGAAGTTAACGAGAATTATTCATATTATGTATTAAATTTCCCATTGACTATATTTTATTAACATCTAACCCTACCCCAACCCAACCATCACAGTGACGTAAAAACAGTAGTTGTACAGAGTATTTTTTATGCTATCTATTAAATTACCCAATAAATTGTATTTTTTAACGCCCACCCCAACCCTAAACCCAACAGTCATAGTACTGTAAAAATATTAATAATTGTTATAAAGTGTCATAAAACATGCTGCTATATTAATGTGCATATCGCACTTCCGGCTAGCCGCATATCCAATCTAGACTTTACCTTTAAACACCTTCTTACTGTTAGTTTTCTATGATGCGCAAAAGAAAGCCCCACCTCCTACTCAATATTCAGATTCAGTTGGAAGTACATCAACACAATAAAATAAAAGTCTAAGCACGTTCAAAGTTTACACAGACTATAAAGTGCTTCATAATGCAATTTCTAATGTTCACCGTAAAAAAAAAAAATCATTTGGTTGCGAGTAATACTGTACAATTTAGATGTGCACTGTAAATTAATTATTACATGAGTGCTGAATTTTAATTATTAATTTACAGTGTGCTTATACCCTTACCGGCCACTTTATTAGGTACACCTGTCCAACTGCTCGTTAACGCAAATCTCTAATCAGCCAATCACATGGCAGCAACTCAAATGCATTTAGTTATGTAGACATGGTCAAGATGATGAAAGCGAGAATCAGAATGGGGAAGAACGGGGATTTAAGTGACTTTGAACGCGGCATGGTTGTTGGTGACAAACGGGCTGGTCTGAGTATTTCAGAAACGGCTGATCTACTGGGATTTTAATGCACAACCATCTCTAGGGTTTACAGAGAATGATCCGAAAAAGATCAAATATCTAGTAAGTGGCAGTTCTGTGAGTGCAAATGCCTTGTTGATGCCAGAGGTCAGAGGAGAATGGCCAGACTGGTTCCAGCTGATAGAAAGACAACAGTAACTCAAATAAGCACTCGTTACAACCGAGGTCTGCAGAAGAGCATCTCTGAACACACAACACGTCCAACCTTGAGGCGGATGGGCTACAGCAGCAGAAGACCACACCGGGTGCCACTCCTGTCAGCTAAGAACAGGAAACTGAGGCTACAATTCACACAGGCTCACCAAAATTGGAAAATAAAAAATTGGAGAAACATTGCCTAGTCTGATGAGTCTCCATTTCTGCTGCCACATTCAGATGGTCGGGTCAGAAGAATTTGGCGTTAACAACATGGAAGCATGGATCTATCCTGTCTTGTATCAATACTTCAGGCTGGTGAGAAATCTGCAGCAACTGTGTGATGCTATCATGTCAATATGGACCAAAATCTCTGAGGAGTATTTCCAGTACCTTGTTGGATCTATGCCACGGAGGATTAAGGCTATTCTAAAGGCAAAACACCCTGTACTAGTAAGGTGTACCTAATAAAGTGGCCGGTGAGTGTATATTTTTATACGCTTTTGCAGTTATTACAGTACTACTAGAAATACAACAACCAAAATTGGCAGTAATAACCATAACTTTTACAGCATTTTTTTGTGTTGTTTTGGTCATCTCCTACAAAATATTTGTATCCATCCTAGGTTAAAAAAAAAAAAAAGTAAAAATGTAATAATAATTACTCTTATAATAACTGCAGCATTAATGTTTGAAACGGTTGGTTCTAGAACCAACTTTCTCCAAACCCTTCCTTTCTGAGCGCAAACTCTGCTCTGATTGGTTGAAACCAAACACTCATTATCATATCTAATTATCTGCTCTTCCTCAGCATTTAGAAAAGGTGATAATAGAGAAGAAACAAGCAGCCTTGAGGAAACCAGTACTGATGGTCTGACATGTTTTCAGACAGGAAGGAGACAAAATCTCCAAGATATATCCAACTCTATTATTATTTTTCAATTTCACAAATCTAAAAAAGTAATATCTGAAAAAGCATAACAGAGCACTTTAACCACCTGCTGTCATGTGCACTAGTTACTTCATCATGTTTTCTGACCCTGAAACACAAATATTGATTTGATCTCTCAAATGGACAATGTGGGCAGTCTGATTGAATCAGGGCTTTATTTATGAGTGGGTTTTTAGTTTAGCGCTGTCTAAAGGCCTGTCAGTGTTTATTTGGAGATGTCATTTTGATAAGGTCATCTCCTCACCGCCAGGGCTGCTCAAGTAAACAACCTGTCTGGATGCAAACTCAAAGGTGCGCAGCTAAAATCACTGTTATAACAAATTAAAGCGCTGTGCAATGATGTAAAGTTCATGTTTTAAAAAAAAAGTCATCTGTGAAAAATCTGACACAATGTTTAATATGTATAATATGAAATCATATACTTTTACACTCACCGGCCACTTTATTAGGTACACCTTACTAGTACTGGGTCTGACCCCCTTTTGCCTTCAGAACTGCCTTAATCCTTCGTGCCATAAATTTAACAAGGTACTGGAAATATTTCTCAGAGATTTTGCTCCATATTAACATGATAGCATCCCACAGTTGCTGCAGATTTGTCAGCTGCACATCCATGATGCAAATCTCTCGTTCCATCACATCCCAAAGGTGTTCTATTGGATTGAGATCTGCCAGTCTGAGATGATTCACGCTTTATGACATGGCGCGTTATCTTGCTGGAAGAAGCCATCAGAAGATGGGTACACTGTGGTCATAAAGGGATGGACATGGTCAGCAACAATACTCAGGAAGGCTGTGGCGTTGACACAATGCTTAATTGGTACTAATAGGCCCTAAGTGTGCCAATAAAATATCCCTGAAACCATTATACCACCACCCCCAGCCTAAACCGTTGATACAAGTCAGGATTGATCCATGCTTTCATGTTGTGGACGACAAATTCTGACCTGACCATCCGAATGTGGCAGCAGAATTCGAGACTCAGACCAGGCAACGTTTCTCCAATCTTTTATTGTCCAGTTTTGGTGAGCCTGTTTGAATTGGAGCCTCAGTTTCCTGTTCTTAGCTGACAGGAGTGGCACCCGGTGTGGTCTTCTGCTGCTGTAGCCCATCCGCCTCAATGTTAGACATTTTGTGTGTTCAGAGATGCTCTTCTGCAGACCTCGGTTGTAACGAGTGCTTATTTGAGTTACTGTTGCCTTTCTATCAGCTGAACCAGTCTGGCCATTCTCCTCTGACCTCTGGCATCAACAAGGTCCACAGAACTGCCACTCACTGGATATTTCCTCTTTTTTTAGACCATTCTCTGTAAACCCTAGAGATGGTTGTGCGTGAAAATCCTAGTAGATTAGCAGTTTCTGAAATACTCAGACCAGCCCGTCTGGCACCAACAACCAGATGTTTAAAATGTTTAAAGTCACTTAAATCCCCTTTCTTCCCCATTCTGATGCTCGCTTTGAACTGCAGCAGATCGTCTTGACCATGTCTACATGCCTAAATGCATCTAGTTGTTGCCATGTGATTGGCTGATTAGAAATTTGCGTTAACAAGCGATAGTACAGGTGTACCTAAAAAAGTGGCCAATGAGTGTATATTCAGTAGGTACTAAAATCTAAAATGTATTGCTATCAGATGTTTTATTTACAATTTTCACAAATCATCTGAACAGCAAAAACTACTCTTTACTATTTGAGTTGGCTAATCTCGATATCAAATAAAATATATGTGAATGCATAAATATAAATAGACTTGTAAATCCACGTGTCTGCAATTATGTTGAGGATGTGTTACTACTAAATGTGTGTCTTGTTTAGTGTTTTCTCCTTTAAATCTGATTGAACTCTGTGTCCTGTGGGAAATAAGCTAAGAAAAAGGGACTTTAAAGCCACTGCCACCAATTTCATGAGCAAACGTACCCTTAAAAGCACACATGAATGGTAAAGTTCAGCTAGCATGAGAAGTAGAGGACATTATGACGTCAAGGTGACACAAACTAAACTATTCAAAACTTCAAGTCCTCCCAACGGAGAATGTTCCAAAATTTTGAAGAAACTAACAATATAATTGATTAAAACACTTCGTTGATTTACATAGATATGAAATTAAATATAAAATATGATTAAAAACTAATTTATTATATACTATAGTACCAGTACACTATATGCTTTAGCGCCAAAACACAAACTGGTTTGTTAAGTAAAATAATAATTTGTGAATTGCGAGGTCCCGGAACAGATCGGGGTAACGGATCTGGCATGTTACCCAAGGATGGAGAGGTGTCGCGAACGAGAGTGGAGAGCGGGAGGGGGGTGTTGCGGTTGAAAGTGAAGAGCGTTGCGGAGTCGTGGAAGAAAGTGAAAGTGAACAGCGGACAGGGGAGGAGGGCGGTTACGGAGGGGGATCGGTAAAATAAGGTGCCGGATCAGATTTCAGAGGTGCCGGATCTGGAGTGTTCTGGCACAAATTAAGCCCTGGACACAGGTATTACAAGAAGGTGCTGAATTATGAGGACATTGCTGAAGTACTGAGTTCTAAAAAAGCTCTTAAAACATAATTAGTTTCCTGTGAGGGTTGGGTTTAGGGGTAGGGTGGGGTTAGGGAAAAACAAAATACAGTTTGTACAGTAAAAAAAAAAAACAGTGGAAACCTATGTAATGTCCCCACAATTCACAAAAACAAACATGCGCGTAATGTCCTGCATCTGTGTCAGTGTAATCGGTATCCAGATTGATAACAGCTGTAGTGCATAATTAACGCAATCCACGATGGGACGTGCAGTCTAGGTGAATGGTGGTGGAGTGTACGTATTGCTGGAGTGCGCTCTGGTGAGTCTGTGGGGCACTCCAGCTAATAATCATGACAAAATCTAAAAGAAAATATTTATTTCAAGTTTTCACAGTGTTTAATCTTCAAAGATGATGTGAACATCTCAGGGTATCTGTAGGTTTCTAAGACTTATATTTAGGACTTTTTAATACCACACAGAATTAAATTTAAGACCAGTTTAATAGTAAAGAATTTGCAAAAAAAAAGCACACAACACAACTGATCAGTGGCATACTGGGCAAAACCACCACAAATATCCCCCTAGAAATAAAGACTAGTTAAAATAGTTGAAGTCAGAATTAATAGCCCCCATGAATTATTAGCCCCCCTGTTTATTTTTTCCCCAATTTATGTTTAACGGAGAGCTGATTTTTTCAACACATTTCCAATCATAAGAGTTTTAATAACTCATCTCTAATAATAGATATTTTTCAAGACCCTTCTATACAGCTTAAAGTGACATTTAAAGGCTTAACTTGGTTAATTAGGTTAACTAGGTTAATTAGGTTAATTAGGTTAACTAGGCAGATTAGGGTAATTAGGCAAGTTATTGTATAACGATGGTTTGTTCTGTAGACTATCGAAAAAATATATAGCTTAAAGGGGCTAATAATGACCTTAAAATTAAAACTGCTTTTATTCTAGCCGAAATAAAACAAATAAGACTTTATCCAGAAGAAAAAAATATTATCAGACATACTGTGAAAATGTCCTTGCTCTGTTAAACATCATTTGGGAAATATTTAAAAAAGAACAAAAAAAAATCAAAAGGGGGCTAATAATTCTGACTTCAACTGTCTATTTAAATAAATATTTTTTAATATATACATTTAAAATAATAATTATAAAAACATTTAAATATATTTATTTATTTTTAATAAATATAACAATATGTTTATTATTATTATTATAAAAAATTAAGAAATCAATCCTAAATGTAACAAAAAAACAATGTAAAGACACAACTGTAGTAATATTCTAAAACTTTTGCATGAATATTAATTATGACAGTTCTATAGAATTCAAAAACTATATGTTTTAAAGAATTATCTGTTGTTTTAGACCCGACTCATGGCCAAGAATTAATGTTATAATAATAATAATACATTTTATTTAAAGCGCCTTTCAAGAAAGATTTAGAATTAATGCTATGAAGTCTTAGTTACCTCCCTGACTCATTATTCCCCCTTTCTGCTTCATAGCCATGCTTAGTCAAAGTAACATCATCATCATATGATATAAACTTTGTCGACTTGCATGTCGAGGCATATCGGTGTGCATGTAAACAACCGGAAACAGGAACAATGCGTGTGAGGTGCGCGGGAATGGTTTTCTGCGCACATGCGTCAATTTGCACATGCGCCAACGTTGTTTTGGTTGCACATAGAGAATACCAAACTTGAGTTGTGAATTGAATTGTGAATGGCCCCATATGTCTTTATTCTTGGACAACCACTCAATACACTTGCATGAAGTAAATCTTATTTCAAAGCTTTTACTGTGGCATTTTTGGTCTCTCTGTGCCACCCCAGCAAGATGCCGCCCTGGGCGATCAGTAGGGCCAGACAGAATCTGCGGACATTTATTGCTATTTCTGCAGAGAAATTTGTAAAAAATCTGTGAATTTATGCGGAATGATTTTAGGGGGTATCATAACTAAAACTTTAATATATTGAATAAAAAAGTACATCTTTTTAACTTTTATTTAATGTTTACAATGCAAATCCAATTAGATCCACTTTATTTGGTAAGCAAAGCAAGTCTCATATAATATCTCTACTAAAAGACAGAAAATATGACTTTACAAACTGTATTGTAAATAAATCAAATTAATATTTTCATATTAGTCAATAATATTAGTGACAATAATTTAAAAACTGAATAAAAATACATTTACACACATTTAGTCAAGTAAATAAACAGCAGGCACCTGCAGAGGTGGGGGCTTTGGGTGCTTGAGCCCCTGCCCTTTTTTCTCCTGGAGAGAAAGTGCCCTTTTTTCCTGGGAATAATAACTACTTTTTTTAATAATAATATATGTATAATTTAATGTGTGTTCTATTTAAGGACAGCTTTCCCTGTCAAACAATAAAAAATTACTTAATTTTGAAGAACATCTAAGGTTTAGTCTAGCCGCTCCAAGCGAGCCTCGAACCTGCGATTTGGAAAGAAAAAACACATGCGAGGCGAACGCTCTAACGAAGACTATTTGCATTGTTATTCTGTCTTCAAAAGGGAGGTGTCAACAGTGGAGTAACGTCTATCAGCGATTATGCCAACTCCTGCATCCGGGCCATAGCTTTACAATCTGGCCCATAAACACACTGCAGACGGAGAGTGTGTAAAACATACATTACTAGCTGATCTCCGTTACGGCAGCACGAAAAAAAGGTTTGCAACAAGTAAAAGGTGAGTAAATAGTGACAGAATTATTAGTTTTGAATGAACCCTTTTAAGGGTGAGTATATGGTAAATTTAGGGTGAAATCTCCTTTAATATATTTTATTTTATTTATTAAAGTACAACTATTATTATTATTATTTAATAAAAAGGTCCCCTTTTTTCACTTGGGCCCCTGCCCCTTAAAAGGTCTCTGCACTTCCCTGATAAACAGAATCAATGATGAGCTAAAAATTTGCGAAAATCTGTGGAATTCTATGCGCGCAGATTCCGTGTGGGCCTAGCGATCGCCCATAATGCCCATGCCTAAATCCGCCACTGCAACTGATTACCACTGGTAATTATACATATACATGTAAAAACCCCAAAACATTATCGTTATTCTCACTATTAATATTAATAATAAATAATACAATTTATAACAATAGATAATAACCATAAATAATAAGAATATTTATTATTTGATGATTGATTAAATAAATAATAATACTATTTATAAATTTTTTTCATTTTAAATAATAATAATACTTTTTTTACATCAGCTCCACCTAAACTGCATTAACAACACAAACAAAACACTATTTTCCATTGTCAAAAACTTTAAAATAAAAAATAAATAATATATAAATAAAATATATAAATATATAAATAAAATAAAATCTTCTGAAACGTGGATTAAGACTAATTAAGGCCTTATTTTTATACTATGGAATTTAAGACTCTTTATTTATCTATGGACACCCGGCTTCTATAAAGACGTGTTTGGTCATTAATTCTGAATAAATAATTATGCAAACACGTCAGCATGAAAGACCTGCGAACGGCAGATTAACCTGCTGCTTCTTCAATATGATAGGGAAATAAATATGGAAGGAATGTGCAGAATTGACAGGAAGTACCTGATCTTGCATCTTTAAAGGGCACCTATGGTGAAAAATCTACTTTTCAAGCTGTTTGGACAGACATATGTGTAGGTATAGTGTATAGAGCGTCATATTGGGCTGATATAAACACACTCAGTCCTTTTTTTCAATTTAACAACATAAAAACGGTGGACCAATTGGAGCGGTTTTGAGATCGGAGCGGTTTGAGATTCGGATCGGATTGGAGTGCTGTCCCCCCGCCCACCAATATTGATTGACAGGTGCGTATTACCATATCCTCAGTATATTATTTCACATCCGCCATTTTCAGCGTGAGTCAAAGCAACGTCACCAAAGAAACACCCTTGCTCTATTTTTAGATGTAAGGCTCATTGGGCTCAACATTCACCACGTTATCGCTCTCCTCGCCGCCAGTGTTTGTGAGTTTTGGTGGGTTTGCATACATGTGTACTTTTCATTGTGTCTTCCTTAAACTTCAGCGGTTTGCATTTCCCGCGGTCACAGAAGCTCCTTGTCATCTTAACTAGGTGTAGCTGGAAAGTGCGAGCGCGTCGCCTCACGCGCGCGTCCCTCCATTGGAAATAATGAACTAACGACGCGCAGCACCATGCATTTCGCGTTGTCGCGGATGAAAGTGACGACCGTGGGGTTTGCTCACTATTCTGCCGCCTAGGTCGCCTCTATGGACGCGCTGGCCCTGCTCAGGACACTGTTCATATTTCTGCCGCGCCACAGAGCGTTATCTGAATAGTTTCATTTTAAATAACATGTGAATGTGCTCGTCTGGTGTGCCACGTCGTGGTTCTGAGCGACGCATCCAGTGTATGACGCCCTTTAGTTACAGCCTCAAGCAGGTCGTACACCAGAAGTGCCGCTCTGTGACATGCAGCGTCTCGCCACGCAGCGGCATGCATTTCTGAATTCTAAACATAAGTTTCTATCGGGTGACACACACCGGCGCCGCAAGTGTGCGATACTTTCAACTGTCATGTGCGCGCCGTGTCGCGGTGCATCCGGTGTGTGATGCCCTTCAGTCAAAGTTAATTCAGTGTGCTTGGTTATTAGTCTCGGTGTAGGCTACAAGCTCGGAGCTTTAAACTAGCACACAGTTGGCTGTAAAACTATACAAAGACACAAATGATTCTGTAGTCTCTGCTTGGTCTGTGTCTGAGTCCTACATGTACGGCTGCATGCTGGTACTCTCATGTTGCTTCTCTCTCGTCTGCCTGTCTATTGCAATACACACAGCGGCGGAGCTCTTGGCTCCGCCCCCTTGTTAACTTGGGCGGGAAGTCGAAACTAATTTTCATGTGAAGTAACATGCCCCTAAAACAGCAAACTGTGTACACGCCCCCAAAATGGCACTTTTTAACACATCATAATAAAAAAATCTGAATTGTGTTTTGAACTGAACCTAAACTGGCACACTCAGAAGAACCCTAATATTAATATTACAGCTTATAAAAGGGGTGAAATAGGTGCCCTTTAAGTAAGCATCTTTAAAACACAAATGTGTCTTCCGCAGAATGAAGATCAACTGAAGGTGATTCACACTGGCCGGATGGGGTTGAATAAATAATGCGTGTCACTGGAGATCAGGGTTTGTCCGGCTGAACGCGGAGCTGTGACATGTCATGAAAACACGCTCTGTTTTGTAATAGTCAGCAGAGGCTCAGAGATGTGGACTGTAAATGTGAAGTGAGCGTTGGGTGAAGGCTGACTGAGACACAGCAGGAGAACCAGAGAAACCACAGCTGAGAAACAAACCATAACTGGCCTACAGAGATCAACACAGCAGAACCAACTCAAGAGCAAACACAGATCATGTGGGCTAAACTGCAGAGCAAGAACACTTCTGAATGTGCTGTTTTATTAGACATTTCAGCATTCAGTGTCCTACCAGTGTGAACACAAAAGACAAAGTACTCGAAAGAAAAATAGGAAGGTAAGGAAGGAAACCTATTAAATGCTGCATATACAGTATGAGCAATATCACACAAGTATGGAGATATGGCTGTATATCGGCACTGGTGGAAGGCGTGCATTGACTCGAGGCCACAGGCCGAGTGCCTTAGTGTCCCACCAGTGATGGTATACAGCCACCTCGCACTGCTACGAGTGTGATATTGCGTTTTTACAACAGTTTGACGGCATAATCGTGTGTATGAAAAAGAAAATCAAACACGGAGAGTCTAAAAAATCTTTTTTTAAGAGGAACTACTTTCTTCTGCCATTCATTCACATCTGCAGCTGACATCAGAAACCGCTGCTCATTCACCAATGTCACTTTGTGAAGTTTATTAAACTAATTTCGAGAGGATCACAAGCTTATGATTGTCCATGGCTGGTCCCGCATTAGCTAACACATGTTTTTAATGGCAAATCCACTAGAGGGCGCTGTTTATATTTTGTGAAATCTGAAGTTTGTTATTGTGGGTAAACAGAAGTGTGGTGTATTTCTATTTTAGTGGCATTATTGAAGTGCAGTACAGACATGTAAACGCTGCCATCAAACCATTACTATTTTGTAGTATTTTTTGTGACAGGACGCACACAGAGGACAGAAAATTAAAAATCAAATGGCCAAAATCAGATATGGTGCCATGACGAACACAAACTGTTGTTGCGTGAAAAGCCAGAGGAAACTAGCATCGAATGCTGAAGTAATGACATTAATTTAAATGACATGTCCACTAGAGGGCGATGAATACATTTTGCAAATTTAAAATGTTTAGGGTAGGTTTAGTTGCAGGTTTCAGATAGCAAATCCACTAGAGGGCGCCGTTTACAATTTAGCAAATTTGAATTATGTTATTCAGGATACATTTTGTTGCATGGTTAAGGTGATAAATCCACTAGAGGGCGCTGTCTACATTTTGCAAATTTGAAATATGTTATTTAGGGTACATTTTGTTGTATGTTTTTAATGACAAATCCACTAGAGGGCGCTATTTATATATTTTGAAATCTGAAATTTGTTATTTTGGGTAAACAGAAGTGTGGTGTATTTCTATTTTAGTGGCATTATTGAAGTGCAGTACAGACATGTAAACGCTGCCATCAAACTATTACTGTTTTGTAGTATTTTTTGCGACAGGAGACACACAGAGGACAGAAAATTAAAAAAACAAAATGGCCGAAATTACATATAGTGCCATGACGAACACAAACTGTTGTTGCATGAAAAATCAGAGGAAACTAGCATCAAATGCTGATGTGATGACATCAATTTAAATGACAAGTCCACTAGAGGGTGCTGTCTATATTTTGCGAATCTGTAATGTTATTTAGGGTAAGTTTTATTGCACGTTTTAGATGACAAATCCACTAGAGGGCGCTGAATACATTATGCAAATTTGAAATGGTGTTTAAAGTACGTTTAGTTGCAGTTTTCAGATGACAAATACACTAGAGGGCAACGTTTACAATTTGCAAATTTGAAATATGTTATTCAGGATACATTTTGTTGCATGGTTAGGGTGATAAATCCACTAGAGGGCACTGTCTACATTTTGCAAATCTGAAATATGTTATTTAGGGTACATTTTGTTGCACGTTTTAAATGGCAAGTCCACTAGAGGGCGTTGTTATTATTTTGTGAAATCTAAAATCTGTTATTTTGGGTAAACAGAAGTGTGGTGTATTCCTATTTTAGTGGCATTATTAAAGTGCAGTACAGACATCAAACTATTACTGTTTTGTAGTTTTTTTTGCAACAGAACACACAGAGGGCAGAAAATTAAAAACTAAACGGCCAAAATCACATATAGTGCCATATACACAACACATACTGTTGTTGCGTGAAACGTCAGAGGAAACAAGCATCAAATGCTGAAGTGATGACATTAACTTAGATGACAAGTCCACTAGAGGGCGCTGTCTATATTTTGCGAATCTGAAATATATTATTTAGAGTAAGTTTTATTGCATGTTTCAGATGACAAATCCACTAGAGGGCGCTGAATACATTTTGCAAATTTGAAATGTTATTTGGGATACATTTTGTTGTATGGTTTAGGTGATAAAACCACTAGAGGGCGCTGTCTACATTTTGCTAATCTGAAATATGGTATTTAGGATACATTTTGTTGCACATTTTAGATGACAAGTCCACTAGAGGGCGCTGAATACATTTTACAAATTTGAAATGTTTAGGGTATGTTTTGATGCAGGTTTGAGATGACAAATAGACTAGAGGGTGTCGTTTACATAATCCGAATTTGAAATATGTTATTTAGAATACATTTTGTTGCCCATTTCCGATGACAAATAGAAGGCACTGTATAAATTTAGCAAATTTGAAATGTTGTTTAGGGTACATTTTGTTGTCCGTTTCCGATGACAAAACCACTAGAGGACGCTGTCTACATTTTGTGATTTCTGAAATGTGTTATTTTGGGTAAGCAGAGGTGTGGAGCATTCCCGTTTTAGTGGCATCCTCAATCAAACGATTACCATTTTCTACATTCCTGCATAGTCTGAGAAATTAACTCCAGTTGAAGGTGTTGCAAAATTTAAAACGAAATCACATAAGGTGCTATGATGAAACAGAAACTGGCAAGCCAGAGGAAACCAGTGTCAAATCCTGATGTAATGACCTTAATCAAACAATACACTATAACATGTTAAACAGGAAAGGTACATTCCAAAAGCAACTCATGTAAACACCTTCATCATATTATTGTCTTATTCAGATTAAGGCAAATAATTTGATTACTGATGTCCATGTAAACATAGTAAATGTGTGGCATGAGCATCTGACAGCAGGAGCGCTGAAGCATGGGCTCTGTTAAACACACAAGTCTCATATGATGGTCCAGCATGAGTGTGAAGCGCAGCGGAGAGCAGAAGACTGGAGTTTGTGAGTCAGGAGTTTCTCCGAGAGTGTGACGGATGGAGACGTGATGGGCTGCGACTGAAGACGGCGCTCCGCACGCAATGCTCTGTTACAGGATGATGGAGAATGACGCACCTGAGAGTCTGAACTCCCTCAAGAAAACAGACCTGCTGAGACACGTGTCTGAACACACCACACCATGCTGATCTCATAATCCCAACCCAGGTATATTGTTGTGGAATTCAAAATACTTTACACTAGGTACATTGAATGCTTCGAATGACAAATCCACTAGAGGGCGCTGTTCACCTTTTTGCAGCTCTGAAATACATTACTTTAGGGTACATTTTGCTGCATGTTTCAGATGACAAGCCCACTAGAGGGCACTGTCTACATTTAGCGAATTTGAAGTGTTATTTAGGTTACATTTTGTTGCACATTTTAGATGTTAAATCCACTAGAGGGCGCTAACTATATTTTGCGAATCTGAAATATGTTATTTAGAGTCTGTTATTTAATAAGTTATGTTGTCCATTTAGATGACGCCTTTAGAGGGCATACCTTTTTTCTACATTTTTGCAAATGCAAAATATGTTATTTAACTTTATTTAAGGTGTGTTTTGTTGCTCATTTTAAATGTCAAATCCATTAGAGGGTGCTCTCTACATTTTACGAATCTGAAACATGTTATGTACGATAAGTTTTGTTCTACATTTTAGGTGGTAAATCTACTAGAGGGCGCTGTCTACAATATTTGAATCTGAAATATGTTAGTAGATTTTGTTGCACATTTTAGATGACAAATCCACCAGAGGGCACTGTCTAGATTTTGTAAATTCGAAATATGATAATTAGGGCTTGTTTTGTTGCCTGTCTTAGATGAGTAATCCACCATAAGGCATCCTCTACATTTCAAAAATCTGAAATATTTTATTTAGGGTACATTTTGTTGCATGTTTTAAATGAATAATCCACTAGAGGGCGCCGTCTA
>CAIGQZ010034910.1:21789243-21818026 GCA_903798205.1 Danio tinwini
TCAGAAATATTTTATTTAGGGTACATTTTGTTGCACATTTTAGATGATAAATCCACTACATGGCGCTCTGTACATGTTGCAAATCTGAAATATGTTATTAAAGGTATTTTTTGTTGCATATTTTAGATGAATAATCCACTAGGGGGCGTTGTCTACAACCTAAAATATGTTATTTAGGGTATGTTTTGTCACATTTTAGATGACACCAACCAGAGGGTGCTGTCGAGATTTTGCTAACTCAAAATATGTTATTTAGAGTATGTTTTGTTGTTTTAGATGAGTAATCCACAAGAGGGCGCTGTCTACATTTTACGAATCAAATATCTTATTCAGGTCTGTTTTGTTGCACATTTTAGATGACAAATCTACTAGATGGTGCTTTGTACATGTTGCAAATCTGAAATATGTTATTAGAGGTATTTTTTGCTGCATATGAATAATCCACTAGGGGGCGCTGTCTACAATATAAAATATGTTATTTAGGGTAGGTTTTGTTGCACATTATAGATGACAAAGGGCACAGTCTACATTTTGTGAATCTGAAATGTTGTATACAATTTGTTGCACGTTACCAACGACAAATCCACTAGAAGCCTCAGTCTACATTTTGCGAATCTCAAATATGTTATTAAGGGTATGTTTTGCTGCACTTAACAGATGACAAATCCACTAGAAAGTGCCGTCTACATTTAGCGAATCTGAAATATGTTATTTGGGGTATGTTACTATTTTTTTTAATAAAACAAAATGAGCTACTTTTTTTGATCCTGAAGCAAAATATGAAATTTAATTTATGTAGTTTTTTGTGTTTGCCTCCAAATCTAGTTATCAGTATTGGTCTATTATTCCACTTTGGTCTGTCCCTAATTATAATATTCAAATTATGCAATTTACAAGAAAATTCTATCAGAAATTTGATAGTTAAATGTGTATATTTGTGTTACATTAGGAAGAATTTGAATACATTTAGTTTTCATATAATGTCAAAATGCAGCACAAAGTTTACTTTAGTTTTTTCTTTTTCCTTAATAAAATAAAATGAGCTTCTTTTTTGACCCTGAAGTGAAATAAGGCCGAGACATTTTTGTGATACACTACTTTTTATTTATGCTTTTTTTATTTGTAATTGTTTTATTTTTGTGTCACATTAATAAGAATTAGAGAAATAAACACATTTAGTTTTCGTACAAATGTTGTCAAAAACGCAGTATAAAGATTTTTTTTTTTTTTTTTTTAATTAAATAAAACAATCTTGTTTTTTAAAGTGAAATATGACCAGGATATTTTCTTGACACTTGACTTTTCATATATGTATTTTTTATTGTTTTTTTTTCTGTTACATTAATAAAAACTTGAGAAATAAATACATTTAGATGTTTTTTATAATTAATTAAAATGCAGCAAAAAAAATATTGTATAATTTATTTATAATTTAAACAATTTTCATTCAGAATTGCCAAAAAAACAAGTCTAGTAAAAATAAAACAATAATAATAATTGATCCTGGAGTGATTTATGCATTGTTTTTTTGTTTGTTTATTTTTTGACGGTTTGTTTGTTTTTGTGTTCAATTAGTTAGAATGAGAAATTAATACATAGAGTTTTTTTAAACAAACGTCATCCACAATTGCCAAAACAAATTGGAATAAAATACGCTTCTTCTTCTTTTGATCCTGAAGTGAAATATGACCGGGACATTTTCTTGACACATTTACCAACTGAAGTCATTCAGGCATTATAAGCGTGATCACGCGTGATGTGACGTGACATGAAAGGTGGAGGTAAAACGAGAGAGAGAGAGAGAGAGAGAGAGAGAGAGAGAGAGAGAGAGAGAGTGAGAGTGAAAAGAAGAGAGAGAGAAACACAGAGTCCCTTAGAGTCTCGCATCATCCTCAGTGTTTCCTCTCTGTTGCGTTGTGCCTAAATGTGGATCTGTAAGGATGAAGACTGAGGAGGTTTTTAGTCTCCGTCAGAAACGCTGCTCTTTAATGTTCATGAGGAACTGAAGAAACACTCCTCCAGGAACTAAACACACATCTTAATCATGGATCTTTCATTCATGGCCGCTCAGGTAAGCCACCAATTCAAAATACGAGCTTCACTTCAACCTGTTCACTCTGAAACATCTGAGTTCACGTGCACAGAGGTTATTTAAATGATCACTTTTTTAAATCCTAAAGGAAACAGTTTAGCAATTATCATGGTTTAGCACACTTCTTTTTGTGATTTGCATAGTGTATTGTTTTATAAATATATATTTTATATTTATTTTAATATATTATGACTGAAGACAGTGAAGACACTTCATATTTCGGATAATACTTTTTCATTTCCTAAACTTTAATGCCTCATCTAGAGAGAGATCTCAATGTCAGATGTACTTAAATTTTCATAAAAATAAAAAAAAAACTGAATAATACATGCAATTAATAAAAATACTAACCTAAAATTAATAAATAAATTGCTTAATTGTAAAATAAATGTAGTTACCTTACAATTATCATTAATAAAAAAATAGATATTTGCATTAGGGCGACGTGGTGGCTCAGTAGGTAGCACGATTGCCTCATAGCAAGAAGGTCGCTGGTTTAAACCTCACATGTGCTACGTGAATTGGGTAAACTAAATTGAACATAGTGTATGTGTGTGAATGAGTGTGTATGGATGTTTCCCAGTGATGGGTTGCAGCTGGAAGGGCATCCACTGCGTAAAACAAATGCTGGATAAGTTGACGGTTCATTCCGCTGTGGCAACCACAGACTACAGTTTTTCTCAGTGACTTTGGTGAGTTTCCCACAACTGTTTGCACAACAGTTCATGCATTTCTCAACACATTTAGTCATTTGTGCACATCATAGTAGCAGTTTCTCATTCCTTAGCAAATTGCAAATGCTTTTGGACATGCATCAATTGTTTTCACACAACTCTCTGCTGTTTTATAACATTGTCATTTGCTTATGTCATGTCAGTCAAAATGAACTAAACTTGTGGATGCTGAATAGTCATTCCATATAAAACTAATAGTCCTTGTTTCATTATTTGAGTCATTACATACACAAATGTTGAACTAGTCATCAAAATTTGTCAAGAAAATTTAATATTTTTTTCCATGAAAATGTCTTCTAAATTGAACAATTTCCTGAATGATTTACAGACCTGTGTATGTTGTAGGTTCAGCTCCAATATGTACTGTAATATTGTGTTCAGTTGTGCACAGCTCTACCCAAAGGGAGTTTATGTTTGTTGTAAATAAGGGTGTGTTTATTCTTTTGCACAATGCTGTGAATAAATTAGAATTGTTAAGAGCAAATGCAGTAAACATGTGAAACATACATATTCATACATGAGTCTTGTACTCAGATACCTCACTAAATGCAGTGATGTCTAACTTTACTGTAGTTTTCAAATGGCTGTGCTAATAGTATACAGTGCTGTCTGGAGCGTTTCCAAAATCTGACTTTTTTGCATTGGAAAACATTTACAGAGTAAAGTGTCATAATGAAAACATGACAAAGCCATTTGACTATCTTGTTCATAAACAATGGTGTCAGGACTTTTCATTTTGATGACACTGACACTTTCATTGACATCAATACTTGCTTTTGAGGAATGAGCTCTCCATTTTGAGCAAGTGACACGCTTCTGCAGGTTATCCACTAGGTTTTGCAGTTCGTACTAATTGTTTTGAGAAATGCATTAACTGTTGTTCAAATGTAAATAGTGTTGAGAGAAATGCACCAAAGCCACTGAGAAAAACTGTAATAAAGGGACTAAGCTCAAAAGAAAATAAATGAGTGAATGATATTTGTATTAAAAAAAATAACAAAGCTTTACAAATGTTAAAACCAAACTACTTGAGCTGAAAAGTCTTATTTTCTGATTTCTTAAGGAACACATTAACCCCTTATAAGCAGGCCAGACGGAATCTGCGGACGTTTTTTGCTATTTTTGCGGACAATTTTGGTAAAAATCTGTAAAATTCTGCGGAATTATTTTAGGAGTATCATAACTAAAACCTTAGAATGTGAAATAAAAATAATATATTTTTAACTTTTTTTAATGTTTAAAATGCAAATCCAATTAGATTAACAGTCAATAGTTAACTGTAAGTAAATAAACAGAATTAATGATGGGCTAAAAATCTGCGGAAATCTGTGGAAAACCTGCGGAAAATCTGCAGAATTCTGAGCGCGCAGATTCCGTGTGGGCCTACTAATAAGCATAACTCACTATTCAAGACTATTTGCGGGTCTTAAAGGGAACCTATTATGGTTCTCTTAAGATGTCTTTGATGTCTCTAGAGTGTGTAGTGAAGTTTCAGCTCAAAATACCACACGTATAACGATTTATAACTATTTGAAACTAACCCTTTCAGGCTTTGTTACAAATTGTGTCTTTTTAATGACTGTCGCTTTAAATACAAATGAGATTGTGCTATTTTCAAAAGAGGGCGGAGCTACAAATGCCTGCGTGTCAGCATAGTGGCAGACTCAACACAGGACTAATGTTATTTGTGTGAAAAACTGAATGGCAAAAGAAGCATCACAGAAGAAGACTCCTGTCGCTGTTCATTTGTGCTTCATCTGAAGCTACGTTCACACCAGACGCGGAAGACGCGTCAAGCGCGAGTGATTTACATGTTAAGTCAATGCAAAAACACGAATAGACATCCTGCGGCGCAAATTGCGAGAATGCCGCGGGGGAATGCCGCGTTAACCAATCAGGAGCTTGCTCATGTGGGGCGTGATTATGACGTAGTGCCTGTTGTTGGTGTCCCGGGGGAAAATCCTCCTGCCTACACCGACAACAGTTCACCAAACTGGGCTTGGCTCAGTCAGAAGCACCGCTGAAAGCTTCCATGATCCAGGTTAAGTTTCTGGAGGAGTTTATGAGCTCACTGAGCTGGCTGCACCTCTGAAAGGATCTAGTGGACTCAGACACTGCTCAACATGAATCAACACTGTTTTTCAGCCTTCATAAAGCACATAAACACAGCTTTTCTCTCAATAAAATCCATGTTAGCCATTTAGCAGTGAAGCTACAGTGACCAGGCAGAGAGAAGCTCTTGACACGCGAATGAAGCGAATTTTGATGCACGAATGAAGCGAGTAAACTCAAAATGTTCACGCGTGTATTTACGCACGAATATCGCAATTCATCCATGCGTTCCGCGTCTGGTGTAAACACAGCATAAAACTCCACATTTATAAAGTCTCTTAGGCCCCGTTTACACTAATACGTTTTAGTTTTAAAACGCATAAGTTTTGCTACGGTTACGTCATCCGTCCACACTACGCCGGAGTTTTCGAGCCCCGAAAACGGAGCGTTTTGAAACCGCTGGAGAGACCGTTTTCATTCTAAAACGCTGCTGCTCCGTGTCAGTGTGGATGGGGGAAAACGGAGAAATCTGAAAACGGAGGCGGGGCTGCAGACATTCGCCTCTCTGATTGGGGCTTTTTCCTTAATATTAAGTAGCCTTCACACAGTTCAGTCTTTCATCCTCTCCTTGTAAGTTCAGACTTCGCAAGTTTGATATGTAAAACAAACTCCCGAGTGTGTACTTTATAGTCATTCACATCACCCTGGCTATGCTGTTTCACTATCTTAACAATAAAATGAAAACATGATGCGAGGATCTGCCTATTTTCATTTTGATATTATTAGCAAATTAACAGACATCAGAAATGTTGAGGCGTCAGGTGGCTTCATAATATGAACGTCATCTTCATGCATATTTATAACAAAACAGAGCCTATAACATTACTGCCTCCTTTCATTTTCATTGAAAATACGAAACATACCCTCTCTTACAATGAATATCAGTTTTAATAATTAATAATGACCATTATAAAAGTATAACGCACAATAAGTTTATACAATAAAGAAAATAAAGGCAAGCAATCAGTTAGATGTGCAGAATTGGTGTCCGCGGTTACATTAATTAGGATATTAAACTAACGTATCTTTGCGCTCAGCCAATGTAATAGATTCAAAAGACTAAAGTCAGGGAGTATGTAGTTAGATATAGACGACAAGATGAATCAAATATCATGTTTAACAAATATAGTGAGATTAAATCCAGCGGGAGATCCTTGATGAACAGTCCGACGAGGACAGCTCTCATATGGGTATGCGCTTAAAGCACGCTGCAGTGCATGCCAGAGAGTGTGTGTGTGGTCACGTGATGTGCGTTTTTACCGTTTTAGACAGAGAGCTGTTCAGAAATGCTGGGTGAAACTCTAGTGTGGACGCGGATCGTTTTCATTCTAAAACGCTGTTTTAAAAACATACTAGTGTAAACGGGGCCTTAGTAGCTGACATTATCTTCAGCAGCTCAAACACTCTGATGGCTAATGGACAGACGGCTGCTTCTCACTCAGCGCTGCTGTTTATGCTAATGAGGGAGAGATGGTCACTAGTGGGCGGGGCTTTCCCACTCTGATGACACGTACAGTAAAGGAGAATGTCAATCAAAGTGATTGATTAATTCATGCTGACCAATAGAAGCTGGAGATATTCACACACTGCTGACACACAATTGTGCGTAAACCCCTTATAAAAGTGATTTTTGCATAATGGATCCCCTTTAAACTATGTTGATTTATCATCAGCCATCACGGTAAAGACAGAAGTGTTGAATAATGAGTGTTGAATAATAAGCAGAGAAACATCCGGCATTTAGAGTGAAAGAAAGATGTGTTTTATCAAGACAAGATTGATCACACATCATCATCATCATCATCATCATCATCTAGTGTCTGAACAAACACATCTATTTTTCTTCTCTGGACTTTTTGGGATGTGATGGAAACGAATGCAATTGAACACGACACACTCCATTAACCTACTGGAAGACATCATTCTCCAACGCAGCACTCAGATAAACACTACTGTTCACAAACTCACGCTGTAAACTCAAAACATTTACAGAAATATCCATAATGAAATACTCAAAATGATACAGTCTTGCTTTTGGTTAGTATTGATCAGTGTTGGGCAAGCTACTTAAAAAAAGGAATTCATTACTAATTACATCATTAAACGTGTATGTAAATTACATTTTTAATTACTGCGTCTGAAAAGTATTAAACTTAAAAGTTGATGTGGCACGGTGGTTCAGTGGTTTGCACTGCAGCCGGCAAGAAGGTTGCTGGTTCGAGTCCCGGCTGGGTCAGTTAGCATTTCTATGTGGAGTTTGCATGTTCTCCCCATTTTGGCGCTGGTTTCCTTTGGGTGTTCCGGTTTATCCCCCAGTCCAAAAACATGCACTATAGGGGAATTGATTAATGCGGACCCGGTGGCAGGTCTGATGATGTCATCGACTTCCCCTTTAATTTTTAAAGGTCACGGGTTGCGTAACACCCCTGAAGTGGCTCCGTTTGAGAGTGTAGAAGCTATATTTTATGCACATATGCATCACTTTGGTTTTTATTTTACTGTACAAAAGTTATTTACACTTAAATACACAGTATACTGGATACCCGAGCTGGGTATTGAACATTGGTTTATTTTCATATCTTATAGTCATTGACTAATTTTAATATAATGTTATGATGCCTAAAATGAAAAGGAGATAAAATAATGTAAACTCATGTTCCTATAGTTATTATCATCTAAAACTAAGCAGAAGCAAATATGTACTATTTAATATAAATGATCAAAAAGTTATTTTCCCAGTATTCAGATGAATTGCAACAGTTTTGTCAGAATACATAATAGAGATTAAATTATTTTTCCTAGTGTTTGCTGCTCTCTGCTGGTTTCAAGCAGAACTGTCTGGAGTAGTCTAATTCTCTAAACAGATAATCTACACCCTTTCAAACAAGCATTTTAGAAAAAAATAAATAAAAAAGCGCCCAATGTTGAAGTGGTTCATCATAAAACAGAAAACATATCAAATAGTCTTTATTACTTTCAGCAGTTTCTTATGTAAATTCAAAGGGTTTTCTATTCAATTACACTGGAATTTTTCATTTATAGCAATGCATTTGGATATGGAAGGCTTTCAAAATTTGGTAAACGGAAAACACAGAAAAAATAGTATAGCACCTCTCATCAGTTGGAATACAATAACTTTTGCATAGATTATGGTAGAGACATTTTTCTTTTTCCTCTGATTACACACATGTGCAGGAACCAGCTAAATTATTTACAGCAACATAGAGCACACAGAACCTAAAAGGTGCACTTTCAAATTTGAGTTTATAAAAAAAAAATACAAAAAGCGCCTCTTTTTTTAGGTGTTTATTATAACACAGACAACATATACAGTTATTTTCAATACTTTCAATAGTGTTTTATGAAAATTCAAAGGGTTTTCTTTAAAATGACACAAAAATTTTGCATTTACACCTCTGCATGTGGATTTGGGAAGCTTTTAAATTTGGGTAGGCAAAATCCAGGCGGAAATCCAAAAATAGCACTAGACTTTAAAAGGTTAACTAAATTGGCCGCTGTGTGTGTGTGTGTGTGTGTGTGTGTGTTTCCCAGTACTTAATAAATTGCCCAAATAAACATAAGTTCTTATTTTAAATTATTGATAAATTATTGTTCATACTACCATTTGTTTAATAATTGACCATTGATTTTACCTACTGGAAGACATCATTCACCAATGCAGCACGACGATGATAAACAATACTGTTCACAAAAAAAAAAAAAATCAATATAATGAATAAATCAATACAGCTTTTGGATAGTATCGATACTGGCTTTACTCTCTCACACTTTCTGGTTGTTAGACCACCATCTCCATGCCAGATAAATAAGATCCAGCCCCTGATGCCGATCTTGTCAGAAAATGTCTGCTTTTCCAGGTATATGGACAAGAAGTTAGCACAGTTTACCCAATACCCAAACCTATTAACCAGTATTCAACTAAATTAAGTCTCTTACTAATATAGGAGTTGACTGAGAAAATCAGAGAGGAGCAGAAGCAGGAGATGAAGTAATGGTGATAAAGAAACAGCAGAGTTTATTGAATAATCTTGGGCCCAATCCTAATTCTACCCCTTAGCCCTTCCCCTTACCCCTCCTTTTTCACGTTCCACTGAAGGGGTAGGGGTGTCCCAATTCTCTTTAGCTTGAAGGTGTAGGGCTAAGGGAAAGGGGTAGACACTCTTCAAACAAAGATTTTTCAGGACCACGCTCGAAACCAAGGGGTAAGAAAATTTCCCAGAATACACCAGTCACAACAGCAGGATAGCTGCACCCGGAAGTTAAAGCCACAAATTATTTTTTTTTTGTCATTATTACGAATTTTTACAACAAACAAACACATGTTTTATTATATTCATAACTGCGTTTGTGTTTTACTGTCATGCTTTTATAAAAAAAAAAGCTAAAATAAAAAAACTAATTTGGCGATCTATAATCACTAATAATAACTCCTGTACAGCAGTCCCACAACATTCTGACACTCGATGACACTCAAACACCCTGTCAGAACAGTCTAGTGGCTGAGAATGAGCTTTTTACAGTGTCTGCTATAATGTTAATGTTGTTTTCGTGTGTTTACAGATGAATATGGCCACGGTGTAAATGCACAGTATAGTTACGATCTTATTGCCACATTAGATCATTATGAGAACATAATATATGCCTTCAGTGATTTCCTGAAGATAAACACCAAAAAATAACACAACTGGAATAACTACAGCAGTCGCCATCGTCTGATCTCATATGAAGCAAGAGATCGTGATGACATATGATGACGTGTACAGGTGCTGTAGTGCTGTCCCAATTCTCAGGGGGTAAATTTTGAAGCCCTTCCCCTTCACACTTGGTTTTAAGGGAAGGGGTACAAAAATAGAATTGGGATTGGGCCTAAGTTGTGTATGATTCAATGTTCAGACTTTGTCTGACCAGGATAAATCCAGCAAGTGTTAAGTGTAACAGCAATGGAAAACTGCTCCACAACATTGTCCAGAGACAATACAGACCTTAAAATGGAGACATTCTCTGATCTCTTACTCATTAAAAACAAGTGTCACTTGAATCCATAAGATTATAACAATATGGAAAAAAAATTATATAATAATAATAAAGCAATAATTATATGAAAATAGTAATAATAAAATAAAATAAAAACATAATAAAATGACAAATAATCAATAAAAATAATCAAATCATTAACTAATGATCAATAAAATGATATAATGATAATTATAGAAATGACTAGGGCCAGACGGAATCTGCCGACATTTTTTTCAATTTCTGCTGAGAATTTTGGTAAAAATCTGCAGATTTCTGTAGAAATATTTTGGGAGTCTCATAACTAAAACCTTAATATGTGAAATATGTGTAATTTAAAAACTGAATAAACTCAGATTTACACACATTTACTCAAGTAAATAAACAGAATTAATGATGGGCTAAAAATCTGCGGAATTCTGCGCGCACAGATTCCGTGTGGGCCTAGAAATGACCAATGATCATATGATTAAATAAAATAATGAAATGACGAGGGCGACGCAGTGGCGCAGTAGGTAGTGCTGTCGACTCACAGCAAGTAGGTCGCTGGTTCGAACCTCGGCTGGGTCAGTTGGCGTTTCTGTGTGGAGTTTGCATGTTCTCCCCGTGTTTGTATGGGTTTCCTCCGGGTGCTCCGGTTTCCCCCACAAGTCCAAAGACATGAAGTACAGGTGAATTGGGTAGGCTAAATTGTCCGTAGTGCATGAGAGTGTATGGACGTTTCCCAGAGATGGGTTGGAGCTGAAAGGGCATCCGCTGTGTAAAACATGTGCTGGATAAGTTGACGGTTCATTCCGCTGTGGCGGCCCTGGATTAATAAAGGGACTAAACCGACAAAAAAAATGAATGAATGAATTAATTAAATGACGAATAAATGAATATAAACAAATGAAAATAAATCAACACAAATGAATGGTTTGCTTTCATAAAACAACACACACATAAGTTTGCTACAAGGATTCTCAGATCCTTAGTTAGATTCTTCATGGTGAATATTAAGATTTGAACACTTGTTTTAATCAGAAAATAAGATTGCACTAATTTAGTTTTAGTAATTTATTGCCTTTTGGACTTAAGAACTGCTGACGTAATCTGCTATAAGCATTATATGGATTCGTTTTTTCTTTCCCTTTTTTACTTGATTTACATACTGCAGAATTTGTAAAGAAAATTGTATTGAATGTCAATATTTTTCAAGGTATCGTATCGAAGTTGAAAAATTCCAGTATCATGTCAACACTAAAATAAAGTGAAGAATCTGACATAATTAATGGACCTCTTTCACAAGACTGTTATGACACATTTAACAGTCATCAGCATCTTAAATTCCTCAAAGTTTGTAATTTTTAGATTTTGATGAACATTTATATGTATTAATATATGTATCACCTTTACATCAAATTACAAAAAACGATTTCCTGCTTGTGTGAGGTGTTTGTAATGCAAGGTCTCTAGGGGGAAAGACAGTAAATCTGACATTATTCTCTCTTCTGGCTGCTGTTATCAGTCTGACACTATTATTTTTCTTTTTCTGAAAGTCTTGATAACACCATCCTGGAGTTTTTCTTTTATTATTTCAGCAAATGGGATTGTAAAATAATTATTTGTTGTACCCTCCAATTCACTCTGAGTTTACCAAACTATGATGACTTCCACTGTTGAGAACCCCTAGAAATGTGAAAAAGGTCCATAACAATAAATGAACCGCACCAAACTTAACTGAACCGGACAGCATGTGCTGAATAATCAGATCTGTCCAGTGAATCATCCGTCAGCAAACGACTCACGCTTCAAAACCACACGAATGAATCTTCTGGAGTAAACGAGTGACATCGGGCCCCGGCGGCCAACCGCGGCTCCAGGGAACACCAGCTGAATAATGCTGTATATGCTACTGTACAGGCAGCACGGTGGCTCAGGGGTTAACACTGTGGCCTCACAGCAAGAAGGTCACTGAATCGAGACCCGGCTGGGTCAGTTGGCAATTCTGTGTGGAGTTTGCATGTTCTCCCCATGTTGGCGTGGGTTTCCTCCGGGTGCTCCGGTTTCCCCCACAGTCCAAACACATGCATAATGTTAAAAAACATGATTTAGTGTATACATGGTCTTGCCCCTAAGGTAGTTTGTGGGTTGATACATAAATTCAGCAGTGATGAGGCAAAGACTAAAGGGGCAGTAAATCCGCAGATGCAGAACCACTATGGGTCAGTCATCCTTTTCAGTGAAAGGTTCACATCTATGGAATGCCATGCCTGTTAATTTAAAGTTACAATCAGAACTCTCAGTTTTTTTTCTGTAAAGCTGAAAGAACGGTTGAAATCTTGACAGCAATTGGTCAGGTTTACATTTTCTCTTCAGTATGCAGATTAACTTTAGTTTGTTGCTTTGTACACTCTCAGAAATAAAGGTACGAGAGCTGTCACTGGGGTGGTACCTTTTTTAAAAGGTACACATTTGTATTTAAAGGGTTCATATTGATACCTCAAAAGTATATTTTAGTACCTACAAATTTTAAGAGGAACACTTTTGTACCCTTGAGGTATATTAATATGGACCTTTTAGGTACAATCTATTTTTGATGACTCGCAGAAAGTGAATGAGTTAAATGACTTGTTTTTAAGATTTGAGAATTGTGAGTACACTCCAGAAAACAGTTCTAAGGTAATGCCTTTTAAAGGTGTTACTTATGTTAGGCCACTGATTAATCCTAAGCATATACATTTTTATTTGAAACATATTGCCTCTAATAAATCTGCAGGTCCAGATGGAATTTTTCCATATACTGTTAAATGCTGTGCTGATGAACTGACTCCAGTTTGGGTTCCCATATTTCAAAAATCCTTAGACTTAGGCATTGTTCCTAGTTTGTGGAAAAAATCATCAATTGTACCTGTTCCTAAGTTGGCGAGGCCCTCAGAGTATAATGGTTTTAGACCTGTGGCATTAATGTCTGTTATTATGAAATGTTTTGAGTAATGTGTTGTGTCCATGTTAAAATCAGAGGTTGCTAGTCATTTAGATCCTCTACAGTTTGCCTACAGGCAAGGCAGAGGTACTGAAGATGCAGTTAATAGTATTTTGCACTTGGTTCTGAAGCATTTAGATAATCCTAAAGCTTATGCTCGGCTGCTTTTTATTAATTTTAGTTCCGCTTTCAATACAATTCAACCACATTTGTTAATTGAAAAGATGGAACGGCTGAATATAAACCCATGCATGTAAATGTTATTTCTCATTTTTAACAAATAGAACTCAAGTTGTAAAGGTTAAAAAGATGAAAAGAACAGTAGTACTGGGGCTCCACAAAGCTGTGTCAGTTCACCTTTTCTTCTTACACTTTTTACAAATGAATGTTTAAGTAAGCATTCACAGACTTTTATTTTTAAATATTCCGATGACACAGACATGCTAAGTTTACTTTATGAGAATGATGATATTAGTGTTATCTACCAGTCGGAAATTAGCCGGTTTGTTGAGTGGTGTGACATAAATAAGCTAAAGATAAATACTAAGAAAACAGAAGAGATGGTATTTGACCCAAAGTGTATAGGTGACCATCGTCAAGTGGTTGTACACGGCCATCCTATCACTCAGTCAGAAACCTATAAGTATTTGGGCATTTACATCAATAGTTCTTTCACATGGAAAACACAAATTGAGTGAGTGTGTTCTCGTTTACACCAGAGATTGTATTTTTTACGGAGGTTACGTCTTTTTGGAGTTAACAAGAAGCTCATGATGTTGCTTTATAAAGCAGTTCTTAAAAGTATTGTTAGATATGGTATCACAGTGTGGTTTGGCAACCTATCTGTCCAGTGTAGATCCAAGTTGATGCTTCTCTTGAAGACAGGATGGAAAATGAATATTTGATGAATATTTTAATCCTCAAGTTTTATATGAGAATTGTGTCCTCAACCAGGTGGAAAGGATTGTGAACGATCCAACTCATTGTTTGTTTCCACATTATGAACTACTTCCCTCTGGTAGAAGATATAGAGTCCCAAAGTGTAGATTGAACTGTTATAAGAAATCCTTTGTACCTGTTTCAGTGGGTTTATTTAACAAGAGTCTGTCTTAATTAGTATTATAAATTATGTAACTGCTGTATTTTTGTATTGTTATTTATTTATGTAGCAGTATGGTGATGCCCATAACAAATTTCCTGTCAAGGACAATAAAGTTACTACTACTACTAATTTTGTATCTTTGTACAGGTACCACCTCAGTGACAGCTCTTGTACACTGTCAAAAATTATTCTGTAAAATTTACGTTAAAAAAATGGCAGCTGTGGTTGCCAGTATTTAACCGTAAAAAATACAGTACAAACTGTAAAAAGTAGATTCTCATATTTACAGTAAACTACCGTATTTTATTAATTTATAGAGATTATATGTCTGTATTTTAAATTAGCAACATCTACACATCTTTTGTTACACAGATAGACATGATAACACAGCCATATGCAGGTGGTGATGAGAAAGTTCATACATAACGAACCAATGCTCATCACAATCAACTTTTCCCACAATCAGAATAGTGTATCAGTGTAAAGAAGGTGCTCAGAGTCATTCACACAGCTACTAAACACCAGTATGGTAACAAACATAAAATTAAAGTCATGAAATAAACATTGTTTATCAACATTAGATGTAACATAACTCTCTATTATACATTACTGATGGGGAAACGACTAAAGATATCCATAGTAATGGCAATAAAAAGTGATGTGCCATGCAGGGAATTCTGGGAAAGTCAATTTACGGTTATTCGCTGTATATATTAAGGAAACATACTGTTAACCAGGTTATGGATTTGTACTGTAGCATTTTTACAGTTTTTTACAGTTGAACTGACGGCCATTTTTAACAGTGTACCTTTATTTCTGAGAGTGTATATACTGCACATGTTGCATTGTGTCTTTTTTTAATGTAAAGTCTAAGCAGGGATGAGGGCTGCAATTAGCGATATGCCCTATGTACGTGACATCGATTGTCTTTGTATAACAATGTCAAGTGTATTGTCCCTGTAAAATAAACTAATAAAAAATAATACTAATGAACTATAGGGGAATTGAATAAAATAAATTGGCCATAGTGTGTGTGAGTGTGTGTGTGTGAATGTTAGTGTGTATGGGTGTTTCCCAGTACTGGGTTGCAGCTGGAAAGGCATACGCTGTGTAAAACATATGCTAGAATAGGTGGCAGTTCCTTCCGCTGTGGCAACCCCTGATAAATAAGGGACCAAGCTAAAGGAAAATGTATGAGTACTGAACAATATATTCATTATAGAAATAAAACAGTTCATGCGACAAAAAAAAAAAACTACATCTTGAAAGCAGAAAGCAAAATATGCATGAATACTGTATTCTACATACTGTGAAAATATGGATTATTATAATGTTTTTGTATGAATATAAAAGTTTAACAATTATTTAAACCATAAATTCATTTATGTTATTGAATTCATTCAGTTTATGCATGATTTGTTGGCACTTTTGTATTTTTTATATTATTTGGATCAAATAATTTTTATTTCATTTTCATTTTATAATATTTATTCTGTGCTTCTTAATCATTAATAAATTGCTCCCAAGCAATAGTTTACAATACATTCATCATAGAAACAACACAGTTCATGCTATAAAGAAACTACATCATGTCAGCGCAATAGCCTAGTGGTTAGCGCGCTGACATATGGTGCAGTAGCATGTCAGGGCATTCCCAGTTCAAATCCCAACCTTACACCCCCCTCCCCTTCTCTCTCTCTCTCACTTTGAATCTTTAAAAAAAAAAAAAACTACATCATGAAAGCAGAAAATATTAATAGCAGCTTGAATACTGTATCCTATATACTGTGAAAATATGGACTATTTTTGTGGTTTTTTGCATGAATCTAAATGTTCAGTAATCATTTGAACCAATTCCTTGAATAAAAACTCAGTTTATGCATGCATTTTTATTTTATTTCATTTTTATATTTCATTCGTTTTCTTTTCGGCTTAGTCCGTCTATTAATCTGGGGTCGCCACAGCGGAATGAATCGCCAACATATCCAGCATATGTTTTACGCAGCAGATGCCCTTCCAGCTGCAACCCATCACTGAGAAACACCCATACACTCGCAAACCTCCTTTTTATTGCACACGACAAACGACAAGAAACAGACCGAAAGTTATTCATTTCCAATGGAGAGTAGTCCGGACGCTGTGTGTTCTGATCATCTCCGTATGCGGAAAATTCTGATCTGAATAATATTTGAACTCCTGTGACTAGACCGTATGCAACCGGCCGACCGGAAGTGATGTATTTCAGTGTTGTCTAAAATATGTGCTATCTTGCAGTGCTTTAGTATAAATATAAATGTTTAACAATTAATTTAACCTTACTTAAATTTATAGTATTGAATTAAAAATAAGTTTATTATTTTTTATATTTTTGTGCATTTTTTATATGATTTGGATGAAATTATTTTTTTATTTTCATATTTATTTTCAGCAGATTATAATTTATTGATAATTCAAACTCATTTTTCATAATTGCCAAGAAAACCTTTCTAGTTCTGATTTCTGTCTCAATCACCAGCGATCTAACCTTTATAGATCACGGGTATTCATTTACTTTCACTCGGACTACAATCCTGCCAGCATATGGACTGCAACTCCCAGCATGCACTTCGCACACACTGGTTCCTGTTTCGTATTGATTACACACACACACACACACACACACACACACACACGCACACACAGCCAGAGGATCGTTATGAACTGATTACATGGACTTTAAAAACAGCACAGACACACTCATCAGGGCTGGGTCTTGTTTATCGGTTTTAGTGAGCATTACGACAAGTTTTCCTTGCCTTGCCACGCTGTGTTAGTAGTGGTGCACAAAGCAAGGCTTCATAAAACACTGCAACAGTCGAAGCAAATGTATTGAAGCTTCGAAACGTTTTGAAACTTGTTTCTACAGTGACCCCTTGTGGCCATTTTTATGTATTGCTCTAGAACAGCTTTTAACAAATAAACAGTTAAGCAAATTGAGGTATTAAACCTCACGCTGTAAAGTTGAGGCTTTAAGTGATTTACTGAGAGTTCCTGACTAGCATGCCAAGATAATGGGTTCAAATCCAGGGTGATGCAGTTATAGATGTTTGTTTTTAATGCTCTGTTCTTGTAATGTGTTTTGTTTTAACATTGGTCTGACGTGAGATTAAAAACTTTGTGAATAAATGTGTCTTGTTTTGGTCATAAAAAAGTAACAGTAATAAACACATCAAGTCATCACTTCAGAGTACTTGTACAAGTCGGGATTTGAACTCAGGACAGTTGCAGTGCAGTGTGTGCAGTTACTCTGTGCACACACACAGTCCACTAGGCTAAATAACATGGAGATTTTTTTCCAACCCTGTCAGCCAAATGCAAATTCGACAGGTCTCGAAACACTTCTGAAATGACAGATGCTTTAAATCACTTTATTCACGTGACCTGGTGTTTCGAATCATTTTAGTCACATTGCCTGGGTGTTTCAAATCATCTTAGTCACGTGACCTAGGCGCTACGGTGCAGTGTTTTAAAACACTTGCGTTTCAGGATCTCAACACTGTGTCGAAACGTCAGTTTCACATCAGCCATCCCTATGTGTTAAACGTTTGCTTTGTTTCCTTGTTCACGTAGTTTGCCGCCTATACGGACTGCTCGCCTATTTATTGACCTCGACTTTGGATTAGCTGTACCTGTTTGCACCTGTTTTGACCATTGCCTGTCTGATCAATCTGTCTAATAAACTGCGGATCCTTAAATTTGTCATCCAGCGTCTTCCCAAGGCAGCTTGGTACGGTAATCTGAGTCTGTCAAATAAGAACAGGTTGAGTAGCCTTGTGATGATGGCAGGCAAGATCATCGGTTTTAATCAAACTGGTCCAATGGTAATTTACCATAATTCTGTTTTAAAGAGGGCTCAGGGTATCCTAGGCACCACGAGTCACTAGGGTTGGGCAATGTTGACCAATTTGGCATTGTATGACTTCTAATGTGAAACATCGCGATGGACGATGGCATTGTCGTCGTAGGCGGGGCTGGGGTCGGTTGTTGTAAAATATCAATTCATAAATTTATTAATTGTAGCGTTTTCACTACCTGACCCACATGCTCTTTGCTTTCCCCATAACCAAACTATAAATAAATAAAGTTACACTTTTTTTTCTACGGGACTCTGGCATGAATAGGCGGAGTGATCTGTGTCAGTATAATGGCATTTTCCCACAGCTGGTGGAGGAGACGAGAGTTCATTTGGAGTTCATTGTAAATTGTATTGTGATAGATGATAACTTCCTTATTTTATTATTATTATAAGGAAATAATAACAAGTAAAGATGCTAGGGCTCGATCGTTTTGGTCGCATATGCGGCCAAAATTTTTGCGACCTAAAATATATTTGGAAGCATTTGTGCGAGTGCATAAATTGCTGCCATGCGACCCGTTTCACTGCAAAATCCTCACCGCGTGTGCGGATTTGAGAGACATTTATGCAGAATGCATCTTTGCACCTAAAAACACCAAACGCAGTGCTCAGGAACAGATTAAAACAGTTGTTATGTGAACTTGCTGAAGTAAAACAAGCCCGCAATGCTTGCCCCGCCTTTGTGCTCTTCTTATTGGCCCACTGCTCTAGAACTGACACGAATGGATTGGTTAATATCAGCTGTCAATCACTCAGTCAATGCCTTCTGCCTTCAGATGACAGGAGCTACAACCACAGAAATGTGAAGCTCTGAAGATGAGAGAATGAAAATAACACTGACAGACCTAAACTTTACTAAAGTCACTAATAATGGCACATCTTATTAGTGATCATGTGCTGAATGTTAATCCACCATTTAGACTTTTCCAAGAGTGGATAAAAGACTTCCAGTGGCTTCATGTCCGCTATGAAGATAACTAAAGCCATTCACTGTAAAGTTTGTGGGACAGGGTTTGCAGGTAAAAGCGTTTGCCACTGAATCTACACATTTTAAGTGCGAGAGGTGCTGTATAATGCTTAATTTAATCCTCAAGATGCTGTCAGCCGTGCAAGCGGCAGCTATATGTCAAATTTAACACAGCTCAAGAAAAGGCCGTTATTGCTATTAAGATGACATGCAAATAATAAGTGATATATCAATATATATGTGGGGCGGGGCGATGGATCACAATACCGGCTCAGCATTGTGAAGTTTATCAGCCTAACCCTACAGATCACCTATTGTACTCTGTGTCTAGCTGCTGCCATCAGGACATGGTTTTAAAGTACCTATTTGCAGGACAAACAGAATTAGAAGTTATTTTATAATGATGGCCATTAGGTCATAAATGGGGAGGGAGATGCATCTAAAAAATTATGTATTGTATGGGGTAATATTTTGTTAAGGTGGTCATGGAACTTCGCCTATGTTGGGGCACCTTGCTGCTATTTTAGTTTCCCTAAATGGGATAAAAAAATTGAGTCTGAGGTTCATTTATATTTATTTCGGTTTTCAGCTATTCATAGCTTTTCAAGCTATTTCATTCATAATTGCCAACAAAAGACATTTTATTAAAATGTCTAATAATAATTTATATTTATACATAATTAGTGTAGTTATTTATCATCTCAGTTTAATTTTTAGCAATTTTGACACAATTTTATGAAGCTTTTTTATAACCCTATTACGGTTAATTATTAGTGTATATTCAATGTTAAATGAATATTTTTAGTTTAGATATAATATTTAATTATTTAATATTTAACTATAAAATATGCCATACTTATATATTTTATTTAAAAGTAATATTTTATTTCTGTGCTTCTTATATCATTAATAATTCGTGCCCAGGCAACAGCTTCCACTTAATTTATCTCGACACCTAAAAACGGGTCTTCATTTTTAAAACAACCACAGATTAAGGCATCTTAAATGGTTTGGTTTTCATTTAAAAAACAGTCATTTAGTCATTTTCATCAAGTATTTTAAATGCAAAGCATTATTGTGCATCTTTGCCATGTCTGATATAATGTATCTGCATGTTATGTGTTGTGCATAAACGGTGTGTTTGATGTTACGTAATTAATGCATTGACATTCATATATTTTGCATGTGTTTTGGGATCAGTGTACAGTACTGGAGTAATGCAGGGGGTCACGTAAACTCAAGCTGTCATCTTTATTTATGACCTGGTCATGAATCCAGCGCATGAAAAATGAGGACGGAGCGCTGTGAGAACAGGAATTGCTGGCATTAGTAATTTATGAAATGTATTTCAGTGGTGTGTTTGGAGACGCTGTAAGGCTTGTTATACTGACGCTTCACACACACACTTTCTGCTCTCGGTGGAGTTTCTCCTGCCGAGCTTCACTTGTTTTTGTGGATTTAAACATCTGACGTGAAGCGACCTTCCTGTTGTTGAAGTCTGAGACATTATTTCAATAACTAGAGCTACCAGAATATAATAACTACTAGAATGGTCATAGGAGTAATTTTGACCGTTCGTATAAGACTGTAATAAGCTGAATTTTTGTCATGTCGAATTAACATTCACAGCTTCTATTGAGATTTTAGAATCAATATACACTTATCAGCCACTTCATTAGGTATACCTTACTAGTACCGGGTTGGAGCCCCTTTTGCCTTCAGAACTGCCTTAATCCTTCATGGCATAGATTCAACAAGGTACTAGGAATGTTCATTAGAGATTTTGCTCCATATTGACATGATAGCATCATGCAGTTGCTGCAGATTTGTCGGCTGCACATCCATAATGCCAATATCCCGTTCCACCACATCCTAAAGGTGCTCTATTGGATTGAGTTTTGGTGACCGTGGAGGTCATTTGAGTACAGTGAACTCATTGTTATGTTCAAGAAACCGGTCTGAGATGATTCGTGCTTTATAACATGGTGCCTTATCCTGCTGGAAGTAGCCATGAGAAGATGGGTACACTGTGGTCATAAAGGGATGGATATGGTCAGCAACAATACTCAGGTAGGCTGTGTTATTGACATGATGCTCAATTGCAACTAATGGCCCCAAAGTGTGCCAAGAAAATATCCCCCACACCATTACACCACCACCACCAGCCTAAAACGTTGATACAAGGCAGGATAGATCCATGCTTTCATGTTGTTGACGCCAGATTCTGACCCGACCATCTGAATGTGGCAGCAGGAATGGAGACTCATCAGACCAGGCAACATTTTTCCAATATTCTATTGTCCAATTTTGGTGAGCCTGTGTGAATTGTAGCCTCAGTTTCCTGTTCGTAGCTGACAGGAGCGGCACCCGGTGTGGTCTTCTGCTGCTGTAGCTTATCTGCCTCAAGGTTGGACGTGTTGTGTGTTCAGAGATGCTCTTCTGCAGACCTCGGTTATTTAACATCTAACGAGTGGTTATTTGAGTTACTGTTGTCTTTCTATCAGCTGGAACCAGTCTGGCCATTCTTCTCTGATCTCTGGCATCAACAAGGCATTTGCTCCCACAGAACTGCCACTCACTGGATATTTTCTCTTTTTCAGTCCATTCTCTGTAAACCCTTGAGATGGTTGTGTGTGAAAACCCCAGTAGATCAGCAGTTTCTGAAATACTCAGACCAGCCTGCCTGACACCAACAACAATACAATGTTTAAAGGTCACCTATGGTGAAAAATCTACTTTTCAAGCTGTTTGGACAGACATATGTGTAGGTATAGTGTATAGAGCGTCATATTGGGCTGATATAAACACACTCAGTCCTTTTTTTTTCAATTTAACAACATAAAAACGGTGGACCAATTGGAGCTGTTTTGAGATCGACCGCAACTTGACGTAGGAGTGCGGTCCCCCCGCCCACCAATATTGATTGACAGGTGCGCATTACCATATCCTCAGTATGTTGTTTCACGTCCACCATTTTCAGCGTGTGAGTCAAAGCGACGTCACCAAAGAAACACCCTTGCTCTATTTTTAGATGTAAGGCTCATTGGGCTCAACATTCACCACGTTATTGCTCTCCTTGCCGCCAGTGTTTGTGAGTTTTGGTGGGTTTGCATACATGTGTACTTTTCATTGTGTCTTCCTTAAACTTCAGCGGTTTGCATTTCCCGCGGTCACAGAAGCTCCCTGTCATCTTAACTAGGTGCAGCTGGAAAGTGCGAGTGCGCTGCCTCACGTGCTCGTCCCTCCATTGGAAATAACGAACTAACGACGCGCAGCGCCATGCATTTCGCGTTGTCGCGGATGAAAGTGACGACCGTGGAGTTTGCTCACTATTCTGCCGCCTAGATCGCCTCTATGGAGGCGCTGGCCCTGCTCAGGACACTGTTCATATTTCTGCCACGCCACAGAGCGTTATCTGAATAGTTTCATTTTAAATAACATGCGAATGTGCGCGTCTGGTGTGCCGCGTCATGGCTCTAAACGGCGCATCCGGTGCATCAAGCAGGTCAACCAGAAGTGCCGCTCGGCGCCACGCAGCGTCGCGCCATGCAGCGGCATGCTTTTTTGAATTCTAAACATAAGTTTCTAACAGGTGACACACCAACGCTGCAAGTGTGTGATACTTTCAACTGTCATGTGCGCGCCGTGTCTCTGTGCATCCGGTGTGTGATGCCCTTCAGTCAAAGTTAATTCAGTGTGCTTTATTAGTCTCGGTGTAGGCTACAAGCTCGGAGCTTTAAACTAGCACACAGTTGGCTGTAAAACTCTACAAAGACACAAATGATTTGTACTCTCTGCTTGGTCTGTGTCTGAGTCGTACAAGTACAGCTGGTTGTACCTGGTTGGTACACTCATGTTGCTTCTCTCTCGTCTGCCTGTCTATTACACAAAGCGGGGGAGCTCTTGGCTCCGCCCCCTTGTTAACTTGGGCGAGAAGTCGAAACAAATTTTCATGTGAAGCAACACGCCCCTAAAACAGTAAACTGTGTACACGCCCCCAAAATGGCACTTTTTAACACATCATAATAAAAAAATCTGAATTGTGTTTTGAACTGAACCTAAACTGGCACACTCAGAACCATAATATTAATAT
Source organism: Danio tinwini (assembly GCA_903798205.1). Taxonomy (NCBI): domain Eukaryota; kingdom Metazoa; phylum Chordata; class Actinopteri; order Cypriniformes; family Danionidae; genus Danio; species Danio tinwini. Next base: position 21,812,238 of record CAIGQZ010034910.1, read on the forward strand.
TACATCTTAAAAAAGGGGTGAAATAGGTGCCCTTTAAAGTCACTTAAATCCCCTTTCTTCCCCATTCTGATGCTCGCTTTTAACTGCAGCAGATCGTCTTGACCATGTCTACATGCCTTAATGCATTGAGTTGCTGCCATGTGATTGGCTGATTAGAATTTTGCGTCAATAAGCAGTTGGACAGGTGTACCTAATAAAGTGGCCGGTGAGCGTATTTAATGTAGTCATTACCTTAAAATGTATCTATTGTTTTGTAATATAGCCTACACTGTAAAATATATTCATAAAATAGCAGTTTTTCGTATTTTGTGATTTGTGTTTTTATTCTATAACTTTTCCCGGTTTATTTATGATTTTGAGGTGCATTTTGGGATCTTGATCTTTCTGCCAGCAACTTTTAACCTTGAAAAGTTTGAACAAGTGACTTTTATGAACATTTTTAATAGTTTAAAGTGATATTGTACAGTGATTGTCAATGTCCAGATAGTCTTTAATTTGGTCCTCAAGAGAACGCTTAACTTGCTGCAAACGAACAAGTTGTTTTGCTGGGTCTATGACAAATAAAGTTTTCTGTTGTGAATGGAGGGCGTGCAGACCGGGGTAGTTCTAAATGCAGCTCTATTAAACAGAATGGTCAAACAGGCGATGTTAACACAGGGACAGATGGGAGCATACAGGTAATCCAGTAAATGGTCAGTATAACAGGTGAATGGTAGGCAGGCAGCAAAACAACATAAAGAGTAAAACAAACAAGGGTCCAAAAACAGGAAAGACAGGACAAATGCTTAGAAATGCTCACTTACATAATACAAGACTCAGCAAAGTGTATGTGCGCGTGTGTGAGTGAGGTGTATATATAGTCCTGGTAATCAGTCTCCACAAGCTTCTGCTGTGTGTTTGCAATCAAGAGGGATCTGGGCCAGGTGTTCGAGTGAAGTGCATGATGGGATATGTAGTTTGTTAAAGCGGCATATTATATCTGCAAATGTTGGCTTGCTTGTGATATATAATTTCTGGGCCGGTGTTGTATATTACACTACAAAAACCTTATAATAAACTGCAGCACATTTTCTGTTATCTTACACAATTATTTCTCTAGATATTATTTCTTATACATTATATTATCTCAAACTACTAATTATGTCAATTAAAGTCAGTTTGTTAAACTGTAGAGTTGAATTTCAACATCAAAAGTCAACTAAGCAGAGATCAACATCCCATTGACAACCATAAAAAACACTTGTGAATCACAATACAGAAACAGATTAAGAGATTATTAACATATCCCAATGTTGACAGGTATGAAAATGATATGTAAAAATAAGAGATAAATTTCCCCAAATTACTAAATGTGGCGGGTGGCAGGTGGGCGGATGGAGGAAGACCCCTCAAATAGAATAGAATTTACAATTGTTTACCCGACTACGCCACTTTGGGAATTTCACCCAAAGAATTAAAACACACCACCTATAAAAGGCACGCACAAGTTCGCTCCACTAATTAGAGTCAGAGACATTAGCACAGTACAAAAATAGATTTTTATTAACAAGTCTCGAATAAAAACACGATTAAAACTAATATTGCAACATTGACAAAGTAGCCAGTAGAATCATAAAGTGTGCCCAAGGGCCAGAGCTCACCAGCCAGGGAAGGTGGCCAGAGTGCACTTCCTATAAGTGAAAACACTGCACTCCACTGTGTAAAAGAGTAAACGCGCACAAACACACACACAGTAATCACTACACACTGTGAGAAAATCCCACATCACCTATAAAATATTGGTCTTCCGTCCTGGGAGCTCGGGCCCGGTCACAAGCGGACAAATGGCCTGCAATCAAACCAAAATTAACAGAAATAAACTTGCACACAAAAATTAGAACAATGTACAATAAAAATAAATCTAATTAAATCCCCGTAAACAATGAGGAAACCAGCAAAGATTCTCTTAAATCAAACAAATAGCAAAAGCAAAGAAATAAAACAAAAATCAATAATCTAAATAAAAATTTGGAGATACAGGGCCCCACTAGACCTTCACAAGGTGAGGCACAAGTTACAGGAAATAAACAAATCTCATGAATCAAAATAACAAAAGACCAGCTGGATAAAAAAATAAACAGAAATAAACAAAGCAAACATTAATAAACCCAGCTAAACCAAATATCCAAAATAAAGGATTTAACACTTATAAAAAACGTATACAAATAAATAAAAACAAATAAGAGAAATGGGACTCGAACGAGAGAAATAATAAAAACAAATAAAAAAAAGTTAAGCAAACAATTCTTATGTAAACCAAAATGAACCTAAACACAAAATAATTGTGGAAAACAGGACAGCACTGTAGCCGCAGGTAAACGCAGAGCACCCGACAAGAGCTCACTTTACAGAATACCATTCAGCCTATAAACAAAGAAATAAAATCATTATGATCCTCCTATTAGATCATTTTACGATTTAATGCGCACACCTACCGCTCGCCAAAAGGGGAACAAGGTCAATCAAACCGCAGTCATCACGTAGTTTTCAGTCAAACAGCCGGCACAGCAAAACAAACACCGCTGCGCACCTGCGTCTGCTTCTCGCAGCTGAGAAAAGCAAGCGAGTACACAGCGTTCCCAGATCGATCGCATTAAAGAGCCCCTATTATGGGTTTTTGAAAATGACCTTCCATGTAGTGTGTATCACAGCTCTTAGTGAAGTAAAATATCCAGCTAAAGCTTAAATCTGAAAGTGGACAGTTTTAAAACTATTGATTCATCTATAAAAGAGTCGACTCATAGTGGTTTAAATGAATCATCTTAATAACGAGTCTTTAGCTGTTTCGGCGTGACGTCGTTACGAAACATAATGGTTGAGCGCGCAGACCTGGCAAAATTCAAACCTGCGGCCTCGCCCACTAACACAGCAGCAAGACGCTCATGAAGACGCTGTGTTTACCTCGATATTATTGGAAGTGTGAGGGAAAGGAGTCGTTCAGAAATCTGCACGCTTACAATGGGCGATCTATCACAACACAGCTCATGCATGAGTTTCTGCCTCCATCTTGTAATAGAGAGACAAGACACCAGGGGTGCAGGCAAAATAAGGACAAATTATTAGGTACACCGGCAGGCTGCTGAACGCTGGGCTTTGGGCTGGTGAGCAGCACTGAAAAGGCTTGCGAATGGAGAGCGGGAGCCCGCCGAGATAGCTTGTCAGAGGACAGAGGATGCTACAACCTCCCGGCTGGGGATAAAATTGTTTAGAAAAGCAGAGTACAGGTAAGCCCTTAGAACATATAGCAGTTCACGAACGAGGTGCCACAGCAATGATTGCAAATAGAAATGATCCACGTTTTGTTACTAGTAACCGCGTGAACTGTATCAGGTTAAGTCTTTATATTCTCATATCGCGTCTAATGCCACGTTGTAAACGTGACGCTTGCTGCTTTGTTTACAGATTTAAATGCTTTCGTGAGCTTGTTCCACTGCCGTTTGTCGTTGCTATGGCCACTGTTAGCTGATCCTGCACACGTGCAGCGGTCAAGGTTCAGAATAGTTCAGCTTTTGCTGCTGTGTGGATTAAAACTGAATGTGTGTCATACTTAACAAGAGCAATATGCTAGTGTTTAACTGCACTGCTTTCGGCGCTGAGGTGTTTGAATAACACTGTTGAGAACCGGGTACTGTTTACTGTGGTGTTAGTAAGTTTACTTTGAAGCATGTTTCGGGCGTCCGCTGCGATCGGATCCTATACCAATGTTGACGACCCGCAGGCTTGATAAACCGGGCTGGGCATTTTACTGTCTTGCGCTGAACGCGGTCCAATCAGTGCAGATTAGCTTCGCGCTAAGCAGGGGTTTGGCAACAGATGAATCGCTGAACGATTCATATGGAAGTCGCTGGGATAATTAGGTAAAAATAAATGCATATTATAAGACCAAAACCGAAATATGACCCTTTTCAATGTGTAATAGGGGCTCTTTAACTAAAACATTTAACAACTGTGAATGCTTTCTTACCTTTTCCAGTCTCTAAACTCGCTTTAGCCTTGCACCACAGCCAAACAACAATTTAAATAAAGCAATATCCAACCCGATTACTCTTTCAAGTGCCCTCGGCAGGTCCGGGAAGTGACAGAAGCGCATTCACGGCGCCGCGACAGATGACACATTGCAGGTAGTGAATGTTTTCCCCTTTTTATAGCCCAAATGCCGTTTGGTGATAGGGCAGAAACAAAGACCAATCAATCCATGACGCAAAGCAACTAATTATCTCTCCTGCCACATAAATATGTTCATCTGGAGCAGTTATATTGTAAATAAATAGCTAAAATGATCAGTAATATGTTTATTATTATTATTTTTTTTTACAATATACATAATAAATAGTATACAATAGAAAAAAGCAGCAGTTTAGCATATTAAAATGAATAGCTATTATAAAGAAATTGAATCAAGTTATCACTTCTCATCAACCTTTCTGATTAAAGAGCAGCGGATGAATCTCTCATTTAGATTTTTCATTCGATTACATTAAATAACAGCAGTGTCACTTTAAAAAAGCACAGATCCATAATGAAAGCATTCAATTGCTTTCCTAACAGTTTATGCTAATTTAAGGCTAAATTTGTTGTGTTTAAAAGAAAAGCCACCAAGATCGACATGATTACATTATTCTGTGTATATGTCTGTTCAAACACGCACCTAAAACTCTATTCACTTTCACTCCGCTTCAAATCGCGTGTACAGAATCTGTTTGGGAAACAGCTTCTATTTATCAATATAGAGCATGTCTGACAGTCACACACTTTTTACATGAACTGTTTTGAGGATTGTATAGGAGGGGCGACGGTGCCTATAATGGAAAAGAAGGGAATCCCACTGTTTTTATTTTTATTTCAAAGTGTTTTCATGCCTAAATAAAATGAAAGCACAGAACAAATTCACATTTAGGAGCAAGGGGTGTCCTCTGATGGTTCGGCGGTATGGGTAACGTGGGAGGATCGGCTCTCTAATGTTTATTGCCACCCTTTAATTGAAAGTACGGGAGAAATACGGGAAAATACCTTTACGGGATGATAGCAGGATGGAATTGTAAAATACAGGAGAATCCCGGGAAAAACAGGAGGGTTGACAGGTATGATCCTTTTTAGGAGAGCCGCAATGAAACTTATGTTTTAAAAGACATTTGTGAGTAAAGTTATGTAAAGTTATGTTTTTGCTATAAGAACATCATATATTTATTAGCAGAAAGAGTCCAGCATATTTTTAAGTGCTTTGAAATGTGCATTTTTTATTCCAAATTTAATGCAACTTCAACTGAAACATGAAAAAGCACCTGATTGCTGAAGTTTCTTTCTTGTATCTTGGTATCACTGCAGTATTTTTGGTATTTTTTCGAACAACTCGTAAGGCAGAGTTAGGATTAAGACAGGTAGAAGTTGAATTGTTATTCTGATTATCTACTTATCTTCTGATTTATATGAATGAGGTCTGAACTGAATCAGAGCTCTACTGAGTCACAGCAGAATTGTGAAGGACAAAACATTTGACTCACAACAGACCATTGAAGCATTACAGATGCTTCTCATTCACATGCATGAGTTATGGGGAGAAAAATCATATTGATGAGCTTTCACAGCAGTATAGTAGAGTCATGTCAAATCCAAATCACAGAATCTCCTTTGTGGATTTACAAAAATCTAGAACAATGGATAGAGGGACAGAAATCTAGAACAATGGATGGAGGGACAGAAATTTAGAACAATGGATGGAGGGACAGAAATCTAGAACAATGGATGGAGGG
>CAIGQZ010034910.1:21821625-21833295 GCA_903798205.1 Danio tinwini
GGATGGATGGATGGATGGATGGATGGATGGATGGATGGATGGATGGAGGGATAGATGTATATCTAGAAGGATGGATGATTGATGGACAGAAAGCTTGAAGGATGGATGAATTGATGAACAAACAGAATGGTGGGTGGATTGATGGACAGAAAGCTATAAGGATGAATGGATTGATGGACAGAAAGCTGGATGGATGGATAGATGAACAGATGGATGGACGGATGGATGGAAAGAGAACACAGTGATGGATAGATAGACAGATGGAAAGGCAAATAAAGGGATGGATGGATGGATGCATCGATGGATGGTAATGGAAATACAGAGATGGATGGATAGATAGATGGATGGAAAGGAAAATACAGTGATGGATGGATGGATAAATGGATATCTAGAAGGATGGATAGATTGATGGACAGAAAGCTTAAAGGATGGATGGATTGATGGACAGAAAGATAGAATGGTGAGTGGATTGATGGACAGAAAGCAAATACAGGGATAGAAAACCAGAAAAACATCTAATCAATGACACACTTTGAATAGATGAATGGATGGATGAGTAAATGGATGGATGGATGAGTTAACAGTAAATAAATAAATCACAGTTAGGATAGTCAGTAAAGCCGAAGAGTACAACTTCCCATAAAAAAGTGAAAAAGCCATGAATATTATCATTAATACATTTTTGTGAACATGACCACAATTTCTGTGCAGGTATGTGTGTCCTAAACAGACCCTTTTTCTCCTGAAACCAGCGAGAGTGGGAATCTGTGTGTGTGTGTGTGTGTGTGTGTGTGTGTGTGTGTGTTTAAAGCTCATGCAGGAGAACAGGACACCTGCTCTGGGCTTTACTGCACACACATTTTCAGACACATCAGACGCCACAGGCTAATGTTCATCTGAAAAAAGCTCTTTCTTGAAGTCTCAGCAGCATCTCAGACACAACATTACAGAGGACAGACAGAGCTGAGGACTAAACCTGTATCTGCACTGAATTAAACATTACAGTTTAAAGAATAAAAGCAGCTTTCTGGTCAAAAGAGTTTTTCAAAATAGACTTGTGTATTAATGTTTTAATAAAGGTTAACTAATATAAAATTATTTCATAAAATGTATTATTAAAATGATTATTTCAGCTAATACTGTATTACAGATTTTTTTGCATTGAATTAAACATTTTTTTAAATAAAAGCCGTTTTCTATTAAAATGCACAATAGTGTTTTTAAAGAGAAATATATATTTTTAAACACATTGTAATAAATGTTAATTTGTAATAATGATAAACATATTTATTAAAATGTATTATTAAAGTATTTTTAGCTAGATGCAAAGTAAAAATTAGATGTGTTTGTACAAAATTAAAAACAAATTTTTTTATAGGAATAATAGCAGTTTTCTATTAAAATGCACAATAGTTTTTCTAAATATATTTTATTATTGTATTTAATAAATGTTTACTAATATACAATTATTTATTCAAATGTATTACTAAAATTATGGTTTTAACTAATATTTGTAACCAGGGGATGTGACACTGACAACAGAGGTGTGGATCCACATGCAGTTTTAATAGCGAGGTAAGGTAAGCAGTGGTCAATACTGGCAAACAGATGTAAACGGGCAATCCACAGTCACAGTCAAAATAGCAGGCAAATGGTCAAAGGCAGGCAACAGACAGGAATACACAGATAACCAAGGCAAGGATCAAAACACAGGAAAACAAACCAGGAAAACGCATTGTAATGTCACTTAAACAGATAACAAGACTCAGCACCATTGTGTGCCTCTGTCCTGTTTAAATGGTCCATGTAATCAGTTCATGAGCTGCTTCAGCTGTGTGTATGCAATGAGTCAGGATCTAGAACATGTGTGTGTGAGCGGAGTGCATGTATGGAGTTGTAGTCCATGAAATGGCGGATTTGTAGTCCGTTAGCGCTTGGGAGTGTTTTCCAGAGATCTATGGTGTTTCAGATCGCTGGTGATCATGACAATATCAGAGATATTTTTGCATTAAATTAAACAACATCTAAGAATAAAAGCTGTTTTCTATTAAATGCACAATAGTTTTTTAAAACAAAAGTATGTATTTTATTAATTGTTACAAATAATACAATTATTTATTAAAATGCATTATTAAAATGTCAGTTTTAGCTACAGTAATATTAGAGATATTTTGCATTGAATTTAATAATTTAAGAATAAAAGCTGTTTTCTATTAAATGCACAACAGTGTTTTTCAAAATAAAAAATATATTTAAATAATTTTTAATAAATGTTGACTAATATAAAATTATTTATTAAAATGTATTGTTTGTATTGTAAGTGAATTGTTTTAGCTAGTTGCCAAGTAAATATTACTAATTTGCATTAAATTATACTACATAACTACATAATTTACATAATTTAATATTAAACTACATAACTACAGAGTTTAACAACAAAATAAGCTAAAAAACATTAAATTAAAATAAATATTTTTGAATATTTAAATAATAATAATAGTTATAATAATGAATATATTGTAATAATAGTTATAATATAAAAAATATTTAATTTAATAATAAAAAATGTTAATAAAAGAAAAATAGCATTATTTCAAGGTCATAATTGACAACTAAAATCATAAAACTAAAAGAAACAAATACATATGTATTAAGTTTTATACTTGGATGATACTATGAATATCTATTTGTAATATTTATTTAACTTTTAAATAATATTTATATACAACTTTTGTAGTTTGTTATTTTATTAACTTATTGGCAAGGAAATATTTTTATATCCAATGACTTTAAAATAACTAAATCCTTCAAATTAATTTTTCATTCATTTTCCTTCAGCTTAGTTCCTTATTTATCAGGGGTTGCCACAGCGGAATGAACCGCCAACTATTCCAGCACATGTTTTACACAGTTGATGTCCTGCCAGCTGCAACCCAGTACTGGAAAACACCCATACACACTCACATTCACACACACACATATACTACGGCCAATTTAGTTCATCCAATTCCCCAATAGCGCATGTGTTTGGACTGAAGGGGAAACCGGAGAGCCTGAAGGAAACCCACGCCAACACAGGGAGAACATTCAAACTCCACACAGAAATGCCAACTGGCCCAGCCGGGACTCGAACTAGCAACCTTCTTGCTGTGAGGCCACAGTGCTAACCACTAAGCCACTGTGTTGCTCAAAACCCCAAATCTATAAAAACATATGGACAAAAACTTTCAAATTAAAACAGAAAAATACAAAATAAAGTGAACTATTAACTACTAATAATCCAAAGCTAATATAACAGTGGTGATATTTTATATTTAAATCGATTTTGACATTAAATGTGACTTCAATAAACTTTATAAGACTGCAGTCAGTGTTTTCCACTTGAGTAACTGAGTGCAGAAGTAGGTCAACATTATCAGGAGCTCATTATCATGTCAGAGAGCTGAATACTGAGTGGATTTAATTCACATTAAGAGCTTCACAGTCAAGTTTTTATACGGCTGTAATGAAGCTTTTGTTTAAAGCTCTTTCCCTGGCCGCTCATCCCTTTGTGCACAACTTTAATTTCCATTCCAGCTTTAAAAGCTTAACTATTGAAATGGCATTATAAAAGTGTGAGCAGACGTGTTTAATAAAGAACAGGTTTCAATGCTGATGTTTTCTCCATCAGTTCATACAATAAATAAATAAATAGTTTATTGTATTAATAATGCATGCAGGAAAACACATTCACTTGCAATTTTGACTGCTCTCAGATCATTTAGGTCTTTTTTATTACTACTAAACATTTCAATATTTGTTGCTTTATTTTAAATATTTAGCATTTTTCTGAGTGTTTGTTTTATTTATTTTTTTTATTCATTCATTCATTTTATTTTCGGCTTAGTCCCATTATTAATCAGGGGTTGCCACAGCGGAATGAACCGCCAACTTATCCAGCATATGTTTTACGCAGCTGATGCCCTTCTAACCGCAACCCAACACTGGGAAACACACATTTGCTCTCCTTTACACATATACATTGTGGAGCATTTAGCTTATTCAATTCACCTATAGAGCATGTGTTTGGACTGTGGGGGAAAATGGAGCACCCGGAGGAAACCCACGCTAACACAGGGAGAACATGCAAACTCCACACAGAAATGGCAACAGACCCACCCGGGTTTGAACCATTGACCTTCTTGCTGTGAGGCGATCGTGCTACCCACTGCACCACTGTGATGCCCATGTTTTTTTGCTTTTTTTATTGTCTATATATTTTTACACATTTTTATTTCAGTTTTGATTTACTTTTAAATAAAGGAAAGCTTAGGAATTACAGTGCCCAGCATAATGAGCACCAAATTTTCTATAATTTCTCTGAATATTGCTCATATACGCCCACCGGCCACTTTATTAGGTACACCTGTACATCTGCTTGTTAAGGCAAATTTCTAATCAGCCAATCACATGGCAGCAGCTCAATGCATTTAGGCATGTAGACATGGTCAAGACGATCTGCTGCAGTTCAAACTGAGCATCAGAATGGGGAAGAAAGGGGATTTAAGTGACTTTAAACGTGGCATGGTTGTTGGTGCCAGACGGGCTGGTCTGAGTATTTCAGAAACTGCTGATCTACTGGGATTTTCACTCACAAACATCTCTAGGATTTACAGAGAATGGTCTGAAAATGAGAAAATATCCAGTGAGCGGCAGTTCTGTGGTGCAAATGCCTTGTTGATGCCAGAGGTCAGAGGAGAATGGCCAGACTGCTTCCAGCTGATAGGAAGGCAACAGTAACTCAAATAAGCACTCGTTACAACCGAGGTCTGCAGAAGAGCATCTCTGAACACACAACACGTCCAACCTTGAGGCGGATAGGCTACAGCAGCAGAAGACCACACCGGGTGCCACTCCTGTCAGCTAAGAACAGGAAACTGAGGCTACAATTCACAATCTTCTGATGGCTACTTAGCTCAGCAGGATAACACACCATGTTATTAAGCACAAATCATCTCAGACTGGTTTCTTGAACATGACAATGAGTACTCGCTGTACTCAAATGGCCTCCACAGTCACCAGATCTCAATCCAATAGAGCACCTTTAGAATGTGGTGGAACGGGAGATTGGCATCATTGATGTGCAGCCGACAAATCTGCAGCAACTGCGTGATGCTATCATGTCAATATGAAGCAAAATCCCTGAGGAATATTTCCAGTAGCTTGTTGAATCTATGACACAAAGGATTAAGGCAGTACTAGTTAACCCGGTACTAGTAAGATGTACCTAATAAAGTGGCCGGTGAGTGTATTTTGGTTAATTTAAACAAAACAGATTTATTAAACAGATATATTTACGTTATACTATATATATATAATCAATCACCAAAAATCTTTAGAAATAGAAAGATAACACATTTAAATTCATGTAAAATATTGAGAACCAAAGAGAACCACAAGTCAACAGGGAGATTGCAACAGACCAGCTTGCAGCTGGATAGGAGACGGTAGATTGCTGATAGAAACAGTGAACAGCTCCGCCAGAGCTCATCTAAAGCTCATATGCAAGTTTATTTTACATGCTATGGCAGAAACACTGTTGTATCTTGAGTGAGTAAATGAAACTCAGAGCCAAACGTTTATTCTGGTCATTTATTTGGACACCCATCAGACATACACAGCAATCTGGTAACACACCACACATGGTCTTCTTCTCAGCCCCTTTTTTACACACACCATCCAGTGATACATCGCCCGCACTGGACAACATTATCATGCCATACTACAAACACCACTGAGCCTTGCTAGACCCTCCTGTATGGGCCCACCATAATGGCTCGTTTCCACTGACTGGTACAGTTCGGTACAGCACCTTTATCAGGCTTGCGTTTCCATTGCTAAAAGGGTACCAATGGTACTCTTTTGGTGCACGTGGTGTACGACAAAAAGTTGCAGTCAATGTCATTTTTGCTCGAGAAAATGTCTACAGTACAGCTGTACGGGTCGCTCACATATCATATGAGAAGCACTTCTCACAAAATAGATGCTTTACACACATAAATACTTCTGTATAAATGTTTATTACTAACTTTACTATGAACATGAGTTGATTATAACTGCAGATCAATGACAGTGTGAAATAGCCTACTGTAACGTCTGCAATTATATAAAATAAATAAATAAATGAACATATATGAACACATACAGACCCTTACAGTCTCTGATATGATACCAATTACAGAAAAACTACACACAGCAGACATTTAGTCCTTATTTAGGTTCAAAACAACACGAAATAGAGCCCACAGTCAGCAAACCTGTCATGATTAAATGTGTCTGTAATCTTTAGCAGCACGTGTAGTCTCTTGTTAGAAAGTAATTCCATCATTCTGAGTTCATAATAGTCCAAAAGGTGATGATAATAGTTAATCATGGCAGTTTGTTCACGTTTGCTGTAATAATAATGTGCTCCTTTTTTCCGGCTTCTCCTTTTGTTTTTTGGCGCGTCGCTCTCGCGTTTGTCAGTTTCTGACAGGATCAGGTTTCAAAAGCACGTCAATAATCAAGCGCACATTATGATCATCAGCTCAAGAAGTTTGCTATTTCAAATATAGACGCGCGGCGAGCGCAAGCAAAAAAAAAAAAAAAAAAGTGAAACCGCTCACGCTTCAGACTGGCTCGTAAAAACCTACGGGACACAGGGTAAAATCTGCTCCTTTTTGGCTTTGTGGCTGTTCATCAAGACGACGACAAGGTTGGTTTGAGCCCGGGTCGACCCAGGCTCGTTTATTATATGCATATATAATTACGCTGTAATCTCTCGGCTGTATATTTACAACATGGCGGCTTCTTTGTTTTCATTCTGGCTTGTTCCGTGAGCGAATGACGTTTCTCTGTAATCCAATTCAGCTGTGCGTCTAGCTCCCAGTGTTGCCATTGAGAAAAAAAATCTTTGCCATTGACCCAATGGTTTTGTTGCCAAAACCATTGAGCAGTTATGAATCCGATTGTGCGGGTAAAAAATCAGCTATATCTGGCAACACTGCTAGCTCCGCCTTTTGGTACCTTTTCGTGTTTGGTACCCTTTCGAAAGGGTGCCGAAAAAGGGGTACGGTATGGTTTGGAACCGTACTGTACCACTCATTGGAAATGGGCCATTACAAAACACGCATGCACGAGACATTAATTTGGACAGCTATGCGGATATATTACATAGTTCATACTTTCACTTTCACTTCACGCATAGCATGTGAATGACTAGAATACGTGTAGCATACTAGATGCAGACGCGATCATGAGGCTGTTTTTGCGCTGAGTTTGAAATAATCAATCAGAGAACAGGAGAAAGTGCATTACTTCGATCATTTTAATGTAGCATTTTAATAATGAAATCCAAAAATTATAATATAGTATTGAGAGTTAATTTAAGCTATCTCGCGGCCCACCTGCAGGATCGCTGAGGCCCACCGGTTGGGAATCCCTGGTCTAATCTAATGTATATGCGCAAATATAATATTGTAAATCATCCTATGGAAAATATGAATTTAAATGAGACATTTGTGAGGGGTGTACTTATATATGCTTTTTTAATAGATGATACTATGCATAATAAACTGACACGAAGAAAACAAAACAAGCAAAGCTTTCACAGCTTAGGATCAATAAAAAGATAGCTAAATGGTAAAAAGCTGTTTTATAGTAATATCTACTACACAGTATCATCTGAGGTCAGCGTTAAGATGTTTTGATGTTTTGTGAGGATGCGGGATCTGTAATTTATGCACATTACAACCACTCCAGCATCTATCAGTGGTAATGGTGTTTGTGTAAATCTAGCGCTCTATAAGCATCATTAGCCGTGTATTTATTGATCGTCTGGCAGAATCGATAGTTCAGTGCCATAAATGTTGAGGTGAATGGTTCACCTGTACTCTGTGTAAATACAAAGGTCTGGAAGAGGCTCATTAAATGAGCAGAGATAATGCAAACCAGGATCAGTGTTTCCCCTACCATTACATTAGGGGGGGGCGCCCCGCCCTCCCAATGGCTTTCCCCGCCCCCCTTAAAGTCGAGTTCATTTTATTTCTTTATATAGCGCCAGATCACAACTTTTAATAAGCTAAATAGCCCTATGTAATATCTTATTTACACAAAGGCAGGCAGGGCTCAAAATTTCAACCATTTTGGTCCCATATGCGCACAAAATTTTATTTATGTGTAAAGTTTTATTTAATATATTTGGGAGCATTTGTGTGACTGCATATAATGATTGTAGTGCGACCTGTTTTGATATTTTTTTAAAAACATGCTAAATCGTTCTTCCCTGTCGCGATATTGGTTCTGTCAATCACTCAAGGCTTTACGCCAGGGCTATTCAATTGGCGGCCTGCGGGCTTAACCCGGCCCCCGAGGCAATTTGTTCCGGCCCTCCACATCAAGTCGGACCAAGACATCAAAAATAAATTTAGTTCAGTCGAAAAACGGACGCTATAGCTATGAAGTGACGTGTGCCTCGCATGAGCTGCAGAAGCTGCGCAGAGCTTGAGTCACCTGACATTAAGGGAGTGGCGCGGACAGATGAAAATATTTGGATATGTTTGTAGAAAAGGCCTTTATTGTATATGCATTGATATCGTCAACGATTAGCTGTTTTCACTATTAACTGCACTTTAATTCGTCACAATTAATAGTAAAGGCTTCTCTAAGCCGCATTTCTGTTGCACAGAACAAAACGAAACTGCTGCAATTAAACAAAATTATGCCAAGTTGACAACTGTGCCCTAGTTTAAAGTTCCAAGTATGTACACTTAAGCAAATACGACCGCACACCAGATTAACTATAGCAGCGGCCGTTCCCTTATCACGTCTTTTCCGCTTGCAAGTTTGTTGTTTCTAATGTAAGAATATATAACATGCGTGCACAAGCGGAGCAACGTGCTTGCGTCTTTCCGGGCGCGTGCAGTAGAAAACACAAGAGTGAGAGTTCTGCGTGCCTTTCAGTGCAGTGTAAACACAAGAGGAATTAATATTAAAATGATTATGTATGCATAAGCGTAAATGGCAACAACAGTTCATCTAAATAGCTACTTACCTAATATAAAGCTTGAATTTACATTAGACGTGATAACCGTCAAACCGTGATTATTCTTTAGACTATCGTACAACCAAACGCTAGAATTGTTGCATCTCTAATTGTTACGCAGTCAAAAAAAAACATATGAATGTGTCTGAATGTAGAAGAAGCCTACTTCAGCAATGCACTGCTTTTGTTGTGCTTTAAAATGCACCATTTTAATGTTTTAAAAAAAAAAGGCTATTGTACAATGCAGTGATGTTATGTAGTTTCAGAATACAATATATTAACATTTTAATGCAGAAAAAGCCAATGTAGGTGTCTTAAGGAGCAAAAATACAACATATGGGCTCTTATATTGCTGTTGTGTTATCCCTCACATAGCAAGTCAGATCTCTCCGGCCCTTCGTTTGAGATGCTTTTTATGAACCGGACCCCATGACAAACTAATTGAATAGCCCTGCTTTAGGCTGTCAGAAAATGGAGCTTTTGTGACCGCGCAGGTAATGTTTGTTTGTTTGTTTGCATACTTTATTGTCCCTCAAGGGGACATTTTCTGTGGACTCACAGAGCACTTCAGGACTTTCTAACACAATAAAAATGATAAAATAAGCAAACATGCACAATAATTACATACAAGAAAAACATAAACACATTATCAATCAGTGTTCAATAGTCTGATTGACACTGGGATAAAAGAGTTCGTTGTCAGATTACTTCACGGATTAAGATATAGATTATGATCTAAAATAAACAATGACTTAAAATTAGGTTAAAATCAGTATCAGAACAGCTGAAGCACATGCTAGAGTCTGGGTCACCAGCAGAGCAGCGCCACCGGAAAGTCTGAGGAAGACGCAATGAAAAGTACACAGGTTTTCAAACCCACCCAAAGTTACAAATAATGGCGCTGATGAGAGCGATCATGTGTTGAATGTTGATCCGCCAGCCAAGATCAACCGAGTATTTTTGGAGAGAGTGCTGAAAGACTCGAAGTGGATCAGCTGTTCAAGGGCCCAAATCTTGATGTGTTGCATTCACTGCGTGTTCAGCGCAAATGGCCGCTAAATGTAGGATTTAACACTGTATACATTATCGCCAAAGAAGCTCGCCTTTAAGTTTAAAGTGAAACTGCGGCTCATGACAAAGAATGGTATTGAACAGGTGCCAGCTTTAAATGTAAATCAGCACATAACGAGACTGAGCATTTAAAATGACACAAACCCAAACTTTTGTTCTACAAGTGGTAGAAGTGAGACACTTTTCTCCTTTCTTTTGTTCGTTCTTTCTTGACATGCATATTATTTTTCTATATAGTTAATGATGACCGCTTTGCAGCTTTCAGCTTTGAATTGAATGATTTATTTTAATCTTACGTTTGTATTGTAACAGAAATATTATTTGTTTATTAAATCAAAATGCATATCAAAATAATAGTGCAAAATAGATATTTCTTACTGCAATGCTTCATTTTTGTTTAATGCAAACCATAAATGTATTTTTCATAATGTAACAGTAGGACTTTATATAGCAGAAATTTCACATTCAAGCACATTTGGGGCAGCATGCTTATAAGAAATGTTATTTATTATTAGTATTATTGACATCATCGTCATCATTAACATTTTACAATTATTAGACATTCATTTTGGAATATCAATAAGTCATCACAGATTTAGTTATAGCTGTTTCTGGCTTTTGTTAGTCCTGATTGATGTTATTAAATACAGTAAATCCGTTATTATACAATTGCAGTGGTGCTCATTCATTTTTGGTTGGTGCTCTAAAATTTTAAGTACTACCAATTAAGTTAATTTTGAACCCTGTACATGCTTTTTAGCTCTATCTCACGCTCTCACTCTGCCCAAATAAAAGTCAACGTAAATTTTGAAAGATTTTCTGTCAAATATGTAGACAGCATAAACAAGCAGTTGTGAGATAAAACCAGACACGGCCATTTACAGAGTCTCCTTGCCAGTCCTACAGAAAGGACAGAATTGACAAACATATGTACGAACACATGTATATATACATACAGTTGCAATCAGAATTCAACCCCCTGATTTATTAGCCCCTGTTTATTTTTTTCCCCAATTTCTGTTTAACGGAGAGATTTCTTCAACACATTTCTAAACATAATAGTTTTAATAACTCATCTCTAATAACTGATTTATTTTGCCTTTGCCATGATGACAGTAAATAATATTCGACTAGATATTATTCAAGACACTTCTATACAGCTTAAAGTGACATTTAAAGGCTTAACTAGGTTAATTAGGTTAACTAGGCAGGTTAGGGTAATTAGGCAAGTTATTGTATAATGATGGTTTGTTCTGTAGACTATTGAAAAAATAAATAGCTTAAAGGGGCTAATAATATTGACCTTAAAATGGGTTTTAAAAATTAAAAACTGCTTTTATTCTAGCCAAAATAAAACAAACAAGACTTTCTCCAGAAGAAAAAAATATTATCAGACATACTGTGAAAATTTACTTGCTCTGTTAAACATCATTTAGGAAATATTTAAAAAAGAAAAAAAATTCAAAGGGGGTTTAATAATTCTGATTGCAACTGTGTATATATATATATATATATATATATATATATATATATATATA
>CAIGQZ010034910.1:21833395-21878218 GCA_903798205.1 Danio tinwini
ATATATATATATATATATATATATATATATATATATATGAGCAATATCACACAAGTAGCAGTGTGATATGACTGTATATCGGCACTGGTGGGAGGCGTTCGTTGGCTCAAGGCCGCAAGCCAAGTGCCTTAGGCTACATTCACACTGCGAGGCTTAGTGCTCAAATCAGATCTTTTTCTTAGATCTGATTGTTTTGCATAGCTGTTCACATTGTTGTTATAAATGTGGCCAATATCAGATTTGTGAACAGATCATGGTCCTAAACTGACCCACATGCGCAGAAGTATAGTTACAAAATGTCTAATTATGCACACAGTGTGTATACTGTATGAAGCACGTTGTCAGATCATGCTTATATGATTATTGCCCTTTTCACAGACAACCGTGGTGTATTTCATGAACTGTAAAGGGTTGTTCTGCTACTACTAATGTGTATATGAAACCTAAAATAAGTCCCTTGTGATTGAAAACACTGATCATTTTTGATTTAGGACAACCGCGGTTCACGTCTGTCTGACCACTGGTATAGTGAACTCATCAAGGGTTAATGAGCAGCCGCAGACTGAACTGTGAAGGCGGAGTTGGTTTATCTCCGTTTGCAGTTATTTTATTTTAATTCATTATAAACAACAGACACGTGCAGAAGGGGAATTTGGGTCCTTGAGCTCCTGTCCATTATTCTCTCTGAGGGAAAGTTTGTCCTTAAAATGTAAGTGCCTATCCGCAACAGCCCCCGACACTCTTTAGCTTTGCGATCATCCCGTGCCCCAATCGTTAACCAGTTTGGTTAACAAGCACCAGTTTTGCCTTTAAATTTTTTTTTTAAATGAATAACCAATGTTCTGTGATAAAGTAATCGCCCTGTGTGTTGTTCTACTATGCTGCTGAGGAGTAGAGGATGTCTGCAGCACAGAATGATGACGTATGTCGCTTGAAGATTATGTAAAAGTCACATGAAATCCGACATAACCGTTCACACCATTCACATTGCAAAACATCAGATCTGATTTAAGACTACATATGAAAGTGGCACAAATGATCAGATTCCATTGGTTTGGGCTGTTCGCACTGTCAAGACCTGAGTCACATGTGGGCGAAAAAAAATCAGATTCGGGCCACATTTGCCTGCAGTGTGAACGTAGCCTTAGTGACCCACCAGTGACGATACACTGCCATATCACACTTTCGAAAGGGTACCAAACAGGAGAAAGGGTACCAAAAGGGTCCCAAAGGCAGAGCTAGATGCGCAGCTGAACGCTATTGGTTTACAGAGATACGTCACGAGCTCACGCAACAAGCCAGAATGAAAATAAAGAAGCCGCCATGTTTTCATACACAGCCGAGAGATTATATATACTAACATATAATAATGAGCCCTGTTCGATCTGGGCTCAAATGAACATTGTCGTCGTCTTGATGAACAGCCACAAAACCAAAAAAGAGCAGATTTTACCCTGTGCCCCGCAAGCGTTTTTTCTTGCTTGCGCTCGCCGCGCGTCTATATTTGAAATAACAAACTTTTTGAGCTGATGATAATAACTTTGACGTGCGCTTGATTATTGACGTGCTTTTGAAACCTGATCCTGTCAGAAACTAACAAATGCGAGAGTGACGCGCGATAAATCAAAAAGAGAAGCCGGAAAAAAGGAGCACATTGTTTTTTCAGCAAACGTGAACAAACTGCCATGTTTAACTATTATCATCACCTTTTGGACTATTATGAACTCAGAATGATGGAATAACTTTAAAACAAGAGGCTACACGTGCTGCTGAAGATTACAGACACATTTTATCATGAGAGGTTTGCACTATGGACTTGATTTTCTGCTGTTTTGAACCTAAATAAGGACTAAATGTCTGCTGTGTGTAGTTTTTCTGTTATTGGTATCATATCAGAGACTGTAAGGGTCTGTATGTGTTCATATATGTTCATTTATTTATTTATTTTATATAATTGCAGACGTTACAGTAGGCTATTTCACACTGTCATTGATCTGCAGTTATAATTAACTCATGTTCATAGTAAAGTTAGTAATAAACATTTATACAGAAGTATTTATGTGTGTAAAGCATCTGTTTTGTGAGAAGTGCTTCTCATATGATATGTGAGCGACCCGTACAGCTGTACTGTAGACATTTTCTCGAGCGAAAATGACGTCGACTGCAACTTTCTGTCGTACACCACGCCCACCAAAAGAGTATTGTTGGTACCCTTTTAGCAGTGGAAACGCAAGCCTGATAAAGGTGACCCGTACCGACCCGTACCGTACCGTACTGTACCAGTCAGTGGAAACGAGCCATAAAGTGATGCCAAAACAGGTTATTTTGCTTACATTTTAAGATTACAAGGCTGATTATAAGCCAAAGCAAACACTACCAGATTACTATGGCATAACTACAGCACTACAACATACAAAAAAGATCGACTTAAAAAGCCAATTACCAGTTTTATAATGATTTGATCAGCTGTAGTTAGAAATGTACGCTGTAAAAACACTGTTTTTCACCCCTAAGGACTTATCATGTGGTCTCTGTCGCCATCTTGTGGCGAAACGTCAACAGTCTTTGCTCTGCTCAGTATGACAGGCTGATGGCCTGATGTATGTATGCATATATATATATATATATATATTCAGTGTTTCCTCTAGGATTTTTTCCAGCTGTGGGGGTAGGACTTTTACACAGATGTACCAACTACCAATGGTGTTTTTTCAACGACACATGTTGTGAGCGCAATATTACAAGTCGAGATCGTATTTATGTAATACAAGCATGCGAATCTCTGCTTGCGCTCTGATTTCCTCTGTTCCTGCACAAAACTTCAAACCCTCAAATATACGCTGCTCAAGTGCAGATTTTCGTGTGTCTTAAATAAACGCTGCTGAAGTGCGATTTTGTGCGTTTATGTGACAAGTACATCTCCAACATTTATTAGATTTGCTAGGAATGTTTATGAATGTCTCCAATAGACCTACAGAGCGGCATTAATGCGTCCTGAAGTAAAGTGAAACAGCTGAAGTAGCTGAAGAGTCATGAAGTAAAGTGAAACAGCTATAAACTCCAGTCAGATAAAGTCATTGTATGCAGAGTCATAGACCTTTATCTATACAGTATAATTATGGAAACTGTGTTCATCTTAACTGAAAGCTACGCAGTGTTTGCTGGCCTCACGCATCACGCACCTGTCAGTCAGTCAGCATGTCACCGTAAAGGGTTAAACAAATAATGCACAGTACTTAAAGAAAAGTTTGCGCTGTTATAAGTCACTTACCTTTTAATACGTTTTGGTGCGATTATAACCTGCTATTAAAAAAAACAACGACTTAATGTTTTGAATAGAAGGTTGTAATATAGCTGTGGCGGGATGAATTTTGGTGTGGAAGAATGAATGTAGGCGGAAACCATGTGTGTGTATATATATATATATATATATATATATATATATATTCTTTTAAAATTAAAGCAAACATGTAAACAATCTCTTTCCAAGAGTGAATCAGTCTACCAACCTCTGTGCAAAAGTTGTAAATGATGCTTTCGTCATTCTGAAGACATTTTCACTACTTCTATCATTTGTCTCTAAAATCACATGTGCAGATTGTAATTTCGAAAAGACATTCAATATTCATTCTTTCATCAATATTTTTGTTTTGTTAAAAAAATGAATAAAAACCCGAAAAAAATAGATTATCAACGTCAATACTAAAATAAAACCGGTTGGAACCAGGTGGTGTAGTTGCATAAATCTACCACCAGGACACAAAACCCACATAACCCAGCCTGAACTCTGGAGGAAACAGAACTGTTTTACGTTTTGTCAGTGGCTAATTCGCATGAGTTCAGTCGTACGAAAATGTACGATTTATAAAAGGAGGCGTATCACCAAACCCCACCCCTAAACCCAACCATCATTGAGGGATAAGCTAATCGTACTAAATTATACTAATGAGATTGTACGAATTCATACAAATTAGCCACTAAATCAAAAAGTTACAGCTTGACGTGAGAATGTTGGATAACCTTATTCTCCATGCACACTCATGATCAGTGTTGGGAGTAATGAGTTACAGAAGTAATGTATTACAGTAACATATTACATTTTCCTGTAACGCAGTAGTGTAAGGCATTACTAATACATTTACAGTAATATTTTACTCGGTACATGTTCGGTAACGCGTGCGTTAAAACAAACTTTTCTTCCGCAAGACATTAACACATAAAAATACCACAGTTCTATTTCCTGTTTGTTGTGAGTAAACATACGTGTGTGTTGTCTTTAATCTCCCTCTGGCTATTGGAACTCTTTACTTTGAACGCGGAATGATTTCAGCCTCAGCTTGAGATCCGGGGCAATTGGCTCAGTAACGTTAAGCCCTAACGCACAGCGGAAAAGCAGCAAATAGATGAAAATGGCAGAAGACAGTACATTCGCAAGATGAATGTACGTGCACTCGGCGTTATTTCATTGTAAGTGCAGTATTATAAGTCGAGAGCGCATTCATGTAATACGAGCGAGCGAACGCTTCGGTTTCCTCTGTTCGTGGACAAAACTCCTCTCGTGCACTCAAAACACTGGCTGGGCTGCTCACATGCGACTGATCTGCTCTCGCACCATCAGATGATGCAGACTCACAATGTGTGCCTTGTGTTTCCTCTTTTCGTGCTTTTGCTCTCCAGAGATCCTCCTGTTAAATTGTTATCCCAAGAATGTTGATATGGTTTATATATTGCTACACTATTTACCTACAGGTTAAGGTACATCATATAATAAATACTAGTGTTTTTGAGTGTTAGGTATACTGCCTATGTTTTAGGCTAGTATTATTTACAACTCATAAAATGAAATACAAAGTTTTACTACAGTAAAGTGTGGTGATTGTAGTATAATATACACTATACAGTATTGTAAAAAAATACAGCATTGGGTCATTTGTTTATATTACACTTGTTGTGTTACCAAAGCAACTATAATATTACCACAACAGAATAATTGAAGTACTATAGTACTGTTCAAAAGACTGTACAATATGTGTGTTCAGGGGCCCTGTGGAACAGCTTCGCCTCAAAATGAAGAGGATGACAGGATCTCATCAGCAATGTGGAAGACAGCAGAGACTAGTTCACTTTATTTTAGTTGCCATGATAAAACGGGATTGATAGTGAGATTTATCTGAAGAGTGAATAGTCCAGTAGGCTATAATACCATATCAAGTGTTTACCTATTTTCTATCACAGTAACATTTCTGCTTGCGTTCGTTATATTTCTGTTTAAATGTTTTTGATTTGATTAGTATGGTGCACCTTTTAGATGTTTAATAAATGTTTTTAAAATAAAACGTATTCTTTACATCCAACGTCTATTCTCTCTGTCTTTAAGTGTTTGAAACTGGAAATATCTCATCATATAACATACAGGCCAAAAATGTTGGTTTATTAGATAAAAAAAATTCTAGGTCTATTTTAGTTATTGTTAATAAATAGTGCAACAATATAAATCATATCAAAAAGCACAAAAAGAAGAGGGAACACAGGACACAAATTGTGAGTCCGCTGTTACGTCCTGACCAGTCTAGGGTTGGCGGGAACAATAACAAAAGTAGAAATAAATAAATGAAACTTTTATAAATACTCAATTTAGGGTTTTCACCTTCTCCTGTCCCAGCTCACAATAATCACAACTAGTTTATTAAGGAATAACAAAGTTTATTATTTTAACAATAAATATCTCAGAAGCATCTCTTCTGAAGGGAATCCAGGCCAAAATAACAAACAAAAAGACAGCTAACTTGCGGGAAATAATTCTAATTTACCTACTAAAATAAAACTACCCCAAATCAAATTACAGCAAACTTCCCTTTCTCCCTCGCTGCCACAAACCAATAGAAAATGTTTTTAAAGTAAATGGCGATTCCCAACCTACAGCTTCAATTGAACCAAAAATAATATATAGTTTTAATAAGTGAAAACAAAGCACACGTCGAGCAGACGAAATCAGTCAATCACACCACACTAATTCAACAAGCAATCTGGGGCAGGAGACAGGAGACGCTCGAAACAACAGCGGCAGCAACAACGACGGAGATTTGCGACCTGCACCGAGCAGAAAGATCTGTGCTTTGTTCCTCTCCTCCGTTTATATACGCTCCCACTCGCAACACAGCTGGACCGCAATCAAGCGCAGCTCTAGAGGAGAGGAAGAGAGAGAAAGAGCGCGAGAGAGAGAGAGAGAGAGAGAGACAGAAACCTGCGCATGCTTTACAGCGCGCAACACAACATCAGCTTAAACAAAATACAAATCTGTGTATTTATAATATTTATATATATATAATAAATGAACAAGTAATTATTACGTTCTGAAACGTAACACTGCATATAATCTCACTGAGCGAGTGTACTGAGAGCGCGCAAGAAAATTTGAGCGTGAGCCATGCATATTTGAGAGAACGTGAGAAAACTTGTGTGCGAGCAGCGTATATATGAGAGCTCGCAAGCAGTTTTGTCCACAAACAGAGGAAATCGGTGCACGAGCATTATATTGAGAAAGCCATGTTCATCATGCTCACTTTGTGCATGACAGTTTTGTGTTGTGAGCCACTTGAATTTAAAGTGAATACAATAATGGCAACAATAAGAAAAGAAATCTGCATCTTGTCATGGCATTGGAGTTCACATATAGGCCTGTTGTGTCTAATATGAATATAGTCAAACTATTCACAGATATTGCCAGATAATCACTTTACCTCTACCATACTTATAACAGATCATTTGTGATTCTGACTATCATCCTTTCTCGCATTATCTTGAGCCTTCACGTTGCCAATTATCTACTATATTGTTAGTAGTCTGGATAATATTGTAATGTAAGGGATTACTTTTAAATAACAGTAACAAGTAATCTGTAATGTATTACAGTTTAGAAGTAACTTGCACAACACTGCTCATGATGATAGTTATAGTTTATTTAGACATGGAAGAAAACCTGTGTTGTTTTTTTAAGTAGCAAGCTTCCTCATACTGTATGTACAGTAGAGACGACAGGCTTTCATTTCCGTTTTTTTTTCTTTTCAGTGGCTTTGATTGTCTGAACCAATAAATCACTTTCTCCAACCTGAATATTTATGGCACATTAAAACAGCCTTAGCTCTCTCTGCGGGCCTCGCATGTGCGTGCGTGTGTGTTTAAAACATGCCTGAGGGCTCCGAACACTTCTCCTGTGCAACAGTTGTCAGGAGGAGACGGTTTTTCTTTAACGTTGCCATTCAAAACAGACGTGAAGATGCTGTGAGAAATCTTTTCTGACAGAACACCAGCATCTCTACCATTCGCTCGGATGCTTCAACACTCCGCAGCGCCTGTGGCGGTATGTGTTCAGGCTATACAAAGACCTTCCTCACATGCAATTCAGAAAATAAAACCACAAACCCAATCTTAGTTATCATGTTTGCTAACAGTATCACTATTCCTGTTTGTCAACAAGGGCTTGTGATGATTAAACCTCGACAGAGTTAAAAGAAATAGCAACACACTATAGCAACACCCAGAAACGTTACTTTTCAGATTGAAATAAAAGTGTAATAGCCAATAGCCAATGGTTAGTTTGTCGACTCATAGCACTGAGGTGCTCACAGTGACCAGAGTCTGATTACCGGCTCAAGACCCCCCCCCCCTCTTTCTACTCCCCACACTTTCCTGTCTCCACTCGACTGTCCCTATAGTGTTCTTAAACACTGCAGATTGGCCATTGTGTTCACATGCTCAACAGAAATCACTGTGATTGGCCGTGAAGGTCATCAGTTCACCGATCTCACCGCAGTTTACTGAGTGTAACCACAGGGGCACTGAAGCATTTTAAAGCTGTGAAGATCAGTCGATTCATCAACAGATTGCTTGTATGTCAGCTCATAGACCGACCAGCTGATCTACGTGACTTTAAAACCCTCCAGTGTCCCTGTATTCAATTCACTTCATCTTTATTTCTATAGCACTTTTACAATGTGGATTGGGGCAAAGCAGCTTCACATAGAAGATTATAGTGAACTGAAAGTGTCAGTTCAGTTTTCAGAGTTTATACCATACATTGCATATACATTGCTATATACATAATACAGTACGAGCTGCACAAGCTGCGCAGATCGTGAGTCACCTGACATTAAGGTAGTAGCGCGGGCAGACGAAAATATTTGGATATGCTTGTAGAAAAGGCCTTTGATGCCTATGCATAGATATCGTCAATAGGCATGCGACGATTAGCTGTTTTCACTATTAACTGCGCTTTAAATCGTCACAATTAATAGTAAAGGCTTCTCTAAGCCGCATTTCTACTGTACTGTACTTCCTTCATCAGCTGAGGAAGTTCAACCTGCCACAGGAGCTGCTCGTACAGTTCTACTCAGCTGTCATCCAATCCATCCTCTGCACTTCAATCACCGTCTGGTTCAGCTCAGCTGCCAAAACCAACCTCCGTAGACTACAGCGAATAGTCCGGACTGCTAAACGAATCACTGGCACTACCCTTCCCACACTTCAAGAACTGTACTCTTCCAGAGTGAGTAAAAGGGCTCGTAAAATCACTCTGGACGCCTCACACCCAGCACACTACCTGTTCGAACTGTTACCGTCTGGTCGGCGCTACAGAGCACCAAGCACAAAAACAGCCAGACACAGGAAGGTTTCTTTCCTCAGGCCATCTACCTCATGAACAGTTAAATATTCCCCTACTGTGCAATAAACGTGCAATACTTTCTCATACGCACTTGTACACAGCACCTTATAACCTGTATATTTACAGCATATCTGTACATACAACTCAACATCCAGATCTTTTTGACTGACTGCATCTCTGTTTAATGTTTATTGCCTTTTCTTTCTTGTATTTAATTTTGTGTTGTCACTCGTCATTTTATGTACACTGGAAGCTTCTGTTGCCAAAACAAATTCCTTGTGTGTGTGAAGCACACTTGGCAATAAAACTGATTCTGATTCTGATTTCTGTTGCACGGAACAAAACGAAACTGCTGCAATTAAACAAAGTTATGCCAAGTTGACAACTGTGCCCTAGTTTAAAGTTCCAAGTATGTACACTTAAGCTAATACGACCGCACACCGGATTACCTATAGCAGCGGCAGTTCCCTTATCACGTCTTTTCAGCTTGCAAGTTTCTAATGTAAAAATATATGACATGCGGGCACAAGCGGAGCAACGTGCTTGCGTCTTTACGGGTGCGTGCAGTAGAAAACACAAGAGTGAGAGTTCTGCGTGCCTTTCAGTGCAGTGTAAACAAAAGATATGTTAGAGGAATTAATATTAAAATGATTATGTATGCATGAACGCACATGGCAACAACAGTCCATCTAACTAGCTACTTACCTAATATAAAGCTTGAATTTACATTAGACGTGATAACCGTCAAACCGTGATTATTCTTCAGATTATATTATCGTACAACCAAACGCTAGAATTGTTGCATCTCTAAATGTTATGCAGTTCAAAAAATAACATATGAATGTGTCTGAATGTAGAAGCCTACTTCAGCAATGCACTGCTTGATGTTATGTAGTTTCAAATACAATATATTAACATTTTAATGTAGAAAAATACAATGTGTGTGTCTTGAGGAGCAAAAATACAACATATGGACTTTTATATTGCTGTTGTGTTATCACTCATATAGTAACTCCACGCCGTGGACACGTGACAGACCGCAGCCACAATAGTGCTGTATGACAGATGTATCCCATTTATTATGCTTTTATGTTTAAATACAAAATATTCACACGCTTGCTCATCATGTCAAAAGCTACCTGAAATTCATGTCACAAAAACGTGTAAGTGAGTGTTTTTTGTTGTTTACAAGATGTATAAATGATCTTGATCGTGATCTTGCGGCCACGTGCATGCCTCATTCAAAAGCAGAACACGCAGGATTCAGCATGTAAATTCATCAGTTACTCCCAAAATGCATGCAAGCAAGTGGGAGAAGCTGGCCAGCTGGGAGAAGAATAGGCTGAATTTTATTGTTACCTTCACTACGTGTATCTGATATAAATAATACACATTGTCAAATTACATTTGTAATAGGGTTGGGCGATGTTGACCAATGTGGCATCATACGATGTCTAATGTAAAACATCGCGATGGACGATGGCATCATTGTCGTAGGCGGGGGTGGTTGTTGTTAAATATCAAACAATTCTTAACGAATTAATTAATTGTAGCCTACCATATTACTACCTGACCCACATGCTCTTTGCTTTCCCCATAACCAAACCATAAATAAATAAAGTTAAACACAAATTACCGCCTGTCCTTTACTTTTTTCCGCAGGACTCTGGCATGAATAGGCGGAGTGATCTGTGTCAGCATAAAGGCTTTTTCCCACAGCTGGTGGAAGAGACGAGAGTTCATTTGGGGTTCACTGTAATTTGTATTGTGATTGATGATAACTTCCTTATTTTATTATTATTATGAGGGAATAATAACAAGTAAAGATGCTAGAGCTCGACCGTTATGGTCGAATATGTGCCCGAAATTTTGTGCAACCTAAAATATATTTGTAAGCATTTGTGCGACCTGTTTTCACTGCAAAATCCTCACCGCGTGCGCGGATTTAGGAGACATTTATGCAGAATGCATCTTTGCACCTAAAAACACCAAAAGCAGCACTCAGGAACAAATTAAAACAGCTTAAGGTGTCCGCTACATTCATTTTTCCATAGTGGGGCAACACACAAAAATTCATCCCACCACGGCTACATTACAGCTTCTCATTCAAAACATTGCCGTTTTGTTAAATAGTGGGTTATAAAGGCACCAAAATGTATTAAAAAGTAAGTGAATTATATCAGCGCAAACTTTTCTGTAACCGTAGTAGTGCTGTGCGTTATTTGTTTAACCCTTTAAGGTGGCATGCTGACTGACTGACTGACTGGCTGACTGACAGGTGCGTGAGGCATGAGGCCAGCAAACACGACGTATAGCTTTCAGTTAGGATGAACACAGTTTCCATAATTATACTTTATTTATAGATAAAGGTCTATGGCTCTGCATACAACAAACAAAGACTTTATCTTGCTGGAGTTTATAGCTGTTTCACTTTACTTCAGGACGCATTAATGCTGCTCTGTAGGTCTATTGGAGACATTCATAAATATTCCTAGCCAATCTAATAAATGTTGGAGACAAATTCACTACAAAAACACGCTAAATTGCACTTGAGCAGTGTATTTTTAAGGGCGTGCAAGAGGTTTTGTGCACGAACAGAAGAAATCCTCGCGCAAGCAAAAAGATCTGCATGCTATACTTTGAGTATTTCAGCAATCTTTCCGAAAACACTCAATTGATCTCGGCTGGCGGATCAACATTAAACACATGATCGCTCTCATCGACGCTATTATTTGTAACTTAAGTGGGTTTGTAAACCTGCGTACTTTTTTATTGAGTCTTCCTCAGACTTCAGCTGTTTGCATTTCCTGCAATCATAAAAGCTCCCTGTCATCTGACAGCAGAAAGCCTTGAGTGATTGACTGCTAATATGAACCAATATCGCGGCAGGGAAGAGCGACTCAGCACGTTTTTAGAAAAAAATCGAAACAGGTCGCAACACAACCATTATATGCAGTCGCACAAATGCTTCCAAATGTATTATGAGGTTGCGGAGATTAAATTTTGGTTGTAGATTATTATTTAAACAATAAAAACCAAAAGACACAGAAACAAAACAGAGTATGCTAACGCTCTACAAAAAAAATGAAACGGTAACCCGTTTAATCAAAATAAAAAAAATTTGCAGTTTGAATTGACTGTGTCCATGTGTGTTGTGTTTCAGCTGCCAGTGATGAGCGGTGCGTTTATGGATGCTTCTCCTCTGGATGACTGCAGCACGGAGCACTCGCTCTTCAACTCGTCTGCCAGTGTAAACGCAGGAGCCGCAGTTTCAGCTCCAGCCCAGCAGGAGGAGCAGCACCGCGTTTCCAGCGACGCCGTGTGGCTGTGGATCGCAATCATCGCCACCATCGGGAACATCGTGGTTGTCGGCGTTGTATACGCTTTTACTTTCTGAAGACGTAGGATCAGCAAACGATGCACTCTTCAATAAATAGCTATGCTTCCATCCACCTATTTCTTTTGCGCATTTTGGATTTATTTCATTAAAAAACGATTGATGAAAATGCTAAGATGCAGAAAAATGATGAAA
Organism: Danio tinwini; assembly: GCA_903798205.1. NCBI lineage: Eukaryota > Metazoa > Chordata > Actinopteri > Cypriniformes > Danionidae > Danio > Danio tinwini. Next base: position 21,845,590 of record CAIGQZ010034910.1, read on the forward strand.
AATCAATCAATCCGGAAGCTGCGAAACCTTAATATTTCCGTATTGTAAGACAATTCCTAGAGAAACAGAATATTAAATGAAAAAAGTGGGCGTGGCTTGTATTTTTCTACTGCGAGCTGATTGGATGTAGTAAAGTAGGCGTTCCATTAAGAATGATGGGGAAAAGAGTTTTGGGAGAGTTATTACAACCTAACAGACTCCTCCTGCTCACCATTTCTGTTTGTTGTCAAAAGTGACCCTTAGAGGGGTGTGGTTAGGTAGGTTAACCCTGCCCAATAGCTCAGACTGACGTAATCTGAACACTGTGGTAATCGAGGTCGTGTACACTTTCACTTTCTAAAGACAGAGGATCAGCAAAAGATGCACTCTTCAATCAATAGCTATGTTTCCATCCACTTGGTTTTATGCTCATTTTGAATTAATTAATATATATATATTTTTTGGCTTAGTCATTTTATTAATCAGGGGTCACCACAGCGGAATGAACCGCCAACTTATCCAGCATATGTTTTACGCAGTGAATGCCCTTCCAGCCACAACCCATCACTGGGAAACACCCATACACTCTCATTCACACACACACACACTAAGGACAACTTAGCCTACCCAATTCCCTTATAGCGCATTTGTTTGGACTGTGGGGGAAACTGGAGCACCCGGAGAAAACCCACAACAACAAGGGGAGAACATGCAAACTCCACACAGAAATGCTAAATGACCCAGCCGAGGCTTTGTTACAATCTTAAAGATGGTGAGTCAAGGGGAAGGAGAGTAGCATTCATTTTGGGTGAAACACATAAGCAAACACACAATATCAACAAGTGAGAGACAGAACACCAAGACTAACTGAATGCACTAAAGTGAGCTTATTTACAAAGATAGTGATAATAAGTGCAAATAAATACGTATAAAGAACAATAAATATTTACAAGAATATATTGAAAATTACAGACAACAAATGGGACATAAGATGTTTGACCAGATAGATGGGAGAGTTGGAGAGATGAGACGCGGGCGGCGTTCAAACAATAGAAATAAATAAAACAAAACAATCTACTCTACTGGCCTGACCTCTACCCTAATTATCCAAAAGAAAAATATATCAGTTATTGTAAAGAAATCTTTGCGTCTAATTACGCACTACCTATCCTACTGTAATATACGAGAAAAACAGAAGTACAGCAGGTGGAGCACGCCCCTTACCTAGCGTGTCTAACAAAAGGAATATTCAAAGCTATGTGTGCACAATGTATGTCGCGCAACATCCTTACCTGTCCCACTCTCCAACCTCAGATGTGCGTAACTGATAGTAGACAAATGGAGAACAGACAAATAACAACGGACATATACCAAATTGTAACACACTGAAAACGGATTGCAATTTCACTGACACACACACACACACACAACACAACACAGAAATTGAAGTGTCCCAGGGCCTCGCGAGTAGTGTGCTGTCACTACTTTTATGCCACAGTGGCAGCGGCTGGATTGGAGACCGTGTGGAACCAGCAACCTTCTTGCTGTGAGGCGACAGCTCTACCCACTGCGCCGCCGCGAATTTTGGATTAATTGCATTAAAAATATATATTGATGGAAATGCCAAGATGTACATAACTTATGAATATGTGCTACGATGGAAATACTTTTGGCGAATAAATTCCAGCATGCAGATTCAATTAAAATGCACATGTGATCATGTGATGATAAAAACGGGTGCGATGGACAGCATTAATAGACAAACCGTCTTCTGAGGTGCAACTCATTTATATGAGAAGAAAAAACACCCCAGTGGCAAATCCCAACATTGCATCAAACTACACTTCTCTCGCTGATATTTTGTCGTTTAAAAGGAAGTGCCAATTTTGTTCTCTTTTGTTTCTGGATAGAAATGCTGAATTACTTCCAAACCTTTTATGCGACATTGCAGTTTTGCGCATACATTTAACTCATCTTTGGATGGAAACATACAGTTAAAGTCAGAATTATTAGCCCCCGTTCCCCCCCCAATTTCTATTTAACGGAGATTTTTTTTCAACACACTTCTAAACATAATAGTTTTAACAACTTATCTCTAATAATATTTATTTTATCTTTGACATGATGACAGTAAATAATATTTGACTAGATATTATTCAAGACACTTCTATACAGCTTAAAGTGACATTTAAAGGCTTAACTGGGTTAACTAGGCAGGTTAGGGTAATTAGGCAAGTTATTGTATAACGATGGTTTGTTCTGTAGACTATCGAAAAAATATAGCTTAAAGGGGCTAATATTATTGACCTTAAAGGTGCTGTATGTAAGTTTGACTCTTCTGAAGCATAAAAACACCATAATATGTGTGCAGATATTTAAGAAACATCCCAAGTGAACATACTTGTTTAACTGAAAAACAATGCTGAAGTCAGATATTCTGCTTTGATAATGGTTTATCTGTGCCGGAACGCTGTCTTTGTTTAGGTAAATTTAACCTGCACAATGCCAGTTTAGCCAATTATAATTCAGCACTCCGGGTTGCCTTGTTGGAAAACAGCATATTTCATTCATTCATTCAGAAAGGCTCTGAAAGCATGGGTGCGTGACTAAAAATGCGACCTTCGGTGGACAGTATCAGACGTCGAAATGAGACAGATTCAGTTCCACATGAGGTTATTAATTAGCAAGTGATATAAATATTATGAGCATAAACATTAGGTGAGCAGGTTACATTGTAACCGCGCGTCCCAACAACACACTTTGTAATGAGATACTCAGTGATGAGCAGTTCAGCTGTTTGCACCAGACGAAACATGACAGAAATGTAAATGCAGCCTTTCAGAAGCACAGAATATGCACTCACTCATGAAACGGTAAGGTTTATAATATATTTAATACATGTTAACCCTCTTTAACATCATTAAATGTAGATGCTGAATCACTCGTATGTGTTTAGTTCTAAAGTTCAATCTCAAATGGTTTATTGTATTTTCCAGATCTGAGGTGAACTATCTGCTGCTGCTTTCAATATATAGCAATAAATGTCATGTAAAATGGCATTCAAACTCACATTGTTAGCATTTAGCACTGAATAAAGCACATGAGGTTTACCTGAGGTGATTACTGTCATAGGTTTCTGTTGTTCAGCTGTGAGCAATAGAAGCCGTTTCTAATATTTCAATTCCAGGTGTTGGTTAGAACCAAAACTCCTTTTAATATGGAGAATATTCCCTCTATCGCGTGTCGTTGCTTTTATTTAGAACACAGTTTAAATCACTCGCTCCTGTACTCAATCTGGCATCCCGCGCTTGAGTTTGTTTTGATCCAGGAGTGCAATACCTAGTTCAACCACTGGGTGCCAAACTTACATACTGCACCTTTAAAACTGCTTTTATTCTCGCCGAAATAAAACAAATAAGACTTTCTCCAGAAAAATATTATACTGTGAAAATTTCCTGAATCTGTTAAACATTTGGGAAATATTTGAAAAAGAAAAAAAGGGGGGCTAATAACTCTGACCTCAACTGTAGCTATTGTTTTTTGTCTTATATTTAACCATTTAAAGAACTGTGACATTGAGTTCATATGCAGGAGACAATCTGAAGGATTCAGTTCATTGAAAGATGACTTTATACTGATCTGAGAACTGCTGGACAATTATTCCAATGCACTGAGAATAATGGATAAACATTCAATCTGCAGTGTATAATTATGTGCAGCACCAACCAAAAAAAATCATGAAATGAAAGAATTGTTTACATAACACTATTTAAATTAAGATTTCTTTGTAATTAACCCGGTACGTTTTCAAATGTAAGTGAAGGCAATGCCATTAGTATGCAAGTATAGAAATGTGATTTAGTGAAAGCAGTGAATTTGTGCACATTTATATATTTTTGGGCATGAGCAAATACAATACTCCTTCATTCATTTTCCTTTAGCTTAGTCCCTTTATTCATCAGGGGTCGCCACAGCATAATGAACCACCAACTTATCCAGGATATGTTTTACACAGCTGCAACCCAGTACTGAAAACACCCATACATTCACATTCACATACACACTCTGGCCAATGTAGTTCATCAATTCCTCTATAGCGCATGTCTTTGGACTATAGGGGAAACCGGAGCACCCGGAGGAAACCCATGCAGACGCGGGGAGAACATGCAAACTCCACACAGAAATGCCAACTTGACACAGCCGGGACTCGAACCAGCGCCCTTCTTGCTGTGAGGCGACAATGCTAATCACTGAGCCACTGGCGTACACAGAATCTACATCCACAAAGAAACTCCACTGATTTTTGAGCCCATCATTCAGTGTATTTATTTACGTTAGTAAATGTGTGTAAATATATATTTATTCTGTTTTTAAATTTCAGTAATATTATTGAAAATATGGAAATGTTTTAGGAATTATGTGCAATACAGTTTGTAAAGTAATTTTTTCTGTCTTTATTTTCTGCAGTTCTGTCTTACTTAGAGCTGCAGTAGCTTTGTTTATCAAACAAGTGGTTGTAACTGGATTTGCATTGTACATTAAGTAAATGAGCAAATCCATGCAAATGTCAACCTTGAAAAAACTCATGAAAAAAAATGTACCAAAGTCACACAAGTGGCAATTTACATCTGTCACATCCATAACAACATCAATGCAAAAATAATAAATAAAATAAAATCAATTATCTTTGTGCTACAGACCTTATTCTTGGCTGGTGCATGGAGTGCGCCATAGTGCCCAGCGTCTTCCGGTAGAATATTTAGAACTTGCGTTTACAACTGGTAATTTGCGCTCCGAAAATAAGTTTCAATAGCGTTTTGAGTAGATTTTGGAGTGTTTTTGTGACACAACTTTGAAAGGCGTGTGTTAAAACCATTATAATCTGTCATTTGTGGTTCAAGCGCGAGAGAAAATTTTTCTCCTAGTTCACGTATCTGCCATCAGATATACAGTGTGTGTGTTCCCAATCTGTCAGCTCACAATCTGTCAACACACACACACACACACACACACTTCACTGCATTATAGGCATGGCAAGTTTATTTATATAGCACATTTCATACACAGTGGCAATTCAAAGTGCTTTACATAAACAGGAAAAAAAGACAAGTATAAGAAAATAAAAAAGTAAATAATAAGAATGATTAAAAACAGACAAAAATGTGTTAAAATGGGTTATAAAAGAATAAAAAAGAAAAGAATAGTGCAATCTGTGGGACGTAGCACAGTGCTCATTCAGTAAAGGCACAGCTAAACAGATGTGTTTTCAGTCTGGATTTGAACGTGCCTAATGTTGGAGCACATCTGATCATTTCTGGAAGCTGATTCCAGCAGCGGGGGGCGCTGTTAGTAGCTGAAAGCCGATTCACCCTGCTTTGACTGAACTCTTGGAATTTCTAGTTTATATGATCCCAGAGATCCGAGTGATCTGTTAGGTTTGTATTCAGTGGGCATATCTGTAATGTATTGAGCTCCTAGACCATTTAATGATTTATAGACAAGTAGTAATACTTTAAAATCTATTCTGAATGTAACTGGGAGACGATGTAGAGACCTGAGGACAGGTGTGATGTGCTCTGAGAGCAAACCAGCTTATAGAGCAAACCAGATTACTGGCATGAAACTTAACAGGTATGCAAGTCATGCAATTTCCAAAAATGACCAATAAAAGTGCATTACTGATGCTCTGCTGGCTGATTTGCATGTTGATACTAATCGGGAGCCGTTTATGTTTCATTTAGTTAGTGTGTGTTGTGTAGTATTTACCATGGTACAGTGAGAGAAATAAGTATTTAATCACACTGTGATTTTTCGAGATCTCCTACTTAGAAATCATGGAGGGGTCTAGAATTTTCAGTGTAGGTGCAATTTCACGGTGAAAGACAGAATCTAAAAATAAAAATGCAGAAATCACATTGTATGACTTTTTAACAATTTATTTGTAAATTACTGTGTCAAATAAGTATTTGATCACTTGCTTTGCAGCCACATTTCTGACCCTCAAAAGACCTGTTATTTTGCTTTAAAATAGTCCAGCTACACTCTGCTCATGATTCTAATTTAGTAGCACTTGTTTGAGGTCACTAGCTGTCATAAAGACACCTGTGCACCCCACAATCAGTCAAAAGTCGAAGTAGCAACATGGCCAAAACCAAAGAGCTGTCAAAAGACACAAGAGATGAAATTGTAGACCTTCATAAAGCTGAAACTGCTACGGGGCAATTGCCAAGAAAGAGCAACTGTTGGAGCAATTGTCAGAAAATAGAAGAGGCTAATGATGACTGTCAATGTCCTTCAGACTGGGGCCCCACGGAAGATCTCTCCTCGTGGGGTATTAATGATGCCAAGAATGGTCTAAAATCAGTCCAGAATTATGCGGGAGGAGCTGATCAATGCCGTGAAGAGAGCTGGGACCACCGTTTTCAAGGGTACTATCAGTAATACAGTAAGATGTCATGTTTTAAAACCATGCATCGCACGGAAGGTTCCCCTGCTTAAGTTAGCCCATGTCAAAACCCATCTGAAGTTTGCCAGGGACCATCTGGATGGTCCAGAGTATTTATGGGAGAAAGTCCTGTGGTCAGATGAGACTCTATTCACCGAATTTGGAGGAAGAAGAATGATGTGTATCATTCCAATAATACCATACCTACAGTGAAGCATGGGGCTGGAAGCATCATGCTCTGGGGTGTTTTTCTGCACAGGGGACAGAATGACTGCACTGTATTAAGGAGAGGATGAACGTGGTCATGTATTGTGAGATATTGGGCAAAAACCTCCTTCCCTCAGTCAGAGCATTAAAGATGGGTCGTGCCTGGGTCTTCCAACATGACAATGACCCAAAGCACATAGCCAGGAAAACCAAGGAGTGGCTTCGTAAGAAGCATAACAAGGTTTTGGAGTGGTCTAGCCAGTCTCCAGATCTAAATCCAATAGAAAATCTTTGAAGGGAGCTGAAACTTATGCTAAAAATTCCAGACCCCTCCATGATTTCTAAGTATGAGATTTTGAAAAATCACAGTGTGATTAAATCCTTATTTCCCTCACTATATGTGTTTTTCTGTCATTTCAAAACGCCTCTTTATTTTCACTTTGTGCCAGTCTTTCAATCAATGTGTCAGTGGGACAGGACGCGTGTGTGTAAAACATTTTGGTGAATAGCATTTGCTTAGGTTGGTTATATATTTGAAAAAAAGACATAAACTGTTGACTTTAGCGATGACGAGGCTCCATTAAAACCGCACAAAGATGCAGTCTGATGGTAGGGGTAAATGACCAGCAGCAGTTGTTTTTCATTACCATTAGAACGCATTTTTTTAAATGATCAGTCCAGCAGGAGGAGCTGATCAACAATAGTATTAGTTTAAACACGGTAAAAGCAAATAAAATAGATTAAAACTATCGTTTCAAAGCTGTTCGAATGTGACTGTTTACACGCATCAGCTGCGACCGGAAGTTCTTAGCATTCTCCTTGAGCAAACATGCAAAGCATAATGTGTAATTTGGCGTTCTAAGAAAAAGGTCTATACTGTAGTAAGCCGACTCTTATCCTGTTGATTAGCATTGTTTCTTTTGGGTTGTGCAGTTTAATTCACAGAGTTTCTACAAAGTATGTCGTGTACTGCAAACAGGCATACTTTTTTGGTCGCATCTTAATGCATGTTTATTTTCCTCATTTAAAATATAAAACATGTTTACAGATTGATATTTTTCTGCTCCCATAACTCAGTTGTTTTGGAAAATATAAACAGATGTTTCGATATAATGTTAACGTATACTTTTTGTCAATTTATGGTTTTAGTATTTACTGCAAACGTCACATCCATAACGCTGGAATTGCTCAAATGTAATTTTCCCATGTGTTTTCAGTTTCTATACTCTCAAGATTAATCCGCAATTTGCAAAATTAAAATTCTGTGCAGAAAAAGCAAAAAAGTCTGCTGATTGTGTCTGGCCCTGTCAATAACCATGATGCTCTCTGAAATATAATAAACTATTTTCAAATATTTTTAGTCTTCTCTATTAGCTAATATGATTTGACTTGACAAGATTTAATTTCTTCATTTTTTTATTTAAAATAAAGTTTTAGAAATTAAGTTTGTGTTTTGGTCATTAATACATATTAGTTTAATATAAATGTATTGTATTATTACTATTTATTCATTCATTCATTTTCCTTCGGCTTAGTCCCTTTATTCATCAGGGCAGTGGTTTAAAATAGTGGTACGCTGGCTTCCTTGTAGTGGTACGTGGTTCACGGAGTAGTGATGCATGGAAGGCGGTTATATCCACAGGTGCTGCAGATAATACACGGGTCAGGCGGGTCGGGTAATAAAAAAATACATTATGATTAATTACGGGTGGGTCACGGGTGGATGTAGCCAGTCATGGCAGTGGACTGGCAAAAAAGCAGAGAGTGGGCTTTGCAGAATGTGAAAATGAGACGACCCAAATAATGAATGAAGTGCAAGAGTACTGTTCAAACTATCAGTTAGAGGAGTCATCAGAGGAAAATCTGCTATCAATCTGGGAGAAACAAGATGACTTATTTACACGACTACAGCGCCTTGCAAGGAGAATCTTGTGCATTCCTGCAACAAGCGGTGCAAGCGAACGCTCATTCAGTGCAGCTGGCCGTGTTTTAGAGGGGAGGCGGAATCGCCTGAATTCAGTGGTGTGGGAATATAAATGTATATAATTAGTTTCAAATGAACAATAATCTACATATAACTGAAAAGTTATATTCTTTGGGTTTTAATTATATCATTTCATGAACAGCTCAGCCATGCAGGACATATAACCTTTGTCTTTCTGACTATTGGCTGAGAGAATGTGTTACAAATGCTATGGGCAGGTTTTAACCACTCAGCCTTTGTCTTCGGGTGACACTTTCAGGCCAAAGAAACCCCTTTTGTTGATGAACCTGTGTGGCAGGTTTAGCACCTACATGCCGGGTATCATGCTGACTTCAATGCTGAATTTGCATGCTTTGTTTGGCCATCTCCCCTCCTCCTAAGAAGACACTATAGACAAGACATTTGTCTCAAATCAGACTTGTGATAAAACTAGCAGACTGCAGACCTCCAGTAGGCTCCTGCAGACACATGAACTTCTTGAAGACGTTGTATGACTGCAGATTAACCAACACGTCTCAATAAAGGAATTCTGCTTGTTTCGAGTCTCCTGGACTGGGTTCTCTTCTTCTATCCATCATTTATTTTTTTACAACAGTGGTGTAAAGTTACTAATTACAAATACTCAAATTACTGTAATTGAGTAGTTTTTTCTCAGGAATTGTAATTTACTAAGTAGTTTTAAAAATGTGTACTTTTACTATCACTTGAGTACATTTTTAGTGCAGTATCGCTACTTTTACTCCACTACTTTCCTTCCACATGCAGTCACTTCTTTGTTTGTTCTTGTCTATGGGGATTAGAAAAATCAGTCCTGTGATTCCTGTCCAATCAAATCGCACATAAAAGGTAAATTGCATCATAATGAACTACCTCAAGACATGTGCGATGTCAGATTGATGTTGTACCGTAACGTCATGGGGACGCTGCATTTTGTTTGGAAATGAAAATCAGGTTGACGTCAGAAATTAACGTCAGGCCAACGTCTGTGTCCAACATCCAACCTAAAACCAACCAAATATCAACATCTAATGATGTAATAGCTTGACACTGTGTAGATGTTACCACTATAATGTCTATTAGATGTTGGATTTTGGTTGCCATACCTGACGAATAAATGACAGTATTTGATGTCAATACGATGCTAGTTTAAGATGTTGGCTCGACGTTGGATTTTGGTCACTTTCTAACAACCTAAAAATCAACCAAATATCAACATCATTTGACATCGTTATTGCACATCAAAATAATATTGTCCTTAGATGCTGACCAGATATGAAAATTTGGTCACCTGACATCACTACCTAATTCTAATCTAATATTATTGTCCTATGACGTTGTGTGCCTGCTGGACAATAACTAGATGCACTACAGAATGTTACATTTACACACATCCACAAATTACATGTAAATGCATCAGCTTTTCACAGTGTAATACTACTCTTGAGTACTTTTAAAAGGGCCACTTTTTACTGTAACAATCACAGCAGACACTTTTATTCTACTTGCACTACATTTAAGGCAAGTAACGGTACTTTTACTTGAGTATGATTTTTCAGTACTCTTTCCACCACTGCCCGAATTTAGGCAAAGTAGATGCTATTCTGTTTTTGCACAGTGAGAAGAAAAAGGCCAACTAAACTTAACATATCTGCTGTTTAGGCTGATGTGGCACCATGTTTGTAGGCTTGCCACGATAGATGGTGTTGACGGTGTTACCGGTTTTAAGACGCAACAGCGGTGACATCACTTTTCCACCGTGTCCACATTTTAAGTATTCCTTTTTTTTATTCAATGTTTATTTAAATTAAATGGAAAATATAATTCCAAATAATTGACTTAAGACGATAGCATGCAGTAGGCTGTAGTTAAAATCTGAACATAGCTACAATGCTTCATATTTCATTTATCATGCGAGGAGAACGAGATGAGTCGAATTTACAGAAAAAGAATTGCGGACGATTTAGTGTCAAAACGCAAAGCAAAAGCGCCTCATTTAAAAAATCCCGCGACCATCATCTCACAGTGTTTAGTAATAAATAATCAAATTTTTTATTAAACTAAAAGTGATTGCCGCGCCACTGACAAGCCAACTGCAGAGAAACAAAGCAACCTCACGGCAACCGCAGTGATCACTTTTTCCGAAGTTCATCTGTTCTGCTGTGCACTTGATTATTGTGAGTTTAATGTTAAAAAAATCAATAATGAAAAGGCCTACAAGAGTGTATCCTGTGTGTGTGCGCGTCTTCACTGAAGTCTCTTCCAAAACTGAACGTTGCTTTGTCTGTCTGGCAATATTTCGGCTTTTAATCGAAAAGTTAATTTAGATGAGCCTATATTAAAAACTTGCAGTGAAGTAAATGTGACGTGTGGCCACACATCGAAATTGAGGTCTGATCTAATCTCTCTCTCTCGCTGTGATCCATCGATAGACGCCACACAAGTCAAGTCGCCTAATAAGTATATTAGTTATAATAAAATGAAAACCAAAATAAACAATTCATTGCATTTTTCGTTTGATAAAAATATACGAAAACAAAATAATCAAAGGGTGGCTAGTTTGTATTTAATTGTTTTAATATGAATGAAAATATGCTTAGCCTATTTAAGCGTAAATTGAAAGCGTTTTACTGTGTACTGAGTTATAATGTATATTTTACAATAAACACTAAATGTAGTGTAATAAATATAGCCTAATAACTGTTACTTCTGTGTGTGGTTAACACAAACCCCACGGTCCACTTAAGATGAGATCTCAAATCAAGGTAATTCCGCACGTATGAACGGATAAATCACGTATGAATTGGTCAAGCAGTGTACTTCTGCATATAATCCCTCACTTTTCTGACACGTGCTGTAAAGGACACGCAGTAAGCAGATCTAATTTCTAATTTAAATATGTAATTCCAAAATCATTTATTTTAAAATACAAATTGATGTTTATATATCAAAGATGCACAAATATGTCATGTGTACATGCAACACGTTTCAAAGTTCATCAAAAATGGTTTATATATGAATATGATAACATATAGCTAGGCCCACACGGAATCTGCGCACGTAGAAACCTGCAGATTTTTAGCCCATCATTGAGTCTTATTTGTGTAAATGTGTGTACATTTATATTTATTCAGTTTAAATTAATTTCAGTACTATTATTGACTAATATGAAAGTGTTCAATTGATTTATTTACAATGCAGTTTGTAAAGTAATGTTTTCTGTCTTTTATTAGATTTATTATATAAGAGACTTGCTTTGTTTACCAATTAAGTTAATCTAGATGGAATCGCATTGCAAACATTAAATAAAACGTTTAAAAACTATTATTTTTTATTTCATATAATACGTTTTAGTTATGATACTCCCAAAATAATTCTGCCTAAATCCGCAGATTTTTTACAAAATTCTGCGCAGAAATAGCAAAAAATGTCCGCAGATTCTGTCTGGCCCTACATACAGTATAGCCTATATTTATATTTATATTTATGAGGTCCAAGCAACATTTCCAGGTTTTGATGAATAGGTTACGATTTGTTAATACTATACATTTACTGTAAGTACAGCAGTTTTCTTCTTTTCTTCTTTATTTTTTATAATGCTGAACGATTGTAGCATGTCAGACTGCACGAACATGGCTCTCATGTCAAACTGTATGATCTCAGCCGTCATAAAGTCAGACTGAACGTCAGTGAAGATGCACCAAGCATGGAAGAAAACACTCTCAGAGTTTGCCATCATCCATCCGCGACACTTTCACTATCTAGCGTTCTGAAATGATTCCTCACAGCAAACGTAAACAAACTGTAGCGGCAATATTGCACACGGCGTGTCTCAATAATAAAACCAGGAAGAAAAAAAACTGTTTTGACATTTTCCCGGGGTGATTTGAATTGATGCATGAATCGTGTCATCAAATTCGGAGCTCTTATTGGTTCTTGCATTGACGCTCAACGCAGCTGTTGTCATACTGCAGGAAAGTGTCTGAAAACTTCTGACACTGCCAGAACTCCATCGGAGAGAAAATCTGATCGCAACAGGCACAAAGCGTCATGTCAAACGAATGATCAAAGATCACAGATTTTAGCCTAGGATTTCCCAAATTTGTCTCCGATGGCAAAATCGCAGCTGAAATCTCACATTGTGAGCAAGGCTTTACTTAGCCTACCATTTTGAATTAACTTTTAAAAGCACATTTTAAATGTTGACTTTTTATTTTGTTTTTTTTACCTGTTAGCAGTGCAGCATTTTTCTTTTTATTGGATTTTAACATGTACATACACATTTCCATGTGTCAGGTATAACAAACCAACAAGCAAAACAAAAGGCTTCTCGATATTTTACATCAGAATACAATATTAATCATCTAGTAAAACATTTTCAAATCCACCACATTTAAAAAAACAACATAAAAGCTCCCCAAACTCTGTCAAAAATTATGTATTTATTTCTTAATATACAAGTTATTTTTTCATTGACATGTTTGCTACCATCTCTTTCAGCCAACATCCTATATTTGGTGCACATATACTTTTCCAATTTAAAGAAATAAGTCGTTTCGCTTGCAGAATACATATATTCATAAATATATGCTCCGTCTTTTTTAACTTGATATCGTTGGGATATAAATGAAATAAAATAATTAAAGGAGACATTGGTATATTAACATCAAGAATCTTTTCTTTAGTTTCTTTCACGCCTTTCCAAAAGCTTTGTATACCTTTACATTCCCATATACAGTGATACAACGTTCCTTTAAGGTCCCTGCATCTCAAGCAAGTATCTGGAATATATTTTTATTATATTTATGCAATAAAACTGGAGTTATATAAATCCTCATCAACCACTTATATTGCAAGTTTCAGACGAGTGTTAATTTTTAGTGATTGAGCTTCCTCGCATGTCTTCATCCAGTCCTATAAATATCCTCCTTAAGATCTAATCTCCGAGCTTCCAATTTACAATTTGAAGGTTCCTTTGATCCTGACACCAGCATCTTGTATAATGCAGAAATTAAACCTTCACCAAAACAATCTTTTGTTATTACTTTTTCCAAAATAGACAATGATGGCAAATCTAGAGAATTATTTTGTGATTTGAGGATAAATTTGTAAATCTTATAATCTTGTAAATCTTATAATCTTGTAAATTTGGATCTTATTTGTAAATACTTAAAGAAATGTTTTGCTGGAATATTGTATGTACTAACAATTTCCTCAAATGACATTAGAATATTGTTAACATAAGTCCCCCATCTGCCCATATCTTGAATCCTGCATCTAACGTACCTGGTTTAAATTTTTTATTGCCCCAAATTGCACTGAAACAAGATAAGAGATAGCAGGCACTTAAATATTTTTTCATGTCAAACCATATGGAAATCATATTTATAACTATGGGATTGGAAACACTTTAAGATCTTTAAATTCTGCTGAATGTAAACACAAATTTAAAGGTAGACCAGACTTAATGCCAATTGATTCCATCTCCACCCAGAATGGGCAGTCCTGAGATAAAAAATAAAACATTGTTTTAAGTTGCACAGCCCAATAATACCAATGCAAATTAGGACATTGTAGACCACCTCTATCGTATGGCACATACAGGAGTGTTAGACGGAGTCTGGCACGTCTGTTATTCCAAATTAATTTAATCAACACTTTTTTAAGTCTTTGAAATAAATTTTTGGGGGGAGGCAGAGGAATATTCTGGAATAAATATAATAATTTGGGTAAAATATTCATTTTTAAAATATGTATTTGACCAATTAAAGATATGGATAAGGACATCCATCTTTCTATTGAGCTACTAACAATTTCAAGAAGTGGATCATAATTTTCTTGCACAACATCCTCTAGTTTCGGTACAATTTTTATACCCAAATATGTAAAACAATTGACAATATTAAAGGTTGCAGCACACTTATTAGGATTTTGTCTGTCACTCTCATTCAAATATAGAATAGAACTTTTAGAATTATTAATTTTGGAACCAGATATTTTTTTCCAAATGTACTGATGAGATCTACGTAGTAAAGCAGGTATTGATGCATCAAGCTGCTTTAGAAACAGAATGACGTCACAATGCAATTTTCTGTTCTATCATTCCTACCTTACAGTTTTTGCTCCATTAGTTTGGCTCATTTCTTGAAACAGAAATTACATTCTCAAAACAACATAGACAAGTCTCCAAACCACTTGGCAATTGTTCACAACATAATTGAATTTCTCATTTATTTCATCTAATTGTAAATGTCTAAGTACATCTTTGCAAATGATTAAGCACAGGTAGCCTACATTTAGCACAATTTCCAAGTGAATAGATCTTGTTGATCTAAACTGATTGGTAATTCTCAGTCTAATGGTTGTTCTCTCCAAAATGCGTCAGCGTCATTTCATTGTATATGTCATTACATGCACAATAGTCTGTTCAATTGTCAAAATTAGTCAAGACCATAATACCATGAATACCATACAGTAGGTGAATCCTTAGAGCATTTGATTACGATTTATTACAGCAATTGACAGTCAGGTGAAACCAGAACTTGACTAATGAAGGAGCTTCACACATCTCAGATGACCAATCAAACAGTATGTTTAGTTACCTGACAGGTGCTGCCCATGACTGTGAATGCTGCCTAACTAGTATGTAAAGAGCTTGACCATGCAGGAACATGAGGAACTATTTCTGAACATGGAGGCAGCTGGCCAAGTAAATGAACAAGGGCAGCTGCCTGCTCAAGGAAAAGGAGGAAGAGGAGGAGTAAGGGTGCGTGGTGGTGGAATAGGTAGAAGAAGCCGTGGTGCTGGAATAGGTGAAAGAGGCTGTGGTGCATGAAGACACTGTGCTGTCCCGGATGAAATTCAGGCCACAGTTATAGACCATGTCATAAACCATGGCCTCACAATGGTGAAGGCAGGTCGCCAAGTGCAGCCTAAATGTGCCTCGCTCTACAGTATCCTCCATCATCCAAAACTTTTGCAGAGAAAGTTATAGCACTCCAGTTTTTTGTTTGTGTGTTTATATTACAGTTTATTATGCTGTATACAGTTTATTTTTGCTCTGATATATGGAAGTTACATTGTGTGTGGTTGATCATTACAATAAAAAAGGAGTTACCATTTCCTTGGCAGTATAAGTGCAATGTGTGACGTCAAACCTTGGAGGCTTCTCTTACCCTAAAATCCTATTTCTTTTTTTTTGTTTTATACACAATTGTATTCTGTTCGCTAGACAAAAACAGTACAGTAACCATTGTAAATGAAGAACTGGGCTAAGACTAGAAGGTGGACATGAGGGATATTTTAGTGGTCCTTTGCCATAGTGACAAAACATCTAAACATTTTGACTTGCAGTGCTTACACAATGCCAAAAGGATGAAGCATTTTGGGGGCACTGACTGTTTAAATGAGAAGGAAATTTAGTTTTGACACATGAGTGAACAGTTTTGGGAAAGATATGAGCTGTTGCAGGTGAACCATGGTGTTGTGCTGGACCATCCACATTATTTTGGCAAAAATACCAAGAGTGTTGAGAATGTCCGGTCTGTTTCAAGAAATGAGCCAAAGCAATTGAGAAGGATGTTTGCCAATTTTGAGGCACTGACTTTTTATATGGGAAAGGAATTTAGTTTCAATGCATGAGTGAACTGTTTTTGGAGAGATATGAGCTTTTGCGACTGAGCTATAGTGTTATGCTAAACTGTAACACTGTTTTGCCAAATGATCTTAGAATTTTGAGAATGTAATTTCTGTTTCAAGAACTGAGCCAAAACAATGGAGAAAAACTGTAATTTCTGTTATTTCCACATGGTTTTTATTGCTATTGCAAAAGGCTCAATGGAGATGGCAAAAAGTAAAGGAGAAAGCAGAGAACCCTGTCTACATCCTCTTGATACACTAAATGGTATTTAAACAATATTGTTTGTTAACACTTCTGCCGTAGAACTATTATACAAAAGTCTAAACCACCTACAGTATTTTTCACCAAACCCAAATGTATCCATCACATCAAACAGATAAGACCATTCAACCTGATCGAAGGCCTTTTCGGCGTCCAATGATAATAGAGCAGTATCGTGTTCTCCCCTCTGTTCATGGACTTTTCGAACATTGTGAAATCCTTGCCTACGCTTTATAAAACTATTTTGATTCTCTCCTATTCAATTTGGTAATGTACCTTCTAACCTTTTAGCTAAAACTTTACTTAATATTTTTGAATTTAATAAACTAATTGGGCACATATTTTCACATTTTGTGTTTGTTTTCCCTGGTTTCAGTAATGATGTAATTAAAGCTCCTCTCATTGATGTAGGCAAAAGCTCTTGATGATACGCCTCTATGATCATTTCCATAAAAGGAGTTAGCAACTTCTCTTTAAACATCTTATACATTTCTATAGGAAGCCCATCTGGGCCTGCAGCTTTTTCTGATTTCATAGAGTCAATTGCTTCTCCAATTTCTTGTAATGTGAAGTCCTCCTCAAATTTATTTCTTTTCTTTAATTGATATCTGAGGTATATTTAGCTTATCTAAAAATTGCACCTGGATATCTACATTTAGTGAGCACGCTGAACTATACAGCTTTTCATAATAAGTTCTAAATGTTTCATTGGTTTCCTCTGGGTCAACTATATTTCCAGTTAAACTCTCAATTGTCGTAATTGTACGTTCTGTTTGTTGTTGTTAAATTTGCCAAGCTAATAACCTTCCTGTTTAATCTCCATATTCATAGACATTTTGTTTCAACCTTAAAACTTTTAAAGCTGCCCTTCCTGCGGACACTTCATTATATCAAGCCCTGAGTAGAACAAGTTTTGCTTCTGCTGTATCTATAGTTCTATGAAAAGTATTATTTTCTAGTTTTTTAATTTGATTTTTATTTTTATTTTTTATTTCTTGCCTAGATTTCCTCGATTTGAAGCTGCAAAACCCACTTATTTGTCCTTTAATAAAAGCTTTGAATGCTTCCCATCTAATGCAAGAAGATTTTTCAGACTTAATTTCAAAATACAAATCAATTTGTTTGCCAACATATTCTACAAACTCTGAATCGTGTAGTCATTCTATCTGAAAACGCCCTTTATTGGGATTTTTTTATTATTATTTTTGTGTTTTGTATGATAAAGATACTGCTGCATGGTCAGATATGACTATACTATGATAACTACAATCTATTTTACTATTAAGCAATTGTGCTGAAATTAGGTAGTAATCAATACGTGAGTATGTATGATACATACCTGAATAACAGGAATATGATATTGTTGCAGGATTAAGATCCCTCCAAACACCTAGTAAATTTAGATCTTTCATAAATTCCAGTATCACCTTCCTAGCTTTATCAATTCCTGTAGAACAAGCTTTAGCAGGATCTAGTACACAATTCATGTCCCCTGCAATAAGATAGTCTCTAGGCAGAGTAGCAATTAACAAAAACAAATCATTAAAAAATTTAGGATTGTCATCATTTGGACCATAAATGTTAATTAAATGTATTTTTTCTGAAAAAAAGTGTACATTGTAAGACAATATATCTTCCTAGTGTATCTTTAATAACTTTCTGAACATGAATTGGAATTGATTTATGAATTAAAGTCATCACTCCTTTTGCATTAGAGGTGTGACAAGCCTCAAATACTTGCCTCTGCCATCTCCTATGAATCCTAATTGTTTCACTTTTTACCATGTGCGTTTCTTGAAGAAATACTATGTGTGCCTGGAAATATTTGATTCTATCCATTACCTGCTTTATTTTTTTAATATTACCCAATCCACATTTCACATTCCCTGTCTAGCAGTGCAGTGTTATGGCTTGTTTCCACTGACTGTTAAGGTAGGGGTCGGTACGCTTTTATGGACGTTTCCACTGTCAAAAGGCGTACCGAACCATGCCGTGCCGCACCAAAAGGGTACCAAAGGTACCAAAAGGCAGAGCTAGACAAGCAGCTGAACGCTATTGGTTTACAGAGATACGTCATGAGCTCATGCAAGCCAGAATGAAAACAAAAAAGCCGCCATGTTTTCATACACAGAGAGACTATATATACATATAATAACATACAATAACGAGCCCTGTTTGATCTGGGCTCAAATGAACATTGTGGCTGTTCATCAAGACGGCGACAAAGTCAAAAAAAGAGCAGATTTTACCCTGTGTCCTGTATTTTTTTACGAGCCAGTCTGAAGCGCGAGGGGTTTTCTTGCTTGCGCTCGTCACGTTTCTTTATTAGAAATAACAAACTTCTTGAGCTGATGATCATAACGTGCGCTTGATTATTGACGTGCTTTTGAAACCTGATCCTGTCAGAAACTGACAAACGCGAGAGTGACGCGCCAAAAAACAAAAAGAGAAGCCGGAAAAAAAGGAGCACATTATTATTACAGCAAACGTGAACAAACTGCCATGTTTAACCATCACCTTTTATGAACTCAGAATGATGGAATTACTTTCTAACAGAGACTACACGTGCTGCTGAAGATTACAGACACATTTAATAATGAGAGGTCTGACTGTGGGCTCTATTTCGTGTTGTTTTGAACCTAAATAAGGACTAAATGTCTGCTGTGTGTAGTTTTTTCTGTAATTGGTAACATATCAGAGACTGTAAGGGTCTGTATGTGTTCACATATGTTCATTTATTTATTTATTTTATATAATTGCAGACGTTACAGTAGGCTGTTTCACACTGTCATTGATCTGCAGTTATAATCAACTCATGTTCATAGTAAAGTTAGTAATAAACATTTATACAGTATTTGTGTAGTAACATTTATAAAGTATTTGTGTGTAAAGCATCTGTTTTGTGAGAAGTGCTTCTCATATGATATGTGAGTGACCCGTACAGCTTTACTGTAGACATTTTCTCGAGCGAAAATGACGTAGACTGCAACTTTTTGTCGTACACTACGCCCACCAAAAGAGTATTATTGGTACCCTTTTAGCAGTGGAAACGCAAGCCTGATAAAGGTGACCCGTACCGACCCGTACCGTACTGTACCAGTCAGTGGAAACAAGCCATTTATGTTCAAACAATTTAAAATGTTTAAAATGGCTGACAATAATAAATATTCTTAATAATAGGAATTAATCTGTCTCGTCAATATGGTGGTACTTGGAGAGACACTTTTTTTCTGAGGTGGTACTTGATGAAAAAAAGTTTGAGAACCACTGCATCAGGGGTCACCACAGTGGAATGAACCACCAACGTATTCAGTATATGTTTTACACAGCAGATGCCCTTCCAGCTGCAACCCTACTGGTAGTACTGGGAAACACTCATACGCACTCCTTCACACTCATACGCTACGGCCAATTTAGTTCATCAATTCATCTATAGCGCATGTGTTTGGACTGCGGGGGAAACCGGAGCACCGAGAGGAAACCCACACCAACACGGGGAGATTATGCAAACTCCACACAGAAACACCAACTGACCCAGCCTAGGCTCGAACCAGCGACCATCTTGCTGTGAGGCAACAGTGCTAACCACTGAGCCACCATGTCGCCTACTATTTAGTCATATTTTTATAATTAGTGTTGCGTGTTGTACACATTAACATTAATTAACGAATTTAAAGAAATGTTGCCATGGCAACTATAGCTAAAAATTAAAGTTAAAGTAAGCAAGTAATGTGGATTTATATAGCATTATATAGCACAATACATATATTATATAGCACAATTTAACAATTGTGTATGGCCCAAGGTTATAATAGTTTTGGATTTTTAATTAGGCCGTACTCACACTATGTACCGTTGCCTTGAACCAGATCAAAGCATGCTAGTCCCCCCTCCCATCTCCCCAGACGGCCCACACTCACATTGCATTCGGGCCTGGGCATGCTTTTGTCATCGATGATGCGCTGTTCAGTAAGCGCTCTCGCTCAGCACAGTGGAGATTTCTTTAGTTATATTGTTTAAGTCGTTTGATATGCGGTGACACACAGTCTAATATTTCCCCGAACAGATCAGCCACTTTTGACACTCATAAACAATCATAAAGTCCTCGTGCTGCAGGAATTAGGAGGTTTGCTGAAGACGCAGCTGTAGTGCAGTTAAGAGTTTGCGTCTTTAATAATCTATGACGTTCATTGCATTCATTGAACAGTACAAATGATTAAATAATCCATATAAAACAGTCCTTTAAAAGTCACGTCTCACTTTCAGTTTCGGGCTCAGACACGCTTGCACTCACGCTGCAAGCGTACCGCGCCTGAACCCAAGTGAACCGCGCTCAGGCCCACCTCTTCCAACCGGGCCAGGGCCGCCCAAGTGAACCGTGCCTGAGCCTGATTCAGAGCACTCACACTTCTCAAACGATCTGGGAAACGGGCCTGGGCACGATTTGGATAGCATAGTGTGAGTACACCCTTAGTTTCTATTTTGTTTTGACTGTTTTCAAATTCAGTTAGTTTTAATTAGTTAGTAGAGGCAGATTTACAAGTTTTTTTTTATATCTGTCATATTTTGAAATTATTTAGTTTTACTTTAGTTTTAATTAGAGTATTAGTTTTTTTTTTTTTCTAAATAAGGATATTTGTTGGATGCAAGATTCAAAATAAACAGAATAAATATGGCATAATAAAAAGTCAACCATAGATTTTTTGAAACCCATTCACAGCACACATGAACACTATCATCTACCACTACCATCTACCCATCCTCAAATTTAAATACAACAGCCCACAAGATAGCAGCCTTAAGTACAATATGTGTGCAAGGCTGCTTCTGAGGCTAGATACAAGGTAGTGATGGGAAGTTCAGATATTTAACGCGGATGTTTGGACTCAACATACCAAAAATATTTAGTCAGCAATAGTTATTTCAGTTAGATAAAGCATCACCGTGATCTGAAAAATGTCTTACAGTAAAGTTTTGCAACCCAACTGAAGCATGATTCACTTATTTAAATTCAGTTATGACTTTCTGTTAGGAAATAAACTTACGTTTCACCAGATCCTCTCATTTAAAGCCTCAGTTTACCCGCGGTGCAGTTGTTCAGTCACAGCAGGCTGTCATGTGCTGTTTGTGTTCTGTTCACTGAATGAGTCATGCATGACACATGCGCAGTACTATCGGATCACCGCTTCTCAAACTTGATCTCAGTGTAACGTTACTGTTCTAATAACTGAATGAAAGTATATATTAGATTATTTCGAGGCAGAGAGGGGATATTAGGCTTGTTAATAAGCAAGTAGTTTGTGGATAAGTGCTCACTGGAGACGCAAATCGTTTCAAATGATTCAGTTTGATTTGGTGAACTAGTTCAACTGGTTCACTTAAAAGATCCGGTTAAAAAGATTCACTCGAAGCAGTAATGAGAGGAAAGATCACTGCACTTACAGTTGCAATCAGAATTATTAAACCCCCTTTGTATTTTTTTCCTTTTTTAAATATTTCCCAAATGATGTTTAACAGAACAAGGAATCACAGTATGTCTGATAATATTTTTTCTTCTGGAGAAAGTCTTATTTGTTTTATTTTGGCTAGAATAAAAGCAGTTTTTAATTTTTAAAACCAATTTTAAGGTCAAAATTATTTACCCCTTTAAGCTATTTATTTTTTCCATAGTCTACAGAACAAACCATCGTTATACAATAACTTGCCTAATTACCCTAACCTGCCTAGTTAACCTAATTAACCTAGTTAAGCCTTTAAATATCACTTTAAGCTGTATAGAAGTGTCTTGAATAATATCTAGTCAAATATTATTTACTGTCATCATGACAAAGAGAAAATAAATCAGTTATTAGAGATGAGTTATTAAAACTATTATGTTTAGAAATGTGTTCAAAAAATCTTCTCTCCGTTACACAGAAATTGGGAAAAAAATAAACAGGGGGGCTAATAAATCAGGGGGTTGAATAATTCTGATTGCAACTGTACGTCCAGAATAAAAAAAGCAAAAGGAATTTAAACTAATGGAAATTGAGAAGGAAATAAAACGATTAGAATATCAACATAAAAATACCGGAAATAAGTCTCCTAGAGCAGCTGAAGCAAAATAGACAAAAACTGGATGACCTACTGATATATAGGGCAGAAGGTGCTCTAAGATATACAAGCAGAAAGTATTATGAATTTGGTAATAGGGCAAGTCGGCTGCTTTCTTTCCAGTTACGAAAGGCCCAGTCTAGTAGAGCTATCCCCAAAATTAAACATCTATGTACGCAGGGTCGGATTAACCAATGGGCATTATGGGCAGAGGCCCAGGGGCCCCTGCGCACTTGGCCCCTGCGAGGGGGGGGGAATGCTGATTTTGGAGTGTCTATTTAGACTAAGTGCAAATAGCGCACCTCGTTGGAATAAGCTAGTTGAGTGCTTCCCGCCAGCGCCGTTTGATCAACAGAGACAACATAACTAAAGAGCGCAGTAGACAGCAGATGGGTGTGGCGTAGCTCGTAAAGAGCATGGCAACATGTTTTGAGGCGACCGATCATGAACTCGGTTTGAATCCAGCATCTGATGCACACGTTTTTCTTTTTTCCCCCATCACATATCAGATTGGAAATACATTTATTTTCAATACAAAGGAAATGTTTTAGTTTAAAAATTTAAATAAAGTATATAAAATATATAAAATGAGTCACAAGGTATTTAATAAGGATAATCAGAATAATAAATATTTAATAAACAGTTATTTTCCACCTGGTGTTAAATGTTAGCGACATCTTAATATAATTAATCTGTATTATCTGTATTATGTTAGTCGCCCTGCTTCACCCATATTCTCCAAAAACATGGAGAGAGAGAGACAGAGAGAGAGACAGAAAAAGCCCTTGAAGAGGAGAGAGACAGGAGAGAACTGGTACAGTGTGTGTGATTTCAGACACTTTCAGCTTTATAATCAAGTGCTGTTTGCCTACTCTTCTTCATCACGAGGGAGACAGCAGGAATCATTAATCAGTGTGTGTATTATGGAAGACTCAGATTCCTAAAACTGGACTGGAGAGGTGTTATATCCTAATCATATGCATTATAAGTTTGTAGAAGTTATACATTAAAAATACCCTTAAATATCAAATTTTAGTACTGCTTCAGTGAACTTAAACAAGTATATTAAAATCCATTAATTTTCACTAGTTTTATTAGTATTTTTTTATCAAAGTGTGCTTTAAATGCTTTTAAAATCAGGTAAATCTTTGTAGACTATAAATATATGTACTATTTCATTTATTTTAAAAATGTGGGCAAAATATTATAGAGTAACTTTATCATAAAAATATTATATTAATCTTATATTTTAATTCAACTATAGGGGTGCGGCCTTGTAGGGGGCCCTAGAAGACATTGTGCCCAGGGGCCTCTGAATTCTTAATCCGGGCCTCTATGTACGGGTATAGCAACATCACAACCTAAAGAAATTGCAAATGCATTTAAAGACTACTATAAAAAATTATATGAAAAAGATGAATAGTAAATAAGGAAGTAAAAATGTAAACATTTTTGGATTCTATTAAACTTAACAGACTAACAGATGAGGACTCTGGGGTAATGGTCACTCCTATTACAGGAGGAAATTAAGAAAAGGATTGGAAAACTCAAGAATAGTAAATACCCGAGAGTGGATGGCTTTCCTGAAGAATTTTACAAGGTCTTCATAAATGAGCTAACCCCAATTCTATGTCAAATGTATAATTATGCATTAGAGCAAGGGGATCCACCAAAGTCATGGGCAGAGGCAGTAATAACAGTTATCCATAAAGCAGGAAAAGATCCCACTCAGTGTACAAGTTATAGACCCATAAGTTTACTCTGCCAGGATCTAAATATTTTAACTTCAATTTTTAGCAGAAAGAATCCAAACACAGAAAATTAGTAAAGCCAGACCAGACAGGATTTGTTAGTGGACGCCATACTGATAATGTTACTAAATATACAGATGATTGCAGAAAAGTGAAAGGTTCCCTCAATGTTACTTAGTTTAGACGCAGAAAAAGCATTTGATCGATTGGATTGGACATACTTAAATCAAACACTAGCATATACAGGCAGAGATGTATAGTAACTAAGCGGAACTACTTCACTACTTAAGTACTAAAAGGTTGTATCTGTGCTCTACTGGAGTATTGTTTTTTTCTCCTACTTTTACTTTTACTTCAGTACATATTTTCGATGAGCTTAATACTTTTACTCCAATAGATGTTTTATGTGTCGCATAGTTACTCGTTTCAATTATAAAAATGTTACGAATCAATCATTCATTGATCAGACGATCAAAGACAGTGCTGCCTGCCTGCATTGAGAGCACTTTAGTTTGTTTTAGACATGGAAAACCCAGAAATTCCACCTTCAACTCCTTCACTTTCAACTGTTCGTGGCGATGAGGAAAAAGACCACCCGTGACCCTATTTAGAACCAATGTTTGCATTTGTCAGAGTGAAAGACAGTTCATATAGAATGAAGTGCATACTCTACCGTCCGATTTGAAGAAACATGTCAAGTTAAAGATAATATAATACACAAAACCGCAGTTTGAGCTATCCATAAGACCTAGATAAGTTAACTACCGTTAGCTACCCGCGGTTCATATCATGCTGCAATGTTTACACAACGTTAACTGTCTATCATAATCGCTGTCACGCTGAACGGTGTTTTTGACCCATCATATATATATATATATATATATATATATATATTATACATCGTAAACCATGGTTCTTTTTGTTCTGCTTAATCCTGTGCCTCAAAAAAGATATTTAAAATAAACAAAACAATATGTCTTTTGACTGCTTTTTTTTTTAAATAACCACATAACACAATACTTGTACTTTTACTTTCAGTACTTGAGTAGTAACATTTTAAATAAACTACTTGCAATACTTAAGTACAAAAAATGTTGAATACTTTAGTACTTCCACTCAAGTATTGTGCTTAAAGAGCACTTCAACTTCTACTCAAGTCACTTTTTTGATAGAGCACTTGTACTTTTACTTAAGTCTGGGTCTCTAGTACTTTATACATCTCTGTATATGGGATTTCATTACACATTTATTAAACGGATACAAATATTCTATCAAAATTCTAAATCAAGATTTAGGGTGAATGGTCACTGCTCAGAGATTTTTGATTTAGGAAGGGGAACAAGACAGGGAGATGCTATGTCTCCTGTTTTGTTTGCTCTGAGCA
Organism: Danio tinwini; assembly: GCA_903798205.1. Lineage (NCBI taxonomy): Eukaryota > Metazoa > Chordata > Actinopteri > Cypriniformes > Danionidae > Danio > Danio tinwini. Next base: position 21,871,330 of record CAIGQZ010034910.1, read on the forward strand.
TTGAACCATTAGCTGAGAGTATAAGATGCAATCAACATATACAAGGATTTACAGATGAGTATGGAGACTGTCAAAAGATTGCTCTCTATGCTGATGATTTATTATTATTTCAAGAGTTCACACTTAGCTGATGATTGATTATAAGCAAGTTTGGCATGCTGTCCGGGAGAGAGCCCTGAGCTCAAAAGGTCCTTGAGCCCTGGGCTCCCTCTCGTTTGCAGGGTGAGAGGGGAGCTTTGAGCTCAGGTAGATCTCGAGAACTCCCCCCTTTGATAAGAGTTGATGACAGAAAATAGTCGCTACGGAGAGATATGCTGATGGATAAAAGTTTGACTAGTGCTAAATTTAGATTGTTCAATTAACTTGTAGTGTATGTTTTTTTGGAACGTGAGAGGAAACCGGAGAACCCGGGGGAAACCCACGCAAGCACAGGAAGAACATGCTAATTTCACACAGAAACGACAGCCAGTCTGTTAAAGGACTTGAACCGGAGACGTTTTTGCTGTGAGGCCGCGGTGCTAGTCACTGGGCCACCGTGCCGCCCTATGAAGGAAAAGAGGAGGAGTAGGGGTGGAGGGGGGATACTTCAAACGAAGATGACTGTAGTAAGAAACCCTGGCTCTTTATAATGGGTTAGAAATCGTCTGACTGGTTGGTCATAACCGGTTTAACGTCTCATCTGAAAGATGTTGAAAGTGTTGCACATTTTACTATATCTCAAATTTATGTTTTTTGTAAGTAATAAAAGTGTATTTTTTCAGTTTAAGTTATAAATGTAGTTGACTCGAAAGTTAATTTTAGTCCACACCGGTTTTCTACTTTCATAATAAAATCTATATTTCATGTAAGATTATTAATTATTTGATCAATATCCATGTAATCAGTTTGATCTATATTCTATTCACACTAAGATCTGATTAATCTGATGTGATAAAGAGAACTGAATCCCTGTAAACTATGAACTCACTTTGATCATCGTCAGTCTAGTAGTTGCTGTTGCCATGGTGACTAAACCTTTCTAATTAAGAACATGAACAGACTCTTAATGATATGCAAATATGAGTTAATGTGGGAAATATCCTCATTTAGTTTGCACAGGAAGGATATGAACGCAAGTTATTGTGAGATCAAAAATAAAATAGATGTAGAAAATCCATTCATTCATTTTCCTTCAGCTTAGTCACTTATTTATCAGGGGTCGCCAGAGCGGAATGAACCACCAACTATTCCGGCATATGTTTTACACACCGTATGCCCTTCTAGCTGCAAACCAGTACTGGGAAAAACCCATATGTTCACATTCACACACACACACTCATACACTACGGCCAATTCACCTACAGTGCATGTGTTTGGGCTGTGGGGGAAACTGGAGCACCCGAAAGAAACCCATGCCAAAACGGGGAGAACATGCAAACTGCACACAGAAATGCCAGCTGACCCAGCCAGATCTCAAATCAGTGACCTTCTTGCTGTGAGCCCACAGTGCTAACCACTGAGCCTCCGTGCCACCTGTGTAGAAAAAACAATTCTGCCAAAAATAACTAGTAAGCGTCACTCAGAACAACGTTGCATTAATTTGTTTCTGAATGAATTATTCACAGAACGAATCAATGATTTAACGATTCATTCATAAAGAATCACTTTGAAGGTTTCCAAATGAATCTGCTGTTCAGACTAAATCAAAACATTTATAGTAATCATAATACTAAAAACAATGTTCATAAATCTCTGCTCTTTAAATTCTGTTCTACAAGGTTTTTGTGGATTTATTTGTGTATTTCTAATGCCTGTCAAATTATATTCATGATATAAAACCATTCCAAACACTAATAAAAAAATATGATCTGATCATTTTTATATCATACACTCACTGGCCACTTTATTAGGTACACCTGTCCAACCACTCGTTACCACAAATTTCTAATCAGCCAATAACATGGCAGCAACTCAATGCATTTAGGCATGTAGACATGGTCAAGACGATCTGCTGCAGTTTAAACCAAGCAACACAACACGTCCAACCTTGAGGCGGATGGGCTACAGCAGCAGAAGACCACACTGGGTGTCTCTTCTGTCAGCTAAGAGCAGGAAACTGAGGCTACAATTCACTCAGGCTCACCAAAACTGGATAATAAAAGATTGGAGAAACGTTGCCTGGTCTGATGAGTCTCCATTTCGAATGGTTGGGTCAGAATTTGGCATCAGCAACATGAAAGCATGGATCCATCCTGCCTTGTATCAACGGTTCAGGCTGCTGGTGGTGGTGGTGTAATGGTGTGGGGAATATTTTCTTGGCACACTTTGGGTCCATTAGTACCAACTGAGCATCATGTCAATGCCACAGCCTACCTGAGTATTGTTGCTGACCATGTCCATCGCTTTATGACCACAGTGTACCCATCTTCTGATGGCTACTTCCAGCAGGATAACGCACCATGTCATAAAGCACAAATCATCTCAGACTGGTTTCTTGAACCTAACAATGAGTTCATTGTACTCAAATGGCCTCCACAGTCACCAGAGCTCAATCCAAAAGAGCACCTTTGGAATGTGGTGGAACGGGAGATTGGCATCATGGATGTGCAGCCGACAAATCTGCAGCAACTGCGTGATGCTATCATGACAATATGGAGCAATGAGGAATATTTCCAGTAGCTTGTTGAATCTATACCATGAAGGATTAAGGCAGTTCTGAAGGCTAAAGGGGGTCCAACCCGGTATTAGTAAGCACTGCAGTACCTAATAAAGTGGCCAGTGAGTGTATACTGTACAGTGTAAAAAGTGAAAGCTCAATTTGTTTTGTGTCCTGCATATTTAAGAATCTACTTTTGAAAATCAGAACAGAATGATACAGTTTCTGTAATATTTTGTGTTAACATTTGTAATTTAGTACTAAAGGATTAAAAGCTCATTTATTCAATGTCTGTTTGTGAATGTAGAAATGATGCACAGATGATTATCTCCCTATCAGTGATGATTTCAGACCTCAGCTTAATGAAATATTAAGCTGATATCCTCATAATGAGCCCATATGAATATTATATCTCCTTTTTAACAGACTCCATTTATGCCCAGTAGTGACAGCTCGATCAATCTCAACTCCTTCACAAGCTGTCACTCAAATGTCCAGATGCATTATGGATGGTTAAGATTTGCATCCGAGCTGACAGATCTGCATGTCAAATCAAATGTGTCCAGAATTTAACAATACACACTGTGCACATTCACTCTGACAGTTTCTGTGCATCTCTGGTTTCCCCCACAAGTCCAAAGACATGCTATAGGTGAAGTGAGTAAACTAAATTGTCAGTAGTGTATGTGTGTGAATGAGTGTGTATGGGTGTTTCCCATTAATGGGATGCAGCTGGAAGGGCATCCGCTGCGTAAAACATGTGCGGGATGCGACCCCAGATTAATAAAAGGACTAAGCCAAAAAAAAAAAATGAATGAGTTTCTGTGCATACAAAATCTACAATAAATAAACATGCAAAACTCATTTAAATAGTTGGTTGTACAGCAACTTTTAGGATGAACGATCACAAATCTCTTATGTCATGAGATTAAAGAGGAGCTATTATTGAAAAATCACTTTTTTAAAACAGGTGTGGCAGCAGTGTGTGAATATAAGCAGCTTCTAATAGGTATTAATTGTATTTGTTATCATCAGGCTGCAGAAAAACTTTGATTGACATTCTCCCTTTGTACGTGTCATCAGAGGGGGAAAGCCCTGCCCATTAGTGACTCCCTCATTAGCATACAAGGTTAGTTTTGTTTTTGAATCTGCCACTATGTTGACACACAGGCATTTGTAGCCCCGCCCTCTTTTAAAAACAGCACAATCTTATTTGAATTTAAAGTGAGTCACCAAAATGCCACATTTAGGATCAAAGCCTATAAAAGGGTCAGTTTCAGAGAGTTAGAAAACATTGTGTGGTATTTTGAGCTGAAACTTCACATACAGTATACACTCTAGCCACTTTGGAGACTTGTTTTACGTCTTGGAAAAAAGGGCATAATAGGTCCCCTTTAAAGGGCCACGAAACACCCCTGTCTCAGCAGGGTTTTTTCATATTTCTAGTTTGGAAAAAGTCAGAAAAGTGGGTGTGTCCAGCTCAGGTGGGAGTGTCGGGGGAGGGAAAGAGGGAAGGTATTGCAAAAATGAGAGTTTCCGTTTGGGCACGCACTGATTTTCACAGAGGCAAAACAAACACAGACGCAGGGGAGAAAGACAGAGACTGTTTACATGGACATCAGTAATCAAATTATTTGCCAAATTATTAATTTGTTGGCTTTAACTGCAGTTTGGCACTTTCACTTTTTATTCAGGAACATTTCCTGCATGTCCCCCGTGACAAACGAGATATTGAAAGCGAGGAACTGCTGGAGAGTGGAGTTTTAATGGAGTATTTAATACCACATGGCGAATGGAAGAAAAAATCCTCAGCATTTCTCAGTAACTTAGATGCACTCATTAAGAGTCAGAAAGCTGTGTGTGTATAGCCTATCCTGTCACAAAATGCGGCGAAAATCCTACACAACAGTAATAGTTTGATTGCGGTGTTTACATGGTTACACTCGGAGAGCAGCATTTACAGCAGATCTTTCAGTCTATAATATTGCAGTAATATTAACATACTGTAAACTTAGTAACTAAATCATTTTGACTAAGGGATGTCTTAAAAAACGGAAAGAGCACAGCTGACGATATGAAGTAACTTTAAATGAACAAACAAAGGACACTGCTCTCACACACACTTACCAAATCTGTAGACACAGGACAATCTATACAAACTAAAGTCGTGTCTTTTTTAAAAAGAGACGAGCGGCAAATCCAGATTTCATCATTTCCAGATTCGAAAAGGTCTCGGGTAAAAAAAAAAAAAAAAAAAAGTTTCCTTACAAATGAATTTCTGTCTCGTGCACTGTAATCCACATGTGAGTCCAGCTGCACTCTCATAGCAGGGAAATGATAACAAAATCTTCATTACAGCACTTTAATAAACGCAGCACATTAATAAACGCAACACTGACGACCATGTCTCCAATTTCTCGTTCTTTTACCTGTTTTGGCAACACATTATGGGTCTCTCTGTCGTCTGAGCACTGTAACAGGTAAAACAGTCTTCGAAGCTATTATGCATATTAATGAAGTTGCACCGCATACACAATAGAGCGCGCTGATTGGTTTGAACCGAGGCTTTCGCATGAATTAATGCCGCACACTCAGAGACGTCACGATGTACTCGCAGGTACAGACATCCACTCTCCACGCTGGACTACACACCAGTCTCTAATCGCCGTGACACAGCTTCAAAAATTTGTTTCAAACCGGAAGAACGAATTTGCTCAAAATAGCGCAAAAACAACCAATTTTCACTTTTTAGTGCGATATATGTGTCTTAATAGTGTTTATAGCAGCGTGAGACACACATATGACTGTCAACAGCTCAAAACATGTGTTTTGGTGTTTCATGATGATAATGATGTGATCTAAATTGCAATAATTGAGTTTTTGGTGCGCATTTGTCCATCAGATGCACTCAGAAACTGAGAAAGAAGCACCTGAAGATGAACCAGCTGTGTGAACTTCATCTGTTTGTGCTGATGTAAGAGTTTCATGTGTGATGCTGATGCTACAGGTTCATTTCTGCCCGTCGGGTTTAATTATATCCAGAAATACACACACACACACACACACACACACACACACACACACACACACACACACACAAAACTGTGGCAAAAATATACTGTATGTACTGAGAAAATATGCGCAAGAAGCTCATATGAGAAATGAATGCATTAAACCACCAAAGAAAGAGAGAGTAAAGAAATATTAAAGGAAAGAAATATGACTGATGTGCTAAGAGGTCACAACTTTTTAGCTCTGCTGCTAGAGTCTGTAATTAATCCTACAATACCAACCAGAATTGTATTTAAAAGTCAAGCGACACGAATATAAAAGTATGGGAAAGTAAAATGTCACGCAAAGATGTTAAGAAAGACAAGAACAAGTCAAGCAATGAAGATAAATATTTAGAGGCTGAGAAAAACTAATGATGCCATGGAAGCTGGAGACGGCCTTGACAATGATAATGATGATGAAGTAGTAACTTTGGGTGGAAATAATCAGTGGTGGACAAAGTACTAAAAAAAATCATACTCAAGTAAAAGTACCATTACTTGCCTAAAAATGTAGTGCAAGTAGAGTAAAAGTATCTGTAGTAAATAATACTCAAAGTATGAGTAAAAAGACCTTTCTAAAAGTAGACCTTTCAAAAGTACTCAGCAGTAGTGAGTAGTGAGTAGTATTACGCTATAAAGCTGATGCGTTTGCATGTAATTTGTGCATGTGTGTGTAAACGTAACATTCTATAGTGCATTTAGTTATTGCCCAGCAGGCACACAACGTTATAAGACATTAATATTAGGTTAGATTTAGGTTGTGATGTCAGGTGACCAAAATACTATGTCTCGCCAGCATCTAAGGACAATATTATTTTGATGTGCAATAACGACGTCAAATGATGTTGATATTTGGTTGCTTTTAGGTTGTGTTGGAAAGTGACCAAAATCCAACGTCAAGCCAACATCTTAAACAATCATATTGACGACAAATACTGACATTTATTCATCAGGTATGGCAACCAAAATGCAACATCTGATAGACGTCATAGTGGTAACGTCCACACAACATCAAGCTGTAACATCATTAGACGTTGATATTTGGTTGGCCTCACGTTGAGTTCTGACATCAACCCGATTTTCATTTCCAAACAAAAAGCAACGTCTCCAGGGTGTACAACGTCAATCTGACGTCATGTTGTTGTCATGTGCCATGTGTGGGTGTTTAAGGCCATTTCAGTCATTATGCAGTAAACATCCG
>CAIGQZ010034910.1:21883218-21902454 GCA_903798205.1 Danio tinwini
TATTATATTATATTATATTATATTATATTATATTATATTATATTATAGATTAATGGTAGCCTTCTGTCTAACAAACAAAATTGTATTTTGGCATGACCTGGCATTATAAGCGTTAATGTTGTCTTTGTTGTTTAGTCCTGTGGTTATGTCACTTTTGATATGCAGCTAGGGGCGAGGCCAGAAACTTTTTAAATGAGTGGACCTAAATAGGGTGGACCTCAGTACCTCCTCTTAAACTAAGTGTATAATAGCTAGTTTCATTATATTTATGATCTCTGATAATATAGTATTTTATTTAACAAGTGACATTTTTGAGTATCCAACCCTTTTGCAAAAATAAATAAATAAAAACTGCCAATTTTATTTAATGCTGAAAACAAGTTAAACCAGAATAATATATTATTATACCTCAATCATAATTCTTATTTGTCATTTTATAACTTATGAGTGCATTTTTGGTTTCGTTTTCAGAGCTGCTGCGAACTCCAGTCAAAAGCAGCGCTCATCGGTGCAAAGTGCGGAGTTGGACAAAGTCGGAGGGGGACTTTAAACTTCATTGACAAACTTATAATTACTAAAGTGTTCTGTTAATCATCAACATTAAATTAAATATTCCGCCTTACACCCATTACATATTTTCAATGCAGATTTTTCTTTGCTGCTATCTCTGTGGTCTCTGGCCTTCCCCAGCCTTACACACGCTTCGCCTATGCCCACATGTAACAAAACCACTTGGGTATCTAAAGACCAAGAAAATGCATTTTAGAATGAGGTGCATACAACTGGTTCTATAAACATCAGTAGTAATTGTAATTTAAGTGGAAAAATAAATAAAAAATCTGTAATTTATTCACTATGCAGCATTAAAAAACGTATAGACTAAATCTCTAAAACACAAACCTTACTTTCTCTTAACGTTACACACAAACTACATGTTTCATATGTTTCTGCATTTAATATCCATCTTTAATGTGCTGCTAATAACTTAGATGAGCTAGCTAAATTAGCGCTAGCAAACTGCATCCACACCCCGACCGCCCACCAGAGACCTTTTTGTTTTGTACGTTAGTTATAACTACTAAGTGTTTTAAAATTACTTTTCCAATACTATCACTTTTAATCGTTAGCAAAACTAGCGTTGGTTAGCGTTAGCCAACTTAGCTTTCCATGTGAGAGCAGTCTACCTGAAGTTACAGTACAAATTACAAAGCTAAAACCTCACCTGCCTAGCTAAGTCAGCAGTTTAGCATGACTGTACAGTTTTCATTCGGCTAAATTTGCAACTTACCGTGTTAATGAGATCCGCTGCTGCGAGCAGTTAGTGCTGACCATTGAAGATGCTGCATCTGTCTGCAAAGTCCCGGGCAGTGAAAAAGGGGTAACGCCGAATTATTAAAATCACGTTTGATGAACAGACCTGCCACATCGTCAGCTACTCTAATAAATTGTCTGCGTCAACTCACTTTTATAACATTTATTCTACACAATAACCACATACAAAAATCTACTCGAATAAATTGCATTAGTTTTATTCAAAATAAACTGTTATATAAAAGCTGATATATTTAAGCAAAGAGGAAGCAAATTGATATTTTTTTGGTATAAAACAAATAAAATAAACTAGATTGCAATTATTTAAAGTACATAAAACCTACTTTGTGAGTGTAACACTTTTTACAGTGTGCAATAATAGTTCATTAAACTGATTCGCTGAGTTCATAGGATTCTTCAGGTGATGAAATGATTCCTTTAAGACATTAAAATGATTAAGGACGAGGCTTTGAGCAACATGAACATTTTTGGGTGAACTATTTCCTCCAGAAAGCGAGAGCTGCAGTTTTCCATCCTGACATTAGCGAGTGTGTTTATAAGCTCTTACGTAACTGATGTGAGCATCTGTAAACTGAATGACATTACAAACAGCTCAAACACTTCCTGACTCCAGTGCACGCAGGTTACCAAATCACCAGAGGAAAACTCATTACACCATCTGAACATACTAGACATGAGCAAATAACCACAAACACAGTTGAAGTCAGAACTATTAGCCTTCCTGTATATATTTTTCCCAATTTCTGTTTAAAGAAAAGATTTTTTCAACACATTTCTAATCATAATAGTTTTAAAAACTCTTCTCTAATAACTGATTTCTATTATCTTTGTCATGATGACAGTAAATAATAGGCTATTTGACTAGATATTTTTTAAGACACTTCTGTACATCTTAAAGTGACATTTAAAGGCTTAACTAAGTTCACTGGGTTAAAGTTAGGGTAATTAGGCAAGTTATTGTATAACAGTGGTTTGTTCTGGAGACAATCCAAAACAAATATCACTTAGGGGGCCTAATAATATTGACCTTAAAATGTTTTTTATTATTATTTTTTTATTATTATTATTAAGAACTCATTTTATTCTAGCCGAAATAAAACAAATCAGACTTTCTCCAGAAGAAAAAAAAACATTATAAAAGTACTGTGAAAATTTTCTGAATCTTATAAACAGCATTCGGGAAATATTGCACAGTAACAATATTAAAAACAATGCACAGGAGGATGATTAATTTTCAATTCAACTGTATATAGTTCATGAGAAAAAATGGTTTTAGTTAGTTAGTTAGTTGAACTCTTTAAAACCCAGAATAGATCTCCATTGTCACGGTCACCAGCGAGATACAACCACTAGAGATCGCTGGTACACACACACACACACACACACACACACACACACACACACACACACACACACACACATTCACAAGGACTACAAATCTGCTGGTAAATGGACTACATAGTCAGTCATGCCACACACACACACACCTGATGCAAGTCACCACTGATTGGTAGCCCACAGCTGAAGCCACTCAAGGACTGATTCATTGCACTACATAAGGAGCACAAACACTAACACTTGCTCAGTCTTGTTATCTGTTTTCAGTGACACCACAACGCGTTTTTCTAGTGGTGGGCAAAGCGAGGCTTCGTGAAACACTGAAACAGTCGAAGCAAATGTGTCAAAGCTTCGAAACCCCACTCTATGGTGACACCTAGTGGTCATTTTTTATGTATTGCACTGGAACAGCGTCAGCAAACAACAGTTGAGCAAATTGAGGTATTAAACTCCACTTTGTAAATTGAACCTACAAGTGGTTTAGTGGAGCGGTTAGGGTTCCTGACTACCATGTGGGCATACTGGGTTCGAATCCAGACTGAGACAGCTCTTTTGAAATGTTTTAATATCAGTTTGAATTGCTCTGTTCTTGTATCGTTTTGTTTCAACATTGGTCTGACATCCAAATAAACACTTTGTGAATAAATGTCTTGTTTTGGTCATAAAACAGGGTTGTTGCTAGATCAGACACGGTTGTGGCCAGAAGTTAACAAGAATTATTTATATTATTCATTAAATTTCCCATTTATTGTATTTTATTAATGTCTACCCAAAACTTAAACCCAACCAGAGTACTGTAAAAATATTAATTATTGTGTTACGCCATCAATACAGCATCGTTTTTGTATCAGCGGCTGTATCCTATTTAGACTACACCATAAAACAGTAACATAATTAAAATACATAAAACCGTGATTTCGGAGTATTTGTACAAGTCAGGATTCGAACCCAAAAGTAATATGAAGCTCAGTTACAGCATGCACACGCACGGTCCACAAGGCCATAACAGACAAAAGAATTGTCAGACCCTGTCAGTCAAATGCGCATACGCCAGGTCTCAAAACGCTTCTAAACTGATCGATGCTTTGAATCGCTTTAGTCACATGACCAAGAGTTTCGAAACACTTTAGTCACATGACCTGGGTGTTTCGGTGCAGTGTTTTGAAACACTTACGCTTCGGGATCTCGACACTCTGTCGAAACGTCAGTTTCACGTCAGCCATCCTTACGTTTTTCTTTGTCTGGTTTGCCTGGTTTCGATCTTTGCCACGTCTGTCTGTTCATCCTGACTGCTGCCTGCCTTTGACCATTTGCTATCTGACTATGACTCTGGATTGCCCTTTTATATCTGTTTGCTCCTGTGTTGATCATTGCTTGCCTGACCATCCTTCTAATAAACCTGCATTTGGATCCGCACCCCTGTTGTCAGTGTCACATCCCTTGGTTACATCCATACTCTGACAAGGAATTTATTTTTCTTTAACAAAGTGTGCAAGTGTGCTACCAAGCTGCATGCACATTTAACAAAAATAAGTAAATACAAGAAAATAAAAAAAATTATATCAATAAGTACTATTATACCATTTGTTGTGTACTGTCAGAACATAAATAAACATGTTTTTTATTTCATTGTATGTGCTTAACTTGATCCCATCTATACTGTTAAAAATATCATTGTTTTTGTCTTTTTTTTTACTGTAATTTAACACAAAATTTATAAATAAATTATTAATAATAATAATAATAAAAAAATAATTACAATTTAAAAATAAAAGAGAAAGTTTACATTTTTCAGGTGTTGGGATTGACTTTTAATTTTATTTTTTTTTATTTTTTTTATATACTATAGTATAGTCTGTAGTTTCTCATAGTATAGATTTTAAAATGACATGTTTCAATAAATTAGTGTTACAAGCAAAAATAGAAAAATTGAAAACACCATGATAATACTGTTCATCAATTTTTACCAAAAGTAAAAAATTATACATAAAATAATAGCATCAAATAGTAGATCTCTAATGCTAGTTTCATTATATGACCATTTTTCACGTCTGATTTTTTCCTACATGTTAAGTCTGCCATTTAAAAATAAGTTGTATGGATGCAACATATATTCAAATGATGACAAATGATGAGATATTACCTAGAAAGCTATACAATACTATATTTGTGCATATACATTAGATTAGTCAGTACTGAAGCCAAATATGTAGCTTATCTATCAAAATAACTAATGATAACGCTCCAAAACTAGTACACCCAAATTCATATGTCTGGGAAAAATATTAAATGAAGTAAAAGATTAAAATATTAAAGTAAAATTTAAATATTCAATATTTTAAAAAGAGAAACTTTAAGAGAAAATATAACATTTAGTTTGTAATTTTATTTAGCATGAATTTAAATGTATTATTTTTCTATTTCTAAATGAAAGAAAAGCATTTAATAATTTTAACATTAAAAATGCTAAATGAAACAATTTTACTAACTTTAAATGATATAAATATGGCTGTAAAAACAAGTAAAAACAAGTGTTCATGGAAAACACTTATTATTATTATTAATGCAGCTTGTGAAGGTATATAAGTTAGGCATGGGATGATTTCAAGGTTTACCATGGTTTAGAAAAGTCAAGGTTTTAAAACAACAAAAAAATTCAGTTATATCATTCCAATATTCTATAAGTTGTTTTTTTACGACTATTTTATTTCTATTTTTTTAGGGCAACAGTATCTGTTGCTACTGGTCAGTCCACGATTCAGCAAACATTTGAGAAACAAATCTCTTAGAAATCAACATTCAAGTGTGCTATATACTGTAGCTGAACATTGAAGTGGCTTTACTTTATATCCACAGAAAAGACCTCCAAAGATGCCCAAGCTGTCTGTGTTTTTGAAACTAATGAAGACAGCAGAAGTCAATGATACATATTATTTAGCCTGACATGTTTACTGCTCCAAAAAGTTCTTAAAATAAAATATATTGTGTTCAATGGGGGGGGGGAATAGTTTTTTTTACCCAGACAATTAAAAGGAGCATATTTTGAAGCAGTAATCACAATACTGTGATATTTTTATCCAATGTTATCACACCTAGATAAGTACAGTATCTGCAGATGTAGATATAGCAGATGTTCAGTGTATCGTGTGATTGGTTTAGTTGAACCGGCAGAAACAGAGTGGAGTTTATGAGCGATTGCTTCACTGAGGTCTGAGGTCTGGCAGAGCATTATTGTGTTTGACAGCCGACAGAATAAAGAAACAGACTTATAAAGCCTCCAGACACAAGCAGCATCACCCTCACACCCACAGTAATGACTCTCAGACGCGTTTCTGGCTGCGGCTGCCCTCACAAAACTCCTGCAAAAACACATTAAAGCTGATCAACTTACTGTTTCTCTGGTCAGGAGGAGCATGTTACTAATCTAAATGCGTTTTAGCTCACGTTTGCACTTTTCAGTCGTTTTCCTTGGACTATGACAAGCAGAGCACTGTTTTGTTGAATAGTTTTGCAGCACATCACATGTTTGTTAAGTGTTAGATAATATATGCTACAACTGTACTATAATACACAATTTTTTTTATTATTTTATTAATTTATTAATAATGTTAATTTTATTTTCAATTCAATTCTTGTAATTAAAAAGTAAATGGAACAAGTAATAAAATGCTAATGAGTTCCATACAACACTATTAGGGTTACACTACAATTGCAAAAAGGGGCGGGGTTAATCAAGATGATTAGACATTTTAAAAGGCAAGCGATTGGTCCATATTTTAGAGGGGAAAGGAAGCACTCAGTCAAGTTTACGTTGTGTTCAGTCCTTTACTTCCACTGTATCTGTTCAGCTGAGGGAAGGGAACCAACCCTGTGACGTCAGACACAGCGATATTCCAAGATGGCAGCGCCCTAGATCTAAAATCTATAGTAAACAGTTTTCTTCTAAATAATCACATTAATCGAGTTTATTATATTTCCATAAAGTGAAAATCAACGTACAAAACAATGTAAACTTGACTGAGGGCTTCATTTCCCCCCTTTTTTTTCTTTTTAAGATTTATTTTTGGTCTTTTTTTGCCTTTATTAGATAGGACAGTATTGAGACAGGAAGTGAAGTTGGAGAGAGAGAGAGAGAGAGAGGTGGATAGGGTAGGGAAATGTCCTCGAGCCAGGATTCAAACTCGGGACGCCCTGACGTGCTACTGTACCATATGTCGGCGCGCTAACCACTAGGCTATTGCGCCGACCATTTCCCCTTTTAATCTCTGTCCAGAGGTCATGTTTTGATCCTCGATGGCTTTCACATAGTCACATCATGCGACTTTGCAGGTCAGAATTCACCAAGCTTGAACTTTGCAACACAGTGAACTGTGAAACTTGTCGCACGAGCTTGTGTTTCCAGTGTCACATTCACGTGGTTATGAATGAAAGTCTATGGGAAGTCTAAATTCAAAAAATTGTTTAATAATAATAGTTAAAATTATTCGTTTTATTGTTTTTAATCACAGTGTTTCTGCAGATTTCACCAAGTAAAATTTAAGACTTTAAGACCTTTTTAAGACCATTAGGAATGAAAATTCAGACTTATATAGGATTAAACGCTAAGGATTTTTTAATGGAAAAGCAGAAATAAAATGTACTTGCCTCATCAATAAACTTATATTTTATATTTCTTATAAATAACCTGACAAAACCTGTAAAAACTAAATGTATGCATCGGCACGAATAGCTTAGTGGTTAGTGCGTCAACACAGCACTGAGATGCTCGCAATGACCCAAGTTCAATTTCTGCCTTTGCTGATCCTTCCCCTATCTCTGCTCGCTGTCTGTAAATCTCCACTGTCTAATCAATAAAAATCCCTAAAAAATAATTTTAAAAAATTCTAAACGTATGCACAACAGTGTGTTCTAATATTAGTTATGAATATAGTTTGGCTAAATATTTTATTGAGATGTATTGTTGGTGATTGGATATGTGTTGGATCGATTGGGTAGCTTTACATTCATTCATTCATTTTCCTTATTTATCGTGGGTCATGACAGTGAAATGAACCGCCAACTTCTCTAGCATACGTTTTACACAACAAATGCCCTTCCAGCTGCAACCCAGTACTGGGAAAGGTATAGCTTTACTTTAAAAACTAAGCAAAATGAAGACCTGTTAAAAATGATTTAAGACCTACCAGGCAATATTTCAGTAAATTCAAGACTTAAAGGCCTAAAACTGTGTTTTTAAAATTTAAGACATTAGACCCCTCGGACACCCTGTATTATTACTACTATTATTATTTTACATTTACATAAATATTTATTATATAAATATATAATTATCACATACTATAATCTTCAAATATATATGCATTATACATAAATGTACTATAATACACGTCACATTTTTCTAAATAATTTTATGTTCACTTTAATTCTCGTTTACAATCATTAGCATTTTTTTAAATATACATTTTTTGTCTTTTTTTTCCAAGTAATGAAAATGTTAATGGGATAACACATTTACATATTTAATATTTTACTTTATTATTTGTGTAATATATATATATATTTTTTTTCTACTTATTTTAAATTAAATAAGATACAATTATATAACAATAATAACAGTAATAATAATGATGATGATGATATTATTATTATTATATGTTATTTTTATTATTCTTAGTGTGGAGGTCTGTGTCGTCATTTGTGTTTTGAATGTGCCCTGAAACGTTCCATGCCTCAAAACCACACTTTAAAAATATATTCATGGAGCACCCCAGACACCAGATCAACACATTAAATTGCTCCATTCTGCGGGCAAAATGAGGACAGTTTATTAGGTACACCATCAAACAAAGGCAGATTGGGCTTCGGGCTGGTGCCCAGCACTGGAAAGGCTTACGAAGACTCAGGGTGAGCGCGATGGGAGCCCGCAGAGATAGCTTGTCAGAGAAGACAGGAGGAGTGCCAGTGGGCGCTACAACCCCCCTGGCTAGGGATGTGATTGTTGGGCAAAGCAGAGTACAGGTAAGCCTTGAGATCATATAACACTTCACGCAAGAGGTGCCACAGCAATGATTGCAAATAGAAATGATCTACATGTTTTGTTACTTTTAACCGCTTGTACTGTATCAGGTTAACTCTTTATATTCTCATATCGCGTCTAATGCCACGTTGTAAACGTGACGCGTGCTGCTTTGTTTACAGATTTAAATGCTTTCGTGAGCTCATTCCACTGCCGTTTGTTGTTGCTATGGCCACCATAAGCTGATCCTGCACACGTGCAGCGGTCAAGGTTCAGAATAGTTCAGCTTTTGCTGCTGTGTGGAATAAAACTGAATGTGTGTCATACTTAACAAGAGCAATATGCTAGTGTTAAACTGCACTGCTTTCGACGCTGAGGTGTCTGAATAACACTGTTGAGAACCGGGTACTGTTTACTGTGGTGTTAGTAAGTTTACTATGAAGCGTGTTTTGGGCATCCGCTGCGATCGGATCCTATACCAATGTTGGCGACCTGGGGGCTTGATAACCGCACTGGGCATTTTACTGTCTAGCGCTGAGCACTGTCAACCAATGGCAACAGGCGGTCCAATCAGCGCAGATTAGCTTCGCGCTAAGGAGGAGTTTGGGAACAAATGAATCACTGAACGATTCATATGGGAGTCGCTGGGATACTTAGGTAAAAATAAATGCATATTACAGTATAAGACCATGAAAGTGTTTTTTGACCTTGCATACATATCAACCTGTTGTTGGAGACCCATAAAACCAAAATATGACCCTTTTTTAATGTATAATAGTGGCTCTTTAAAATAAAATCAGCTGTTTACTGTATAAAAATATAACTTTTTAAACTATTTATAGGCTATAGTCATACCTGTCAGCAATGGGGTGTGAAAATAAGGGAAACACCCCCCACAAAAAATTCTCCAAATTACTAAATATGTACATTTGAGCTGTTTCATTGCAAATAAACAGTTGAAATTGTCAGTAATATGTTTATTATTATTATTTATAAAGGATAGAATAAATGGTAAACATTAGAAAAAGCGGCAAATAAATTAACAGCCTATTAAGTTTAATTGCTATTATAAAGAAATTGAATCAAGTTATCAATTCTCATTAACCTTTTCTTCGCTGTAGAATTTAAACATTCTGATTAAAGAGCAGCGGATGAATCTCTCATTTACATTTTTTATTCGATTACATTAAATAACAGCAGTATCACTTTAAAAATGCACAGATCTATAATGAAAGCATTCAATTGCTTTCCTAACTCTATCTCATTTAAGACAAAATTTGTTGTGTTTAAAAGAAAACCCACCAAGATCGACACGTTTAGATGTTGTTATTATTATTATTATGTCTGTTCAAACACGCATTCAAAAACCCAGTGTCACTTTAGCTCCGCTTTAAATTGCGTGCAGGGCCGGATTAACCAATGGGCATTATGGGCACAGGCCCAGGAGCCCCTGCACACTTGGGGCCCCTGCGAGGGGGGGGGGGGAAATGCTGATTTTGGAGTGTCTATTTAGGCTAAGTGCAAATAGCTCACCTCGCTGGAATAAGCTAGTTGAGTGCTTCCCGCCAGCGCCGTTTGATCGACAGAGACAACATAACTAATAAGAGCACAGTAGACAGCAGGTGGGAGTGGCGTAGCTTGTAGAGCATGGTAACATGTTTTGAGGCGACCGATCATGAACTCGGTTTGAATCCAGCATCTGATGAACACGTTCTTCTTTTTTCCCCCATCACATATCAGATTGGAAATACATTTATTTTCAATAAAAAGGAAATGTTTTAGTTTAAAAATTGTAATAAAGTATATACAATATATAAAATGAGTCACAAGGTATTTAATAAGGATAATAAGAATAATAAATATTCTATAAACAGTTATTTTCCACCTGGTGTTAAATATTAGAGACATTTTAATATAATTAATCTGTATTTACTGTTCAATGTTAGTCGCCCTGCTTCACCCATATTCTCCAAACTCATGGAGAGAGAGAGAGACAGAGAGAGAGATAGAAAGAGCTCCTGAAGAGGAGAGAGACAGGAGAGAACTGGTACAGTGTGTGTGATTTCAGATACTTTCAGCTTTATAATCAAGTGCTGTTTGCCTAGTCTTCTTCATCACGAGGGAGACAGCAGGAATCATTAATCAGTGTGTGGATTATGGAAGACTCAGATTCATAAAACTGGATTGGAGAGGTGTTATATCCTAATCATATGCATTATAAGTTTGTAGAAGTTATACATTAAAATACCCTTAAATATAAATGTTTAGTACTGTTTCAGTAAACTTGGAACAATATATTAAAAACCATTAGTTTTAACTAGTTTTATTAGTATTTTTTTAACAAACTGTGCTTTAAATGCTTTTAAAAACAGGTAAATCTTTGTTGACTATAAATATGTACTATGTCATTTATTTAAAAAATGTGGGCAAAATATTATAGATTAACTTTATTTAAAAAATATTATATTAATCTTATTTTTTAATTCAACTACAGGGGTGCGGCCATGTAGGGGGCCCTAGAAGACATTGTGCCCAGGGGCCTCTAAATTCTTAAGCCGGGCTTGATCGCATGAGCAGACTTCGTATCACTATGGAGCGCATCTGACAGTCACGCACCACTACATGACGCCTGTAATGAAAAGGAAGGGAATCCTTTATATTTATTTCAAAGTGTTTTCATGCCCAAATAAAATGAAAGCACAGAACAGATTCACATTTAAGAGCAAGGGGCGTCCACTGGTGGTTCGGCGGTATGGATTGTGTAAAGGGAAGATAGGCTCTTTAATGTTTATTGCCACGCATCACAAAAAGATTAAGAATACGGGAGAAATACAAAAAACACCTTTACGGGATGATAGTGCGATAGAACTGTAAAATACAGGAGAATCTCGCGAAAAACGGGAGGGTTGACAGATATGGCTATAGTATATCAGCTATTGGCCTTCAAATCTTATTATTGGTTATTGGTTATCAATATCGGCCAAAAAATCCATATAGGCCCTACTTTTAACATAGAAAATACACCTTTTATCACGTCATGGTGTGTTGTTAAGACATGGGGTGTCATGCATTTATTTGTTGTGAATACATGCCCTCTAGTGGTCAAAATTACATACTGTTCCTTTACAGTCAACACAGGCTTGTCATTGTGATTACGTACCCCCGTACACATTTCTGGAGAGCATGAATTATCTAGCCAGGAGGTATGTATGGCTGCATTTTGTCTTTAAAACCAATGCTAGACTTCTGTGTGTTTTCGAGCTACAAGCTGATCACTTACCTCTGTGTGGATGACTTTTCCACTGTTACCAGTTTGCCCAGTGGCTCACTGTGTAGGTCGGTAGACTTGAGACGCAAATTGAAGTTGACTGCGACGACAGGATTCGAGACTGGCGAAGAACAGTTCCAGAAAGTAGGTAAAACAAAAGGCAAAAGGCGAATAACAGGGTGAGAACGTTTTAAGATCTAAAAATGTGGTGAAAAAAAAAAAATCAGCCAGCCGAGAGGGGTTTTCTTTTTCTGAATTGCTTTTGAAAACACTGTCGGTTGGGTTTAGGGAAGGTGGTGGGAGCGGGTATTGGTCGGTTGATCAGTCAGTCAGTCAACAGCGGTCTCGAGTGGATTTACACATGATCTGAAAAAGCACACAGCGGCCTCTGGTGGAACAAAAGCTGCAAAAAGAAGTACCTCCTGGGACATATTTCGTGCTCTCCAGAAATGTATATAGGGGTATACATCCATAATGAGCTTGGGTAAAGCAGTGTTGTTTATTTAAAGCTATTTGAATTGACACTGTGTATGAAACGTGCTATATAAATAAACTTGCCTTGCCTTGATTACCTCATAAGTTTTAATGAAAATTGAACAAACAAAGCCTTATTTTATTTATATAAAAATATTTCATTTATTTGTTTTGGCTTATTTGATTTGGAGATTCAAACTAGTTCAAGTTATTTTTAACATTGCAGGTAAGTTTAGACCTGAATAATTGTTATTTCAGCAAATTAATTTTTTTTTTCAACCAAAACCCATGTATGAACATTAACTTCTAATCAATAAAAAAGGTGTTTTACCATGTTATTACTGCATATAGAAATTACCATTTTGTTGCATGAATTTGTTTCTTTATACATGTCCCTGATCTTGCATATCAAATCAGTGATTATATTGGAAAAGATGGCTTTTTATTCAAAAACTTCTCTCATTTTGCATTAAAATCGTTATCAGGTTGTGTCGATTATTATATGCCAAACATTATGAACCACTTGTTCTATAATCTTAAAACTAGACTATTAAATATATAAGTGTTTTGGTGCCAATGGCGTAGTGGAAAATGCATCGACACATGCATTCCAGTGCTCATGGCGACCCGAGTTTGATTCCCGCCTCAAGGTCCTATGCTGATCCTTCCCCACTCTCTGCTACCCACACTCTCCTGTCAATACTCTCCACTGTCCTATCTAATAAAGGTGAAAACCCGAAAAAATTATTCTTAAAGAGCCCCTATTATAAATTAAAAACGGTCATATTTTGGTTTTAAGGGTCTCCAACAACAGGCTGATATGCATGCAAGGTCAAAAACACTTTTATTGTCTTATAATATGCATTTATTTTTTAACCCAGCGACTTCCATATGATTCGTTCAGTGATTCCTTTGTTCCCAAACCCCTTTAAAAAATATAAAGGCCTGATTTTCAAGTTGATATGCAAATCACACCAGACACCGTTTGCTTTCATACACACATTTCTAATGTATTTTCTTTAAATGCAATGCAGTAAGAGGGAAAAAGCATGAGAAACTTGCTCCATCTCTGGAAAGATCCTCTATGTGATTCCATTCTCATAAATATCAGTCACTTTTCAAGATCTAACCAATTTCCTCTGGGTAGTCAAGTCTTCATTGAACATCCTTTCCAGCTCATAAATAAATCAGCCAAACTGAAACACAGTTCACAACTCATTTCGCTTTCATAGTCTTTGTTTTTCTCAAGGGAAGAATGGTGAAAGATTAGAAATAATGATTACTGGAGTTGAAATGCGATAAACCAGATCACCTCATCCAGACGCTGTTATAAATAATAAACTACAAAATTATGATGTATTTAATAAGCAGAAAGATGCATCCACTTGTGCAGACGCAGAACACAGCTCTTGTTTCAGTCGGGTTTCATACGTTTGCTGTGTTCACTAGGGGTGTGAACCTACACTGGTCTCACGGTTCGGTTACGATTATCATGCCATCCATTCGGTTCAATTCGATATCTCTGTGCATTGACGATGCTTTCCATACATAATTAGATTTTTTCTTTACAAAAAGAATTTTTTTTTTATTAAAATCTATAAATATGTTTATATTTATATATTATTTGTAATACAATTTTGTCCTTTAATACAAGCAGTCAGATATATGAATTGTACCTTTAATTTGACCTGCTCAAAAAAAAAACATTCTTTGTGAATGTTTTAGAAAAAACTCCAATACATGCACAGAAGAAAGCACGAGCATTCATAACAAATAAACTAATGTAAATATTATCCCGCTTTTTTTTTTTGGAGTGCTGGCAAGTTCTTACACCCCTATTATTGGTCATTGTCTTCACCCGCTCAACAGAAAGGGTTGCGATTAGAAACGAAAGCGCCCCATAAGTGACGCGGGAAAAACAGCCGAGTTTTACAGCATTTCTCCTGAGTAGTGAAATAATGGCTCGTGCTTTACCATTCCTCATTGTCAGTGAAAGATTTGCTTTTTAAGTAGTAGGAGTGTTTTATTTACTCGCCCTCGCTTCCTTCGCCATAGTATTCTACCATAGTATTCGCACATAGGGAATAAATGACGTCAGTGCGAAATAACCAGTTATGATTTATTACTGAACCGATATCGAATTGTCCCCGTCTGCATCGCGGTGCACCGAAGAAACGATTCATTTTGACACCTCTAGTGTTCACGTGTAGCTTTTTGATCCAGATGTAATCCAAGTTGAGGCGACAATGCATTTGGGTTTTGTTGGTGCTAGTTTGGCTTCAATTTTGTGCATCCCAGATGTAATACTTAAAAAAAATGGGCTAAACACATTTTTAAAAATGTTGAATGTTGACCTCTGCTCTGTCAACTTTTGGTATTGAAATTACGACTCTACAGTATACCAAAGTGACTTTAAAATACTCAAACTAAGCATCAGAATGGGGAAGAAAGGGGATTTAAGTGACTTTGAATGTGGCATGGTTGTTGGTGCCAGACGGGCTGGTCTGAGTATTTCAGAAACTGCTGATCTACTAGGATTTTCACATACAACCATCTCTACACTCTCAAAAATAAATGTATGCGAGCTGTCACTGGGGTGGTACCCTTTTAAAAGGTACAAATTTGTACCTAAAAGGTCCGTATTAAAATCTCAAGGGTACATATTAGTACCAATAAAGTACAAAAGTGTTCCTCTTCAATTTTTTGGTACTGATATATACTTTTGAGGTACCAATATGGACCCTTTTACGTACAAATGTGTACCTTTTGAAAAGGTACCACACCAGTGACAGCTTGCGTACCTTTATTTCTGAGTGTAGGGTTTACAGAGAATGGTCCAAAAAAAGAGAAATTATCCAGTGAGCGGCAGTTCTGTGGGCGCAAATGCCTTGTTGATGCCAGAGGTCAGAAGAGAATGGCCAGACTGATCCCAGCTGATAGAAAGACAACAGTAACTCAAATAAGCATGCAGAAGAGCATCCCTGATTGCACCTTACGTCCAACCTTGAGGCGGATGGGCTACAGCAGCAGAAGACCACACCGGGTCAGCTAAAAACAGGAAGCTGAGGCTATAATTCACACAGGTTCATCAAAATTGGACAATAAAAAATTGGAAAACCGTTGCCTGGTCTGATGATTCACCATTTCTGCTGCCACATTCGAATGGTCGGGTCAGAATTTAGCATCAACAACATGAAAGCATGAATCCATCCTACCTTGTATCAAGGGTTCAGGCTGGTGGTGGTGGTTTCTTGGCATGCTTTGAGCCTATTAGTACCAATTGAGCATTGTGTCAGACTTGTTTCTTGAACATAATAATGAGTTCACTGTACTCAAATGGCCTCCATAGTGACCAGATCTCAATCCATCCATCTCAATCCAATTAATGATAAAGTGTACCTAATAAAGTGGCCGATGAGGGTATATGGTAATAGAGAAATAAGTCTTTAAAATAACAGAAAATGTACTGGAAATTTATTACAAGGTTTTTTTATGTAATATACAACACCAACCCCGACAATATATCACTTCAAACTATTAAAAATGTTCAGAAAAGTCAAATTTTCTAACTTTTTAGGGTTAAAAGTTGTTGAAATAAAGTTCTTATAAGAAAAGTAAACAAACTGCAAATTTACGAATATTTTTTTATAGTGCAGGGCTCAAAATTAACCTTTTTTCTTGGTAGCTCCTAACTTCAAAAATGTAGGTGCACCAGACAAAATGTAGTCGCACACACCAAAAATTATGAGCACCGTTACTGTTTTTATTAACACATTCTATTATATACTAACACTCTAATCGCAACTAACAAATAAACAAAAATCTGCATGAGCTCACCGGCCCTGCACGCACTGCTTGACGTGAATGAGATGAACTGAATTAACAATAATAACTGAACTGTTCTCACAGGTGCTGTCTGATATTGCACAGATGATATTGACATATGACTTATTATTTTCTTGCGTCATCTTAATAGCAATAATGTTCTTTTCATCAGCTGCAATATTGGTTTCATCTCTGTGAATGCATGCTCTTTAGCGACAGTGAATGCAGTGTCAGTCACACGACTGACAGCATCAGGACGATTAAATGAAGGATTAAATAATGTTAGCATCTCATGCTTAATGTGTAGATTCAGTGGCAAACACTGTTACCTGAAAACTCCGTCCCACCGCCTTTACGGTGAATGGCTTTAGTCATTTTCATAGCAGACTTTAAACACTGGAAGTCTTATCCACTATTGGAAAAGTGTAAATGCTGGATTGACATTCACCAGATTATCACTGATCAGACGTGCCATTATTTGTAACTTTAGGTGGTTTCTAAAACTAAATCTGTCAGTGTTCTTTTCGTTTCTCGGATCCACATTTTCGCGGCTGTAGCTCCCTGTCATTGGAACTGAGTGATTGACAGCTGACATTAACCAATCCATTCCTGTTCTGTTCTAGCACAGTGGGCCAATAAGAAGAGCTTCAAGGCGGGGCAGGCATTGCTTTGTTTACTGCAGCAAGTTGACATGTCAGCTGTTTTAAACCATTCCTGAGCACTGCGTTTGGTGTTTTTAGGTGCAAAGTTGCTTAATGCGAGAATGTCTCCTAATTCAGCGCATGGGGTGAACATTTTGCTGTGAAAACTGGTCGCACAACATCAATTTTATGCACTGGCACAAATGCTCCCAATAATATTTTGAGGTCGTACAGATAAAATTTTGGGGGCATATGCGACCAAAACGGTTGCAATTTCGAGCCCTGTAGTGTATATTGTTATGAACAAGGTCCACAATTACATATCCACATTATCCATATTATTTTCCCTTTATTCCTTCCTTTTTTTTCTTTTCTTATGTCCTATAGATGTTTTTATTTTCCACATGCATGCACAACTAGCTGGAAATTGCAATGTTGTGTTCTTATTTAATTTAAGCTTTTAAAAAATCATCATTCCGCTGACCTTATTATGACGTACATTAGAATCACTGAGACTTACATTATTAATATTTGACAGGCACGTAGTGTATCCTCAGAGAAATAAAGCCACAAACGTACAGTAAGTGTCCGGTAAGAGCTAAATGACTCATTTCAGCCCTGTGAGACACTTTTGAGAAGGGATTTTAATCAGTAATGGTTTTTGTGGTGTCCACTTGCCTTCACTGTGTTTTTCAAATAGGAATTGATTCAAGCATTGAGACTTACTGCATTCAAAACAAACACTGAAACTCAAACCATCAGAGCTGAGATTCATTTTGAAGACAATAAAGTTTAGATCAACACTTTAGGCAACCAGAATAGGTTTCTGTGAAAGCACATTTGTCTGTTTGGTTTGTTAATGTTTACTTGATGATTGTTTTGTAAAAAAAAAAACTGATTTAATAAGCTTTGCATTTCTTGTTTGTTATCTGTGAAATAACTGATTATTTGATTGTCTCTGGCATAAAGTAAAATAGGGATTTACTCATATAGAAATTTGAGCAGATAATTCTTGTTATTCGAAAGGCCCACATGGAATCTGCCCGTGCTAAAATCCGCAGATATATACACTGTAAATAATATATCCTTAAATTAGCAGTTTTCCATATTTTGTGAGTCATGCTTTTATTTTTTCCCTGTTTATTTCTGCTTTTGAATTGCATTATGGGACCTTGATCTTTCATGCAACAACATTTAAACCTGACAAGTTGTAAAAAGTGACTTATGAACATTTTTTATAGCTTGCAGTGCTATTTTGTCTGGATTGGTGTTGTGTACTCTACTGCCAGTACATTTTCTGTTATTTTACAGCCTTATTTCTCTCTATATATTATTTCTTATACATTATATCAGTGGTTCTCAAACTGTGGCCTTCCTTCCAGTGGTATGCAGAAGAATCGCTGAATAATAAAATGAACACACTTTTAACCCTTTGACGCGTACGATAACTCCGAGACTCTTGTGATCAGACAGCATTGGCTGTTCCCTGAAGTATACAATTATGCTAGAGTGCTTTTAATGTTTACTTTAGTGCATCGCATCATCAGATGTTAATATTCAGTTCGCTTAGTGCAGAGCCAGAGGAAGATGCGCGCGGCGCTTACAGAGCAGATACACACGCACTAGAGAAGCCCTTCTGCAGACCGCTGCTGTTCTGTTGCCATTTCAGTTACTGCAAACTCAGGATTTTCCCCATGCTGCATCACTGGTAAAATAATTATTACAAATGTGTTAAATGTGTGCTCGTAGTTGTGGAAAATAATGCGTGTTTTCGATATATAAAGTTATTTGTTTTGTAAAGCAGCGTACGCGGCTTTCGGTTTGGTTGTTACCTCAGATTTAATTTGGCTTTGATTAAAATGACGCAAGATACAGAACGTAGACTCAAGCAAATTTGCCATGCTTGAAGCTTAGAGGTAGCATATAGTTAAAGTTATTCTTCGTGAGCACATATGGAGGAACAGCGAACCGTACCCGAGTCTGCTTGAAAGCAGTGGTTGGTGCGCAGTTAACGCGAACTTCACAGTTCACTAATGTGATTTCATTCTCACCAGATCGCAGAAATACCGCACATATGAATTGGTAAAGCACTGTATGCATTTATTCACTCGCTTCTGACACACACAGGCCTACTGTATATGAAGAGCAGCAGATCTAAACTCTAATTTAAGTAATTCCAAATCATATATTTAAAATACAAGTTTAGATTTCAAAGATATACAAATGTCATCTGTACATGCAACTTGCAAAACTTTAAAAATGTAAAAAATATTAATATATATATATACATATTTACAGTATATATATATATACACATTTACAGTATATATACACATTTACAG
>CAIGQZ010034910.1:21921560-21944659 GCA_903798205.1 Danio tinwini
ACACACACACACACACACACACACACACACACACACACACACACACAGCATATAAATATACACCATATATGCTATACAAAAAGTGTGTTTATTTCAAATGTACGTTTGCTCCACTGTGTTTATCAATGCTTGTGATTGGTTTATTATGATGTATTGTAAAGTTATAAAGTCTTTCTGAAATTCTTTCTATTTCCTAAATAGAGACGTTAATTTCATCTGCTGAAGGTTTACCCAAAAATTGCAATATGTATGAAATTAAACAACAGTGCAGTTCTAGACTACTGTGTGACCGAAATCACCAAATGGCCTTAAACAATCACTAAATGCACTACAGAATGTTACGTTTTCAAACACATATTCAACCAGTGCGTTATAACCTTGGTTTTTGGCACCACCTGCTGCACACCGAGGGTTCAAAGTTTACTCCTTGGGTTACACAAATGTCGCTCTGCATTTAAGTGCATCAACCTGCTTTCTATCTGCATTTTAAAGGAGAATATTATTAATGTAGCGTGTTCTCACATTTTAAAGTAATAGACCATGACTGATAAATAATTTAACTTACAATTAGAAACACAATTAACATAAAATGGCACTCATGTAGATTTCTGCAGGGTATAAGGTGAAGTCATTTTCACATATATTTATATTAAGAAGGGCTACTTTTACTCATCATTTGAATAACAGATATTTTTACCTACTACATTTTTTTGCAAGTGATTTAACGATTACTTTAGTATGATTTTTCAGTACTTTTCCACTACTAAACAGATTTGACTGACTTTGTGATTAGTTCCAATAAACATAATTTAAAGCATCTGAAAGTCATATCCATCATTAGATAGTAGGGGTGTGACAAGATCTCATTGGACGAGATTTCTCGTCGAGGTGAAAAGTTGTGTCGTGAATAGATGTTATTATGATGGAGGGTGAGGGTAAAATTAGCGTTGAAGATTGGAAGCAGGATTGTATTTAAACCGCAAATCAAGTACTTTGCACACACCTGGTAAGGCTGGCCTCTGTGTTGCACATGCCACTCTGTTGGGTGGGCGGGTGTGACGTAACCGCTTTTTTTTCTCACTGGCCAAAGGCTGCTGCGTTATTCATGTCCAAGCAGAGGCTGCAACTATAGCCACTCAAATGAACCATGGACATTACCACGCGATGGAATGTCACTTTAGATGTGCTGAAAGTCATTATTGAAGTGCAGTACATATATGTAAACACCCAAATCAAACTATTAGGCTACCATCGTGTAGGACTTTTAGCCGCATTTTGTGATAGGACAGTCCACACAGCTGTTTGACACAATATTCTCTGCACCTACACACATCTCTAAGCACGCACACACATACTGAACTGCTGGAGACTTTACACACCCACCTTTATCATTACCAAACACATTTGTGCTGTACGTCAAAAGCGTACGTTTTCTTTTGCTGGTTCAAGTGGGGTTTTTTCTGGTCATTGTGTCTTTTGTCTTGTGCTGTGAAATTGCAGTCAATCGTGGACGATTCACATTTAAAAGATGATAAATGTAAGCAGGTCATCAAAAAAAATAAATAAATCAGACACTGTCAGAAAATCCGAATTGACCATCAAGGTCTGCAATGTAAATACTCTGAAATGCTATAGGAGAAAAGCCTGTCAGTAGAGTTTACTATTTTCTATTTAAATATTAACATTGCATAGAATTCAATTTAAACTAATATAAAACTATTGCATGCATTAAATTATGGGAATAATTATGGAAATTGTATACATAAAAAATGAAAGTAAATTCATTACAAGTTAATTAAAAAACACCTAAATAGTTTAGCATTTTGTGATTTTCTTTTAATAAAAATCAATTTTCCATTCATATATTAGCAAAATATTTGAATTCTAAGATTATTCCATTGATATTCATCATTAAGGATTTCTTTAAAATCTCATCTCGTTCCCGTGAACCCAATCTCGTGTCTCATCTCGTGGAGTAGGCGTCTTGTCACACCCCTATTAGATAGCTAACATATGCTAATAGACTGCTCCGCTCATAGACAAAGGTTTTAAAAACTCCCGTATTTGCATCTCTGCAAGCGGTGATCACTTGAGTGGTGTTAAAAACATAATATTGTATGCTTAAAAATAGCAAAAATACAGTGTCAAATTGAATGTGGTTGTATTTAAACTTAATAAGGCTTATAACTCATTATTGCACATGTGCTAGGGCTGGGCGATATTGCAATAAATCTATTACAATATCATGTAATATAATTTAATATCGATAGTTATTGAATATTTTTAATAATACATTTAGGAATATACAGATTTTAACCACTTTGTTTTAATTTACCAACATTACTAAGGCAAATATTTTTAACAGTCAAAAAAAATAATATTTACGGATCACATACGAATCACAACCTACAGTTCGGAACCATAGAATGTAAAAGATATGGACATAGTATCCGTGACATCACCCATAGGTTTGTGTGGCCATTTTGTTTGCGCGTCATCGCACCCACCAGGGGTGACTAAATAAGGGCAAAGAGGCGGAGCGTCAGTGGAGCTACAAACGCCTGCTAGCATTTTGCTTAGACAGGCTTTTCTTTGGGAGAACGCGTAATACTTCATTACCTGCGACTCGTTTGTGTTCTGACCACATGGGCTAGGTTGTGTACTACATCAATAAAGTGTTTAGACTTTTGAAAACACTGTTGTAATACATTGAGCTACTAAGAATTGTTCTTATGACGTTTTTACTACAGGAGGAAAACGCAAACTACTTTCAAATATTTCAAATACAGTGAATTAGTAAACGCAAGGCTATTTATGAAATCCAATGAGTTTCCGATGACTGTTCTAGAGCCTATAGTTAATCAATCAGTTAGACTCTGGAGTGCATTACAGCTCTGAAGAAAATTATAAATAATAAATTATAATTATACAAGTAAAACAAATACATTTATAGATATAGTAATATATAATTTTACTAACCTAAAAAATGGAGGCAACTTGAACTGTTTGTGAGCACAATTAAGTGCACACAGCAAGCCATATCATCTGATAATTGTAGAAAATAATTCCAAAAAGCAATTGACGGTGTAAATCCACATTGTTACGAACCCTTTTCTTTTAAAGGCAAAATTAGTCCATCAAGAGAACACAACATAAAGAGTCCACATGAATCAAGTTGTCTAACTAGTAAATTTATTACAACAACACAAATCCAATCAAAATCATGTGAAACAAACTAAGCGACAATGAATAAAGAACCAAAACTCACGTTCTCCAACATTATACAACACCAACATGAACAACTGAACAATTAACAAAGCATAAGAAACTAAGACTCAAGGAAAACACAACAACTAGAAACTTAAGAAAACAAATGAAGCTTGATGGCTGGCAGTGAAGTCTCCTCTCTTTTCTCTCAATGCCGGTCCATATTTATAGCCAATTTGCAGATAGCGCAACTCACCACAGGTGCGCAAAGGCGGACCGCTCTAGGAAACAAACAGTGAGTTACGTCATAACACACACACACACCCAAGCACAAACAGGCAGCAGCCGTAACAACATAAAACAAAACAAAAATACGATGTATATGCCAAGTTCAGCGGCTAATTAGCCGGAATCAGCTGAGGTGACGAGACAGCGAGCAGCGAGACCTAGCTGTCAGTCAAGTGGCCACGCCCTTAATTATCCAGACTTAATAAAACTTAATAAAAACGAAACAGATGACTTATAAAAAAAATTTCACCCAGTTCACAGTTGTCATGAAGGGTAATATTAGCTATATGAACTACAATCTTTCTTTGTACCAGACTGTAAACATTATATATGTTTAATATAACACTAACATTATATATGTTAATGAAATTATATATTACCATATCTATAAATGTATTCGTTTTACTTATATAATAATAATAATAATAATAATCAACTGTAAACGTGGCCAATTTACCAATGCAGTCAGAAAACATCTGGATTTCCCGGAGCCAGCCCCCAAAGGAGAGTTACTTCCGTATTGGCTTCCAGAGGGAGAGCGGGAGATTGACGCTTGTTCGAAATTTACGTGACGCACGGATTAATTACGGTTTTTGAATTCGTAGATTAATCCTAAATTTGTAACGATGAGAGAGAGAGAGAGAGAGAGAGAGAGAGAGAGAGAGAGAGAGAGAGAGAGAGACAGAGAGACAGAGAGAGACAGAGAGAGACAGAGAGAGACAGAGAGAGACAGAGAGAGAGAGAGATCGCCTCCCGCATCATTTAAATCACATGTATGAAAGCATTTTGGCTTACCTGTAAAATATAATGATGACAGAAAAAGTTGTGGTTAGACCTGAATGACATCTTAGGCTCTTAAAGTTGTTTTTTGTCACTGTTTGTTTAGCCTGCATTAATGCATTCAGTGTAAAGCTGCACAATTAACCATTAAAAGGCAGTGATTTCAATTCAAACCCGTTCAACATGAACGATAAATGATAATGATTTGCATATGTTTATTAATCCTTGGATCCGCTGCATTCAAATCTGTGTTTGATCGAGAAAGATTTAGTTTTTACACTTTTTCAATTCGTTACAAACAATTAAATAACACAGAAGTAATGGAAGAACAGTTCATAGTTCAGATATAAGTGCTGATGTTTATGGTTTATTGACGCTGGTGAATGTTGCAGCAATTACATTGTGTAACTAATAAGTGGCGACAAACAACCATCAAAATTATGTCACTAAATAGGTTTTCAAAAATGATCCACCTATAAGGTGTGAATTGTTGAATCATTAATTAAAAATACATATGATATGTTGTACAAGATGTTAGATTTCCATATTTAGCATTTTTAGCAAAATTAGCAAAGATCATTTCTCATATAGGGGAATTACCATCCTACGTCACAGATGATGCCACACGGGTTCAACCGCGCATACCAGTTGCAAAAAAAGACAGGTTGCAATAGCAAACATGTTGTGTTGTGCGGTAGGATGCCAAAATCGATCGAAATCGAAAAAATTTTAGCGTACACCACACTGCTTTTAATGCCAACCTCAGACATCTTTGGCTAACAGCCATCATAAGAGCTGAATGGAGTGAGGACCTAATTAAAAATGCTGGACTCAATAATTCTCATGTTATATCAGGTACGTTCACGCTATGCTGAATCACACACATTACTCGTTTTTGATTGCAGCAATGATTTCAGCAACAACAGTTCAATATGGTGAATAAACTGCATTGAATGCTTAGAATGAAATGTAAAAATGTACGTTCACATACCCTGTCGTACAGGTGCAGTTCGCTGTCAGAAAGCAGTTGTTTTGCTTGTTGATGATTACCCAGCTCCATCTTCTTTCCTTGTCTTTGGCTAGGCATAACCTTGGTTTTTAGCACTACAAAGTTTTGAATCTGGTGATCATGGAACATTATTTCTTGCACATGACCACACAGAGCAAAACTGTAGGCATCTAAAGACTTGTAAGCCTTTAACTTCTCTCTTGTAAAATCACTTGGAACTTCAATAAAATTGTATATTTGGGGCTGGATGCTTGGCCATTTTGTCTTATCCAATATCCATTGGAAGGGTGCTATTGCAAATGGACCTGTCAGACGAACGCCGCTCACTTTAACATTAATTTTGCTAAATAACTGTGCTTATCACTGGGTGACAAGCTGTTATAATATGCTGAAAGCATTATGTGAATAATATATAGAATATGTAATCAATATAACTTATCTCTAATACAACAACAACCTCTGTACCGCATCGGATGTCACTCCCTCGCTGTAAACGCTAGCGCTCCCGTTTTTTTTCAGCTGGTTCTTTCTTAATTTTTATTTTTATTAAAACTACAGGTTTTAAAGTTATTTGTTTGTTGGTTAAAACCAATGTTTTTTGCAGCAATATTTTTGTATAAATGAAAAGCAAATGACATTTGTCTACTCCCTTTCTTGCTGATCCGAAAAATGATCCGATCCATAACTCAAAAACCATAGTGTGATCCGAACCGCGAGATTTGTGATCCGTTACACCACTACAGCTTAGTGCAACTAAACGCTGTCTAAAGTTGTAGCAATTACATTGTTTAACCAATAGGTGGCGACAAACAACCATCAAAAATATGCTATTGAATAGTTCTTCAAAAATGACACAATACGGAGTAATGAAACAATGCTTTGTGTGAGTTAATAAATCATTAATTGAAAATGAGCCAAAAATATGTGTTATACAAGCTTACAATATTAGATTTAGCATACATTTAGCATTATCAGCAAAAGTAGCAAAGATCCTTTTTCACAACATTTCTGTGTGGATTTTGCATGTTCTCCCAGTGATGGCTTGGGTTTCCTCCGGTTTCCCCCATAGTCCAAACACTTGCGTTATAGGGGAATTCATTAACTTAATTGGACGTAGTGTATGAGTGTGTGAATGAGTGTGTATGGGTGTTTCCTAGTACTCAGTTGCAGCTGGAAGGGTATTCGCTGTGTAAAACATATGCTGGATAAGTTGGCGGTTCATTCCGCTGTGGTGACCCCTGATGAATAAAGGGACTAAGTTGAAGTAAAGTTAATAAATGAATGGTTATTTCTGCATATTGTGTGTGAATGGCCCCTAAAGCAGTTATAACATCATGCCCTTTTTTGCCTGTGCAATGCATGTTGAAATCAGACAGACGGTTGATGTTTGCAAACTGTCTGTTTCCAGGGTAAGAAAATGAGTAGTTTGTCAAATTAAGGAATGTGTGCCAGACTTTCCAGTAATGACTCTTTAACCCGCTCCTCTTTGTCTATGAATAACCCTCTCTGAAATTATGTTTTTCCAGTGATGCCTCAATGGGCAGACGTGTTTTTCAGAAGACTGTGGTTTGTAACAGAGCAGTGGGCGGCTGTACTACAATCTGTCAGCATTCCCTCAAAAAAAATAAAAAAGCATACATTTTCTCAAATGAGTGGTATAAATTCATCATAGCTTTTTAAACAAAACCTCCTCCCTTAAAAATAAAATCTGCACTGCCAGCTCTTGAATGCATTTGGCTGTGAAACTTGCCCCATGGAACTGATTTTAAGGGGACTTTTCACCATAATAAGAAGTAAAATAAAAAGTGTGTGACATTTCGAGCACATCAGATGCATTGTAAGAGCTTTTGAGGTTAATTAATTAATATTTTTGGAGCTTTGGTGTTGCCGCCTTTATAAATATTTTTGCACTTTGTTTTTTGGCTGAGAACCCTTATAGACTGATGTGCATGCTTTTGTGCATTTTTTTAAACATATAAAAATGCATCAAATGAATAAAATAAATTACCATTTTAAATATTATACACATATACACTCACCGGCCACTTTATTAGGTACATCTGTCCAACTGCTCATTAACACAAATTTCTAATTAGTCAATCGCATGGCAGCAGCTCAATGCATTTAGGCCAATGACCGTAAAAAATATAGACCACATGATAGCGCCATTTCCCATTGAACGCTTTGAAGGCAAAACGTCTTGTGACTGCTACAAACTGTCGCAAAACACTGCCGAAATTGGAGCCTGGGCATGCATAGAAGGACTGCCTGATGGAGCCAGAGGAATCAAGCTTCCAACCAAACGCTTGTATGTCCAATCAACCACGCCCCCGAACTTCTCACTTGACCGCCGGTGTCTGCACTATAACAAAGGCTCGCCAATATAAGCACTTACATTTAAAAACACGTAAGAATATACGATTTAAAAACTGTGTGATGTAAGCTGTTATAATTTAATAAAAGCAATGCATGTTGGACTGCAGAAATAAACGATATTTCATACACTCTAGCCTGAGTTAGACTTATATGAGCACAAAAAAATTGGTCTTATAACAGGGTTGTTGGTATTTGTTATCTTCATAGGGGTAGAACTAACACTTGTACAATATGAACAATAACATATGAACAACACATACATTTTTAGAAAGGTTTTTATTTTTAATTAGCAATCAACATGGCCCAAAATACACACACCATGGATAACGATTTACCATGCGGGAAAATCGTGCATTTTAAAGACAAACACAACAAGATTTCTAAATATCAACAGGATATTTACACATCCCATCCCTGCACTATATAAAAAAATTTTTGTCAATTTGTACAATAAACTTTGCAGTGTTAATACATTAACCGATGTCTATATTGCTTGTAAATCGTTTATCATTTTTTGCCTCCAGTTTCATTTGGTTTATTTGATGCCTTAATATCTGGAAAAGAGGAATTTACATTCATTTTAGTGTTTATTAGGTGTTTTCAAATAAAAAGCCAACGGTAAATGATGTATATTAATAATATATACACTGTAAATAATGCTGGAATCCACACAATTCCTTTGTGTTGTCTCAACACAAATCAATTACATTAACTTTATTGTTTTCACAAATTTAAGTTGATTGAACATAAAACAATTAAGTTATCCCAGAAAAACCTTGAAGAATTGTGTTGATTCAGCTCATTATTATTAAGTAGACTGAACAAGCAGCAAAAATATTTTTTTGACTAACATTTACAGGTCCAGGCCTCAACAGTGCGACCATTTTGCTTGCATTTGCAAAAAGACCTGTGCGAACTGGAAAATTTATTTAATCGCACATGTGCGATTTTCTTTTTTAATAAGCTCAATTGATGACAATTCCTTCGGCCACGGTAAAACAACATGCTCTTCACGCTAACTTATGGTGGAAATCTATTGTGACTGTAGCACATGCTGACGCGATCAACAACAGCACATCCCTACTTGTTTATTTACTTCACGTTAAGCGGTCTTTACATCGTTTTGTACATAGATATAAACACTACATATCACATAGGGACCCTGAACATGCGTCAATAGCGCCGCCACATTGGTACAGTGCTCCTAGGACAAACGTCATTCAACTGCACTAGTCAAGACAGTGTGCCAATGTGAAGATGCTGGACTTTAGCGCCGTGTACGGGTGTGGTAACGAGTAAACAAAGAAAACAAATCACAAAGTCATCACATTATATAGGTAAGATTTCGTTTTTTATGTTTTTGTATGTTATGAACTTTTGTGCTTAACAAGTAATGTTATTGATGATAATACAGCCACTTAACTGTATTCACCATAGGGCAAAGTAGCACCAACTTGCACTAAATTCTAAGCTTATGCTAGTTTTGTTGAATAAAATAAGCAAAACAATGTTATGAAATATAACAAGAAGACGCTGTGCTGCCAGAAACATGTATTATTGTCATCTAGTGAACGAGTCGTTCATAACAGAG
Organism: Danio tinwini; assembly: GCA_903798205.1. Lineage (NCBI taxonomy): Eukaryota > Metazoa > Chordata > Actinopteri > Cypriniformes > Danionidae > Danio > Danio tinwini. The sequence continues at coordinate 21,930,812 of CAIGQZ010034910.1, forward strand.
ATTCATTCACAAACGAATCGCTCCCTCCGTCAGAATGAGAAGTGAAAGCAGGAGAGGGGGTGTGTTTCAGGACATGGATTAGATCAAATTAAACAGGAAAGTAGGGTAATGCATGTACATGCACACAAACACTCACTCTGTCAGGAATGCCCGTGCGGTCACATCCATCAATGTAGAAAAGTGATGTAAAATTATAATATTTCGTAATTAAAAAAAATATTTGCATACGGACCACCAGGGAAAACTCCCGATCATATATACTGTATGTGTATATGTGTATTTCTCTGGCTTTGGATGGCCACAGTCCTCCACTTCAACTTGGTCTTGCATTCATTTCAAAGGAGCGCTACCCTGTACTAAAATGGCAGCTCTATTGACGCATTCCTTCTAATAGACAACAGTAGGGTATCTAATCTAATGTACATCTAATGTACATATCTATGGTTTTGTATACGTTGCTAAGCAACGAATGACGGCATGTCGCACAACATGCGAGCCTCATAGAAAACGTCTACAATTCGGCCATGCATGACATATCGTGGCACATCCAGTGCTAGACCCAATTCAACACAAGCGCTTCCCACACAAAGGACTTTACCTGGGCGGCTCGGTTCTGTGTTCGCGAGAAACAGAACACTCCGTCACAGACTCACGTGCTCTACATGCAGACCCACAGAGACGCGCTGCATACAGAACTGCTGTTCTGACTTTAATAGCAGCTTCGAGAAGAGCGTGAGGAAGAGCATGATTACTTTGGGGCAGAAGGAAACTTTAATTCATAAAGGGATTCCTATATTCAGATCTTCTTTAAAAAGCCCAGAAAGATAAAGTGCTTTGATAAACAGTGTCAGCTTTGCACATCAGGGTTGTAGTTGTGTCTTTCCATTGTCATACTTTTCCTATGTGGGAAGTAGGGTGGGATCGGTAGAATATAATATGCAAATACATTAATCTTGATAAATAAAATTATATAACAATCCAGCTACTGCAAGTATATTTATATTAAAGATAATATGTACAATAAATATTATTATAAAATGAATAATGTCTGGGTGGTGCAGTAGGTAGTGCTGTCGCCTCACAGCAAGAAGGTCGCTGGTTCAAGTCTTGGCTGGGTCAGTTGGCGTTTCTGTGTGGAGTTTGCATGTTCTCCCTGCGTTTATTAACTTAACAATAACTCCCCATTTCAGGTGCCCAGTGTGAAAGATACTTTTTTAGGATCAAATATTGAACAAGAAGCTTTTTAGGCATGTTCACAACTGAAGACTTGATTCAGAACAGTTTAGAGAGGCCGTCATTACAGCAATTTGATCCCAGTCCTGCTGTGGGCTGCTAGCTAAACTCCATACAGCTTAAATTAATTAATTCATTCATTTTCTTTTCGGCTTAGTCGCTTTATTAATTAGAGGTCACCACAGCGGAATGAACCGCCAATTTATCCAGCACATGTTTTACGCAGCAGATACCCTTCCAGCTGCAAACCATCACTGGGAAACATTCATACATACTCATTCACACACACTGACAATTTAGCTTACCCTATTTACCTGTACCGCATGTGTTTGAACTGTGGGGGAAACCGGAGCACCTGGAGGAAACCTACGCCAACCAGGGAAGAACATGCAAACTCCACACAGAAACGCCAACTGACCCAGCCGAGGCTTGAACCTGTGACTTTCTTGCGGTCATGCGAACGTGCTACCCACCATGTCGCCACAGCTTAAATTATAAATAATTATCAAATACTATTTAAGCGGTTATTAAGTAGAATAAAACCTATTGTACTTATTGTTCAAATGAATGAAACTGATTTGCTTCTAAAGATCTCCTCGTGTGCATTTATCTGGAAAATACACTATTTATTTTATATATTTTTACTGCGCTACTGAAATTCTTTAATGTGCTCCTAAATTTTTCAACTTAGGAGCACATTTGCTTCTCTTAAAAAGCCCTGAGGTCTATTTTTTATTTAAGATTCTCTTTCTAGAACATTAATATTTTATAACAGCAAATTCAGTAGATTAACTCAATAACATGCTGAAACTCAAAATGTCAGAGATGTATTTTAAAGGGCACCTAGGTTAGCACTTTTTCCAGATTTAATATAAGTCTTGTGTGTCTCCAGAATGTGTCTGTAAAGTTTCATCTTAAAACACCCATCACATTTTTTATTATACCTGTCATAAGTTTCTCTTTTGTAGCATTTAGCATCAGCTATCGGTTTTTGTGTACTGCGCCTTTAAGGCTAGTCCTTCACGCCCACCGTTTCCACGTGCCTGGCAGCGGCTCCCTCGGCTGCGTCAGACAACAGACAAACACAAAGGAATAAGATCTCATGTAACGTTTGAGGAGAAACTACAGTAAGAACTTTACCAATGAGTGATGCATTTTGTGGAGTTACAAGGATGAGTCACACACAATGTCGTTACAAAGTTCACTCACACACACAAATACACACACACACACACACACACACACACACACACACACACACACACAGCGCTGACAGGCACACACAAAGACAGCGCGCGTTTAGCTTTGCACTGTTTTTGCACGCAAATGTGACAGGATACAGGTTAATCTCCACTGCTGTATGGATATCTGTTATGTTAATGTACAAAATAAACCTGATTTAACGTCCACAAACCAGGATTAAAGCGTCTTTTATAATTGTTCTGACAAGCTGCTGTGTTGATGAAGTAAAGCTGAAGTAAATCCCTGTAATTCATTAACATGCGCTGTTTTAAAACATTTTAAACTTGTAAAACTCACTCTTGATCACATTTGATGATGATTGATGATCCTAGCAAACTGAACAGACCTTTTATTTACGGTTGCTTAGTTTGCGCACGTCCTGGTCCTGTGTCTGGTTGATATGATTACACACGTTACTATGGAGGCATGTTAATAAGCAGCTGTCAATCAATTCAGTGGGCGGGGGGACCGCACTCCTACATCAAGTTGCGGTCGGTCTGAAAAAAAGATCCAATTGGTCCACCGCTTTTATATTGTTAAATTTAAAAAAAGGACTGAGTGTGTTTATATCACCACAATATGACGGTCTATACCTTATACCTACACATATGTCTATCCAAACAGCTTTAAAAGTAGATTTTTCACCATAGGTGCCCTTTAAATCAAGTTCAACTAACAATACAGGAGATCAATGTGGAGATTGGCTAATTAATTAAAAATGAGACAAAAATAAATGTGCTGTACAAGACTATAATGTTAGATTTATACATTTAGCATTATCAGCAAAAGTAGCAAAGATCCTTTCCACAGTATTGAATTTTTATTTTTTTCATTCAGCAGGTTATTTCTTGATTTTTTTTTTTTTTTAAATGAGAGCTTAAGTTCTGTTTGTTTAAACCAAAAGATTCTTGCAGTACTGTTTTTGTAATAAATAGAAAGCAAATGACATTTGTCTCCTCCCTTTTTTGCTGATCCAAAGAATTATCAGATCCGTGACTCAAAAACCATAGTGTGATCCAAACCGTGAGATTTGTGACGCGTTACGCCACTAATACAACAAATGTTAATGAATACCTAATAAAATATTTAAACATTAAAGGGCACCAATGGTAAAAAAATCTAATTTTTTAAGCTGTTTGGACAGACATATGTGTAGGTATAGTGTATAGACTGTCATATTGGGGTTATTTAAACACACTCATTGGTCCCTCCATTGGAAATAATGAACTAACGTTGCGCAGCGCCATGCATTTTGAGTTGTCGTATACCAGGTCAAAAGCAGGTTGTACACCAGAAGTGCCGCTCGGTGACAAGCAGCGTCACGCCACGCAGCGGCATGCATTTCTGAATTCTAAACATAAGTTTCTATCAGGGAACACACACCGGCGCCGCAAGTGTGCGATACTTTCAACTGTCATATGCGCGCCGTGTCGCGGTGCATCCGGTGTGTGATGCCCTTCAGTCAAAGTTAATTCAGTGCGCTTTATTAGTCTCGGTGTAAGCTACAAGCTCAGAGCTTTAAACTAGCACACAGTTGGCTGTAAAACTATACAAAGACACAAATGATTTTGTCCTTTCTGCTTGGTCTGTGTCTGAGTCCTACATGTACAGCTGAATGCTGGTCCTCTCACTCATGTTGCTTCTCTCTGTCTGCCTGTCTATTGCAATACACAAAGCGGGGGAGCTCTTGGCTCCGCCCCGTTGTTAAGTTGGGCGGGAAGTCGAAACTAATTTTCATGTGAAGTAACACGCCCCTAAAACAGCAAACTGTGTACACGCCCCCAAAATGACACTTTTTAACACATCATAATAAAAAAATCTGAATTGTGTTTTGAACTGAACCTAAACTGAAACACTCAGAAGAACCAAAATATTAATATTACATCCTAAAAAGGGGTGAAATAGGTGCCCTTTAAGTCTTAGCTGTGACAAAGCCACAGAAGCGAGAAATTACAATTAACTTTAAAATGTAGGTCTATTTTCTAATATACAGGACATAACTAATCTGATGGTTAAAGGCAGCATTCGAATTTAGGGAGACTAGGGGTTCCCAGACCTTCCATCAGCATTAAGGGACTCACATAAAATGAAAAAACAACAACAACAAAAAACCCAATAATTTCCTTGTGTTTTTCATTAAATTTTATGCAATCATTGTGGTGCCGCTGCAACAAGGAGATACGGTCCATTATTAGCCTGTATTGTAATAAAATTATAATCCAAATTATATTTTTGTCTTAAAGAAATAATAATAATAATAAAACACTTTTTTGGAGTATAATAAACAAACAGTTGCAAAAGCACTAAACTTCTCTTAAACGAGGTTATCACAGCTACATCTGACCACCTCGTTTTAAAAAGTAACAGAATGGATCACATATTGCGTAATATTGTGCTCTAAATTGCAGTTGATTTCTGAACACATGCAATATGCTTGCTGATCACAGTTGACTCATATCGACCTCTGCTGGTAGATGTGATGCATTGCAGGTGTATGTTATAGGACAGGAGTTTGGGGTCCAAGGAGGCATGAAAATAAAGTGAAATTAATTTTAAAATAACTAATAAATAATTGAATTAATATAATAAGTTTAAATGTTCAAATGTTAAATGTTTAATTGTTGAACCGTTCATTTTTATTACATTTGTTCATCTTTAAAATTTATTTAATTTACATTAACAAAATGTGCTTTGAGAAGCTGGTAAAAAGTCATATACTCCAAAGACTTCCTCCCAAATTTGATGCCCACCAGTTTGCATACAGGGAAAATAGATCAACAGAGGACGCCATAGCTATAGCCCTTCACACTACCCTGACCCATAGAACAAAGACAGTTACACCAGGCTTTTCATCATCGAGTTTAGCTCTGCTTTTAATACAATAATTCCAAAAAGACTGGTTTCTAAACTAAATCATCTTGGCTTCCCTCTCTCCATTTGCCTCTGGATTCAAGATTTCCTCATAAACCGTTCACAGAGAGTCAAGGCACCACATCTCTCCAGCACTCAGCCTTAGCACTGGCACTGTAACACTCTTTATACACATGACTGCACTCCATGGTGTAGTCCTAAAAAAAAAAAAAAGTGGTGTACTATTACCCACCCAACACAAATTTCAAAAGTAGGCCAAGAAACGATGAAACTATATATATTTTTTTCTACATAAGTTACCTGTAACTATTAAAAGAAAAAACTAATACCAAGAAAGTTAATGGTTACAGGTGTGCAGCTTTCTTCAAAATATCTTCTTTTGTGTTAACAAAATTAAAAAAAATTACAAACCGGTTCGGAACAAGTAAAGGTTGGGTAAAGGATGACAATTTTACTTTTTTTGAATGAACAATCCATTAAAAAAGGAAAAAATAGGAATAGGAAGCCTAATCCTATTCAATGATTTATGCTTAGCTAATATATATATATATACACACACACACACACACACACACACACACACACACACAGTTGAAGTCAGAATTATTAGCCTCCCTTTGAATTTTAAATATTTCCCAAATAATGTTTAACAGAGCAAGGAAATTTTCACAGTATGTCTGATAATATTTTTTCTTCTGGAGAAAGTCTTATTTGTTTTATTTCGGCTAGAATAAAAGCAGGTTTAAATTTTTAAACACCATTTTAAGGTAAAAAATTATTAGCCCCTTAAGGCTATTTTTGTATAGTCTACAGAACAAACCATCTTTATATAATTACTTGCCTAATTACCCTAACCTGCCTAGTTAACCAAATAACCTAGTTAAGCCATTGTCACTTTAGGCTGTATAGAAGTGTCATATATATATATATATATGTGTGTGTGTGTGTGTGTGTGTGTGTGTGTGTGTGTGTGTGTGTATATATATAAACACACACACACACACACATACACATATATATATATATATAGAATTAATCAAAACTATTTTTTCTTCCTGCTGTACACGACATCTAACATAAAAGACATTGTATCAAATACTGGTACCTAATTTCTCAAACAATCATAAACAAAAGAACAAAATCCAAGAACAAAAAAAATAATAAATAAAAAAAAAAAAAAAAATCACACATTGCACTGATCAAAATCATTTCTGGTCACAAAATTAATAATTATTAGATTTCATTTATCCTATATGACGACGGGAAGTGTAATAAATATAGCAGATGATAAATAAAATGCCACACTGCTTGTGCTCGACATACATTATTTTTTATTTTATGACTTTTGTGTTAAATTACAGTAAAAAAAAGAAAAAACTATTATATTTTTAACAGTATAGATAGTATCAACTTAAGCACATGGAATGACTTAAAAAAACATGTTTATGTTCTGACAGTACACAACAAATGGTATAATAGTACTTATTGATATTATTATTATTTTTTGTTTATTTTTGTTAAATGTGCATGCAGCTTGGTAACACACTTGCACACTTTGGTAATGTAAAATATATTCCTTGTGAGAGTATGGAGATTTTTTCTGGGTTTTAAAGACTTCTGGAATATTTAGGGTTACCTGACTAACTAACTATCTAACTAAAACTGTGTTTTTGCTCATGTTACCATTGTAATGCTATACAGTTGAAATCAAAATTCTTTAACCTCCTGTGATTTTTTTTCCTTTTCAGACATTTCCCAAATGAGGTTTACCAGATTCAGGAATTTTTCACAGTTTCCTCTAATATATTTTCTTCTGGAGAAAGTATTATTTGTTTTATTTCAGCTAGAATAAAAGCAGTTTTTAATTGTTTAAAGCCATTTTAAGGTCAAAATTATTAGCCCCTTAAGGCAAAATTTGTTTTGGATTGTCTACAGAACTAACAACTGTAATACAGTGACTTGCCTAATTACCCTAACTTTACCCTAATTAACCTAGTTAAGCCTTTAAATGTCACTTTAAGCTGAATACTAGTATTTTGAAAAATATCCAGTCAAATATAATGTACTGTCATCATGACAAAGATAAAAGAAATGAGTTATTAGAAATGAGTTATTAAAACTATTATGACTATTATAACATCTTCTCTTAGTTAAACAGAAAATGGGGAAAACGTATGTGGTGTTAATAATTCTGGAGGGCTAATAATTCTGACTTAAACTATATAAACTGCCCAATTTGAGCAATATTTAGTATGATATGTTCTATTAGTATTATGTGAAGTATATAAATACAACACCCTGAGAGTATTTGGCCCACAGATGTGAAGTTTGCATTACTCTGAGGTCTTAATTCATCTCTCTTCAGTGGGCTGATGGTGTTTGTGTAAACAGATCGTGGAGGAATGTGGTTGCATAGACAAAGCTGCTCTCCGTCTCTCAACGAACACTCCTAAAATCAGAGGACGACTGTGAGGGGAAAGTGAGGAATACCTGACCTGCAGAACAATACTTAAAGGCAAGTACACATTGCATCTTTTTTTGGGTCACACTTTATAATATGGTTTCATTCGTTAATGTATTTTACTAACATGAACTAAGTGTGAGCAATACTTGTGCAGCATTTATTAATAATCATAGTTCATCATTTACTAATGCATCATTAAAGTCATGTTTGTTAACATTAGTTAACAGACTGCAAGTTAACACTAACAATGAACAACTGCATTTGCATTAACACAAACAAATACTGTAATAAATGTATTGTTCAGTTTAATAAATGCATTAACTAACACAACCTTATTGTAAAGTGTGTCCATTTTTTTATGATTTACATTGACTTACATTTGAAACATAGCTCCATTATATTTTTAATAATCTTAACGTTGCATTAGATCAAGCACAAAGCTTTTTCTTCTCATTTTAAACACTAGATATATTGCATTAACAGCAGTTTTAAACACCACTTAAGTGTTTTGCTTGGTAGTCATTTATTATTATAATTTTTTTAAAGCAAAATGAAAGTTGATAAAACTTGTAGTTGAATGAATCTGATAATGATAAGTTGAGGGGTGTCACGGTGGTGCAGTGGGTAGCACGATTGCCTCACAGCAAGAAGACCTGATGGTAACAATTCGAAGGTGTATGATAAAGGATGCTTCTCATCATTGACAATTATGATAGCCTTATTTTAATAATATTCCTTTTGTATATACTAATGCAAATAAATGTAATACAACACTTGTTAAAAATATTTCACGTAAGCATTAAACATCATCAGAGAACATGCACATACATTGTTAAATGTTTTAAAATATAGCTGTCATTTGGACATTTGGAAAACATTTAGTTGTACTATACACATTTACATTTATTAATTGGTAAAACACTTTTAGACAAAGACTTTTGACTATTTGTATTTTTTACTATAAATTTTACTATAAACATTGCATTATTTTTGATTAACTTTTTTGATCCTCTTATTATGTTGACTACTGTACTAACTTAAATATCTTGGGGACTTTAAATATTATTTATTAGTTTGAAAATAATTGCACAAAACATATGATGGTTTTTGCAGTGTTTTTCGGTGAATTCTAATTTTTCACTATTTATTTTTACTTTGATTAACACTTATGATCCACTTAATATGTTGACTACTGTACTAACTTAAAATATTTTTGGGACTTTAAATATTATTAATTGGTTTTAAAAACATTGCAAAAAAATGCATTTTAAATTATTTTAACATCGTTTTCTAATTTTTCAATTTTTTTTTACTTTGATTCACTTAATATCTTGAGTATTGTATTAACTTAAAATATTCTGGAGACTTTAAATATTAATTATTTTGAAAATCATTGCAAAAAGTATTCTAATGGTTTATTACAGTGTATTCAAATTTTTCACAATTTTAAATGTTTTACTTTGATTAACTTTTCTGATCCACTTAAGGCTGAATACTGCACTAACCTAAAATATCTTGGGGATTTTAAATATTAATTGGTTTGGAAATTATTGCAAGAAACACGTGTTAATAATTTCTTTACACTCTCAGAAATAAAGGTACATGAGCTGTCACTGGGGTGGTACCTTTTTAAAAGGTACACATTTGTACTTAAAGGGTCCATATTGGTACCTTAAAAGTATACATTAGTACCTAAAAATTTTAAGAGGAACAATTTTGTACTTTTAAGGTACTAATATGTACCCTTGAGGTATTTAATATGGACTTTGTAGGTACAAATCTGTACCTTTTGAAAAGGTACCACCCCAGTGACAGCTCATGTACCTTTATTTCTGAGAGTGTACAGTGTATTTTAATTTTTCATATATTTTTATTTTACTTTGATAAACTTTTTTGATCCATTTAATATAGTGACTACTGTACTAACTTAAAATATCTTGGGCATGTTAAATATTATTAACATTAACATCATTGCAAAAAAAAAATTAAGAAAATGTTTAAATTATAAAGATTGTTTACTAGGACTGGGCAATTAATCGAAAAGTAAACCAAAATCGACATTCAGACCTATAATCGATCTAATTTTTCCAGGTCGATTTTTTTCGTTTACTTTCCCTACCACGTGTGGAGACATGCGACTCCGTTCTTAAGACTGAGGCTAATTTATGCTTCTGCAGCCACTTTGCAGCCACATCTGATCTCTGGTCAATTGGACCCATTCTTGAGCCTTACTTTGCCCAACATTGATGATGATTGGAAGTAGGGGTGTCAAAATTAATTGTTTCTATGGTGCACTGCGATGCAGACAGGGACAATTCAATATTGGTTCAGTTATAATCATAACTGGTTATTACGTACTGACGTCATTTATCTCCTGTGCGCGATGTCGCAGTAGAATACTATGGCGAAGGAGGCGAGGGTGAGTATTTACAACGCTCCAACTACTTAAAAGGTAGATAATAATGCACAGTTTAACTGCTTGTGAGTTTGCTGGAAAGTCTTTCATTGACACTGAAGGCAGCACAGCACACGAGTCTCTATTTCACTACTAGGGAGAAATGCTGTAAAAATCCATCTCTGTCTCTGCCTCTCTATCTCTATCTCCCTCTCCCTCTCTTTGGACATTTGACCTGCTGGTGTGTTTTTGAGGTAACTTTCCCTTTCCTCTTGGCTGTCAAAGCGATACGAGCGAGTTTTCTCCACTATGTCTATTATGAATTACCTGTGATAACCGCATATTATGTGCATAAAAACTGTAACCGTGGCTGTTCTTCCCGCGTCACTCATCGGTGAACAGCGCTTTCATTTCTAAAGCCAAGCGCAGGCCTTTCTGTTTAGCGGGTGAAGACAATGAGCAATCACAGGGGTGAAAGACCTCGTTTGGCATTGCTCAAAAAGCAAGCAGAATAATATTTACATTAGCTTATTTGCGATAAATGCTCATGTTTTCGTCTGTGCATGTATTGGAGTTTTGTTTGATACATTCAAAAAGAGAGTTTTCTTTGAGCAGGTCAAATTAAAGCTACAGTTCATATATTTTACTTGTATTAAAGGACAAAATTGTATTACAAATAATATATAAATATTAATATATTTATAGATTTTAATAAAAAAAAATATTGTGTTGTGTAGAAAAAAATAAAATTTTGTATGAAAAGCATCGTCAATGCACCGTGATGCACCGAGATATCGAATTGAACCATTCGATGGCATGATAATCGTAACCGAACCGTGAGACCAGTGTAGGTTCACACCTCTAATTAGAAGCTGCGACAGAGCTGACTTAAGACGGCATATTTTCCATTACATAAAAATTATTATTTACGTTTAAAACATTTTTTTACAGAAGATGCAAGAAATGCAATGTTTAAACTATTATTTGCAGGATATACAAGAGTTAATTTATTAAGAAGAGATACTGCCTATTTTGAACTTTTAATATGAAAAACACTGAAAATTATTTATTTTGTTTCCAAAGGAGCAAGTTATTTATTTGCACTTTTTTTTATATGAAAACTGACTGTTCGTTTTAGGCAACATGTGTTTTAATTTCAGTTGTTCAATGTTGATGTTCAGTAAATAATCATATATAGTAGATAGTGTGTGTTTTCTTCAATTCTTTTAAAATCAAGTAATGCACTCTTAATTCAAAAATCTCCTGTTATATGTGAACATATTTAAAGTACAAAACCTGTCAATGAACTATGAAGGCAAAACAATGAAATTATTACAATTAATAAACGATTTATTTTAATGAAGTAAAATGTTAAATGAATCGAGATTTGAATTTTAGACCAAATCGCCCAGCCCTATTTTGTACAGTGTATTCTAATAACAAATTGTGCTTTTAAATACTTGAGCACATTTCAGAAGATGCAATAATTCCGATATTCCTTTTTTAGGATGCAACCAGAAGAGTTTACATCATCTGTGACGCTTCATCCTCCAAACACATCCGTCACTCCAGCATATCTGGATTTCTTCAACTCAACAGACTGGCGACTAGTGTTTTCCATTATCCCGCCATACATATTCATTGTCTGCTTGACAGGAATTCTGGGAAACTCCTTTGTGTTGCTGGTATTCCTGCTGCAAAGAAGCCGATGGTCCGTCCCAGAGATCTACCTGGGAAATCTGGCACTGGCCGACCTTATTTTACTAGTCTGCTTGCCTTTTTGGGCCATGAATATTCTTAATTACTTCATGTGGCTGTATGGAGAATTCATGTGCAAGGTGGTCAACATGTCCATCATGGTCAACATGTACACTAGTATTTACCTGCTAGTCATGGTGAATGTAGATCGATACCTAGCGCTCGTGTTGACCATGAGAGCCCGATGGCTTCGGCGTAAACGATACGCTAAGCTAATCTGCGTCATCCTCTGGATGTTTGGATTGGGAATGGGTGCTCCTACTGCTGCCATGAGAAAACTGATTGACATTCCTGCTCACCAATCAGTCGAATGCATGTTGAATTTTCCCAGTGTGAATTGGAGAATCGCGCATCTTCTGCAGCTCAACATTGTTGGATTTGCTCTTCCATTTTTAGTCATTACGTTCTGCTGTTTTAATATCGTACGGGCTTTAAAGCGTAGACGAAATAGCGGTTATTGGGAAGACGGAAACGACCGGAAGGCTACAATCCTAGTGTGTGCCGTCACTTTTCTTTTCTTCTTCTGCTGGGGTCCGTTTCATTTCTTAACCTTCCTTGACTTGCTTTGCGATCTCAAGGTTTTGGATGAGAAAGAGTGGGCTCATTTTCTGAATATTGGAAATCAGTTTTCTGTATATTTGGCGTTCTCGAATAGCTGCTTGAACCCAGTGTTGTATGTTTGCTCAGGAAACTATTTCAAGAGGAAAGTCAGCAGCATCTACAAGAGGAGAAAACGCTCCTCAGATGGGACAGCTCTACAGAGAACTGTTTTAACCTCTACGACAACCACCAATCAAATCAAGCCTGTGGTTCTGAATGAAAATGACTAGTGCTGGACATTTTCATAATGCAGAAATGATAAACATGTTTACACCTGCATGGTCACTTCATGTGGTTTTATACTTTGCATAGCTATCTGATTTCTTAAAACGGTTTCATCTATATTTGACCACATGAATATATCTCTGCTGAACAGATCACCTGGGGTGATTATGTTATATATAAAAATACACAGCACATTGATTTTATGGCACCAGGTTAAACTTTCTGACACCTTTACAGCACTCACGTACATTAACAATAAATACAGGCCACAACTGAACATGGAGCATGGTCTCAGAGTGTTGTTCTTCAAATTGAATGGTGAATAGACTTTGGCCTATTGGTATGTGTGTGGCAGTGTGTAAGGTTTAAATATTTATAACCACCTCAGAGGATATTGGGGCTCACAAGTCACTGGCATTGTAATTTTGTGGGTCGCAGGCTGAAAAGTGCACTAGAGCATTAGATACACCACATTTTATTGATGTAATATTATTATTTACAGAAACTTAAGCTATATATCATATTTGTAATAGGGTTGAGCGATGTTGACCAATTTGACATCATACGATGTCTAATGTGAAACATTGCGATGGACGATGGCATTGTCGTGATAGGCGGGGGTGAAGGTGGTTGTTATATAATATCAAATAATTCATAACAAATTTATAACCGTTTTCACTAACCAGAATCGTGCAGCCCTAGGTGTTAGGGTTTAATTTAGCCTACATGCATTATTAAAAGACTTCATTAAAACTGTGCTGGATGGTATAGCTCAGTTCCAAAACATTTAATTCAATTCATCTTTATTTGTATAGCGCTTATACAATGTAGATTGTGTCAAAGCAGCTTCGCATTCAAGATTATAGTAAATTGAAACTATAATTTTCAGATGAAAGTTTCAGATCAGTTCAGTTCAGTTTAGCTCCGTTCAATGTGAGTTGGAAATCCCTACTGAGAGTCCAAACACAGAAGAATAATTTCATCGATGCGCAGCTCTACAGATCCCGAACCATGCAAGCCAGTGGCGACAGTGGCAAGGAATGATGTTGCAATATTCAGA
>CAIGQZ010034910.1:21959659-21986473 GCA_903798205.1 Danio tinwini
TGCACTTGGAAAATACTAACTTTAGAATATAATATTTAGAACAAAAACTCATCATTACTAATACAATTTAATCAAATGTGATAAAATAAATGTGCTTAAATTTCATTCAATTAGTTAGAGACAAGTGACATCAACCTCAGCAATGGGCACCACGAGAGTTTTGCGATATGTATCGTGGTTGGTGTATCGTGATATTTCGGTTCGGTTTGTAGTATCGTTACACCCCTAGTATATATATGCATAATCAGCGTCATCCTGGGAAAGGAGCACGTAAGTCACCTGGATGCAATTACGCCGATCTCCTGCACCTGGAGCTCGTTCACTCCAACCATATAAATACGCCACAGACAGATGGGGAGAAGCCTCTCCGCTAACCCTAACTAATGAGTTCGCTCATAAAATATTAAATATATGCATTCATAAATTTGAAAAGGTATACATGGAATTCAGCCAGGACCTTACGGAAGATACAGTCTAAATGTCCATGCAACTCTTCAAGTAAACTACTCTCATTTCACATAATACATCAAATCTAAAAAGATGCTTCAGTTATCTGGTCCTAATCTATTCATGTCTAAACTTTCCATATGGTATGATAACACTTAGACATCTGCAGTTTATCAGACTTCTAGGAATTTGTGCAGAAAGATGTCATGAACTGCTCAGAGACAGAAGTCTAGTTTAAAACAAGCAACTCAATACTGACTATAAATGGATGCTGATTCAAGATAAGTGTCATCCAAATTAATCACAGGTTATTTTAACGTGATTGATTAAATTAATCCTAACTGAAATGCTTATTTACACATGAGTTTAAGTGTTATTGATAAAACAACTTTGGTTTAAAAAATAAAAAGTTCAAAAAATATAATGCAATACAGTTATTATTGAGCAAATAAACCTAAAAAATAAAAAATAAACCTAAAAAAAGATTTGTGATGTTATAGAGGTTCAATAACAAAGGCTCTGGAAATAAACATTCATCAAATATGATTATATTGATACTCAGGATTTTATTATTATTATTAGATCACATTATTATGTCTTCCTTTTTTTTAACACATTTTATTCTGTTTTTAATCATAGTTATTCTTTGTTGTGTTTATTTCTTATATTTGATTATTTTATTCTTGTTTTTGTAAAGCACTTTGAATTTTCATTGTGTATGAAATGTGCTTTAGAAATAAATGCCTTGCCTTATTAGTATTTATGTATATTCAAGTAAACCCCAAGTTTCTTCAGTCCAGTTCTTGAAAAACATAATAATTATAGCAATAAAAGATATTTTTACAGCAGAAAGTTGTGCACCACAAGTTGAAGGTTCAACATCAGAGTTATCAGTGTGTT
This sequence comes from Danio tinwini, assembly GCA_903798205.1. Taxonomy (NCBI): domain Eukaryota; kingdom Metazoa; phylum Chordata; class Actinopteri; order Cypriniformes; family Danionidae; genus Danio; species Danio tinwini. The sequence goes on from CAIGQZ010034910.1 coordinate 21,961,007, forward strand.
ATCAACAACCAGATCGGCTAACTACAAGCTGCATGTGTGAAAACAGATAATGCGTCATCAGAAAACCTCCTAATGTTACTCAGACACCATTATACTTTATAAGTCAACAATGTTTATATACTACCTCCCTAAACACAACTCCCTAACTTTGCTGATTTTGACTCTAATGTAAGGATGTGTGTTTTGTGAAGCTACTTTGGAACTATAATGATTTTTGAAAAGCGCTATAGAAATAAACTTGAATTTAATTGATATAAACTGTATTCAGATGGAGGTACATTTTCTGATTTAATGCTCATTTGGCTGACGGTTATGATTAGGTTTGTAGCAGCAAATGTTTTCATGGTGGCCGTGGCTACAGAATTAGTAAAGAAACTATTTAAATTTTTAGGTAAACAATCCCCTAAAACAAGCATTAATGTTGTTCTTTTTTAACAACAGTCACACAAAGATTTTTTACTTCAGTCACACTTTATTTGACTTTTTGGTGACTCGTCAATTGGTCACTGTTGCAAACGCTGGTATATTAGAACCCGCGGCAAGTACAGTAATTGTATGAAGATTAAGGTTTAGTTTAGTTGGCTTTAAAATTTTGTTAGAAGAAACCGTTTATTCCAGTTTTTCTCTCCTCAGAAATTTAATTTTGGATATTTGGTAGCCTATAGCCAGCCTTACATTTGTTGTTTCAATGGCCTTGAAAACTGAAGCATTTGTTAGTGCTTCGTTGGAGGATTTGTTAAATGATTTTAATAAAGATCAGCTGATTAAACTTGCAAGTCGCTACAATATTAATTTGGTAAGTCAAGATAAACGTGTCAAAAACAATGTTAAATTAATGATAAAGACGGAGTTAATTGATCGTGGAATTTTAGCATCAGAACTATCATAAAATGAGCTGGAGTATATTTATGTGACTGCTGCAATGTCTTCTTTAAAGGTGCAAGTTTGACACCAAGTGGTTGAACTAGGTATTGCACTCCTGGATCTAAATAAACAAAGCCCGGGGATGCCAGATTGAGTGCAGGAGCGAGTGATTTAAACTGTGTTCTAAATAAAAGAAACGACACGCGATAGAGGGAATATTCTCCATATTAAAAGGAGTTTTGGTTCTAACCAACACCTCGAATTGATATATTAGAAACGGCTTCTATTTCTCACAGCTAAACATGTAAAACCTATGACAGTGATCACCTCAGGTAAACCTTGTGTGTTTTATCAGTGCTAAATGCTAACAATGTGAGTTTAACCAGATTCTAAAGCTTACTGTTTTGTGAGTGAGTGCATATTTTGTGCTTCTGAAAGGCTGTATTTACATTTCTGTCGTGTTTCGTCTGGTGCAAACAGCCAAACTGCTCATCACTGCGTATCTTGTCACAAAGCGTGTTGTTAGGACACGTGGTTACAATGTAACCTGCTCAACTAATGTTTACAGTTTCAAATAATGTTAATGTTTGCTTTCAGAGCCTTTCTGATGAATGAATGAAATACGCTGTTTTCCAACAAGGCAACCCGGAGTGCTGAATTATAATTGGCTAAACTGGCATTGTGCAGGTGTAATTTACCTAAACAAAGACAGCGTTCCGGCACAGAAAAAAACATTTTCAAAGCAAGATGGCGACCAAGATGACGGCGCGTACACATCGCGAGGCTCGGCGTCTCTCCAGTTTCTGCAATTTTGCAGTATTTTTCCTGCTCATTTCGGGTCTGTTCGTGCAGAACAGTAATGCCTTTACATCGTACACCCGACAGGAGATCTTGGATATTGGTTTGTGCATTTCGGACAGTTTTATCAGCAATCTACGACTCATCCCAGAGATCGCCAGGACACCCGAGGCTGAGCGCTCTGTCCAGCCAGGCAAAAGTGCTCGGAGACGGCGACACGAACGTAAACAAAGGCGGGGGAAGCGCGGCGGGCTAAGAGCTAAGCTAAAGCTAACACCACACCGGCTCTCTTTACCCAGCATCTTCCTCGCCAATGTACGGTCCCTGGTGAACAAAATGGATGAGATTAGACTGCGCATCAACCACAGCAAAAGATTATGGAACTGTAATGTCATGATTTTCACAGAAACATGGCTAAACAGCGGGATACCAGACAACGCTGTATCTTTAACTGAGCATCAGACATTCCGAGCAGACAGAGCGGCGGATGACTCCGGTAAGACCCGAGGCGGAGGATTATGCATTTATATTCACAAAGCGTGGTGCACAAACTCTGTCATCGTTGGGAGACATTGCTCTGTTAACCTGGAATTTCTGATGGTCAAATGCAGACCGTTTTATCTGCCACGGGAGTTCACCTCCACCTTTATAATCGCTGCTTATATTCCACCCGATGCTGATGCAAAGCTTGCTATGAATGAACTTCATGCAGTCATCAGCAAACAACAGACTGCTCACCCGGAGGCTGCTTTTATTGTTGCGGGGGATTTTAATCACTCAAACTTAAAGACAGTGCTCCCCAAATTCCATCAAAACATTTTCTGTCACACACGGGGAAACAAGACTTTGGACCAGGTATACACAAACATGGCTGAAGCCTATGCTGTTACCCCCCTCCCCCACCTGGGTCAATCAGATCACCTTTCTTTGTTCCTCACCCCCCGATACTCACCCCTCATCAACCGTGTGAAGCCATCAGTGAGGACCATCAAAGTGTGGCCAGAGGGGGTAGACTCCACACTCCAGGACAGGTTTCAACACACAGACTGGAGTATGTTTGCTTCCCAGGCCACATGTGGCTCTCACACAGACATTAACAGCTACACTTCCTCTGTTCTGGAATACATCAACACCACCACTGACAGTGTTACAACCCAGAAACAGATCACCACATACCCAAATCAAAAGCCATGGATGAACAAGGAGGTGCGCCTCCTGCTGAAGGCACGCAACACTGCCTTCAGATCAGGGGATGCACAGGCCTACAGCACTTCCAGGGCTAATCTGAAGAGGGGCATCAAAAAGGCCAAGCACTGCTACAAGCTAAAGGAGCACTTTTCCAACTCTGATCCTCGGCGCATGTGGCAGGGCATACAGGCCATCAGCAACTACAAACCCAGCCATTCCACACCCACAGCCACAAATGTCTCCTTCCTGAACGAGCTTAATGACTTTTATGCCCGCTTTGAAAGAGACAATAATGAACCCTACATCAGGATCACTTCCTCAACCGACCACTCACCCATTACACTCACCTCCTCAGAAGTCTACACCGCACTGAGTCGGATCAATGTGCGTAAGGCTGCTGGACCAGACGGTATTCCTGGGCGTGTCCTCAAAGCATGTGCAGAACAGCTCGCTGGGGTATTCACAGACATTTTCAACCTGTCCCTTAACCTAGCAGCTGTGCCAACATGCTTTAAAACCACCTCTATTGTGCCAGTGCCGAAACACTCCAGCCCAACATGCCTGAATGACTACCGCCCGGTAGCACTCACACCCATCATCATGAAGTGCTTCGAGCGGTTGGTCCTGGCACATCTGAAAGACTCTCTGCCATCCACACTGGACCCACATCAGTTTGCCTACCGTGGCAACAGGAGCACAGAAGATGCAGTCTCCATAGCACTGCACTCTGTACTCACACACCTGGACAATAAAAACACATACGCACGAATGCTGTTTGTTGACTTCAGCTCAGCATTCAACACTGTCATACCCTCTAAGTTAATGATCAAACTTAGAGACCTGGATATAGACACGTCTCTCTGTGACTGGGTTATGGACTTTCTGACTAACAGACCTCAGAATGTTAGATCAGACCACATTTCCTCCACCACCGTCACACTCAACACTGGTGTACCACAGGGCTGTGTGCTGAGCCCTTTCCTCTACTCCCTTTTCACCATCGACTGTAGGCCTGTGAATAGACCCAACGCCATCATCAAATTTGCAGATGACACCACAGTGATTGGTCTAATCAGCAACAATGATGAGACTGCCTACAGGGAGGAGATACAGCATCTGGCCACGTGGTGCACCAACAATAATCTGCTCCTTAACACCGACAAGACCAAGGAGCTCATTGTGGACTTCAGGAAGGTACGAACAGGCTCACATGATCCCATCTACATCAATGAGATGGCCGTCGAGCCTGTATCATCCTTCAAGTTCCTGGGGACCCACATCTCCAAGGACCTTTCCTGGACCACCAACACCTCCAGCCTGGTCAAGAAGGCTCACCAGCGCCTATTTTTCTTAAGGCAACTTAAGAAGAACCAGCTGTCATCAGCCGTCTTGGTGAACTTCTACCGCTGCACAATAGAAAGCATCCTGACGAACTGTGTCACAGTCTGGTATGGAAGCTGCTCTGTTGCTGAGCGTAAGGCACTGCAGCGGGTGGTGAAAACTGCCCAACGCATCACAGGGACCACACTGCCAGCCATAGAGGACATCCAGAGGAAACACTGTCTGCGCCGAGCACGCAGTATTCTTAAAGATTCCTCTCACCCTGCTCACAGACTGTTTTCTCTCCTGCCTTCTGGCAGGCGCTTCAGGCTCCCCCGGACAAAAACCAGCAGACTAAAGAACAGCTTTTTCCCCAGAGCTGTCTCCCTCTTGAACTCTGCTCCCCACTGACTTTTTGCCCCCCTAATACACCCCACTCTCCTCTCCTCATAAATCAGACTCATCATAATCACTGCACTACTTAACATTTGCACATTTAAAAATTGCACATATTCATTGCACTGATTCATTTATTTGAACTGTACACACCTACTGCACATGTACATTTGTAAATTATGTACACATCCACTGTACATATACATTTGTAATTGTTTATCTATCTGCACACTTCTGATTATTAATAGCAACCTGTACATTTATCCATCTATTGTAAATCTCTGTTCATAGCTAACACAACCTGTATATAATGTTGATAGTACATCCATTTGTAAATATCACCATAATTTTTCTATAACTGCACTTTATAACTTATACCTGTATCCTGCACTTGCTGCTATTGCACTCCTGGTTAGACCTAAACTGCATTTCGTTTCCTTGTACTTGTACATGTGTGATGACAATAAAGTTGAATCTAATCTAAAAAATATCTGACTTTAACATTGTTTTTCAGTTAAACAAGTATGTTCACTTGGTATGTTTCTTAAATATCTGCACACATATTATGGTATTTTTATGCTTTAGAAGAGTCAAAAACTTACATACAGCAACTTTAACGTTTGAGTCAAAAGCAACTGTTAACCAAAACTAACGAAACAAAACAAGACCAAAATAACCGGAAGCAAGCAACAAACACATGCCAACATTACCGGTGCTTTATAGGGAGCTTTACTTAAACTGCAGATTAAAAATGCTGACTTGGCAACTAAAATTAGTTTTGTTTTTAATTAATGATTATTTCACTTCAAGCTACTTTTTTTAATCCACAGACATCTTTGTTAACTTTGGTCTGAGAGCTGACTCAACTTCATTATATAAAAAAAATCATTCATTCAAAATAACAGAAATGAGTCACTGCCCTTGTGGTAAAAAGACTATAGTTAAAGACTAAATATTAATACTTGTATAATTTACCATGTTCTGAAAAGGCAGTGAGATGTGAAACCCCTTCAAGAGTAAACTGTGGTTTCAGCACAAACAAGGAAGTGATGCTCGCTACTTTTGCTTCCTCTCTATGTGAAAGACAACACTGCAATGTGCAGTTTCTTCATTTACCTCCGAAAATCTCCTGTCATATTTCAACATTTGTTTAAAAACAGACTTCTGAAATCGCTACACTTATGGTGAGTTGTCGATTTATTATTAATTCCTGAGCACATGGCTATTCATATTGTTAAATAGACAGTTTTCATTACAATAGTCTGAATGGTTGATTTCTATAATGACTCAACTGCTAGTGCTGTTTTGGGATCAGTATTATGGATTTGTAAATGAATCTGCTTCTGTTTAATGAAAAGGTTTGTTTCAACACACTTCTTAACATAATAACTCGTTTCTAATAAATTATTTCTTTTATCGTTGCCATGATGACAGCACATAATATTTTAGATATTTATCAAGATACTAGGATTCAGCTTAAAGTGACATTTAAAGGCTTAACTAGGTTACTTAGGCAAGTTTGGGTAATTAGGCAAGTCATTGTATAACAGTGGCTTGTTCTGTAAACAATCCAAAGCAAATATAGCCTAAGGACGCTAATAATATTGACCTTAAAATATTAAAAACTGCTTTTATTCTATCCGAAATAAAACAAATAAAACTCTCCAGAAGAAAAAATATTATAGGAAATACTGTGAAAAACTCCTGAATCTGTTCAACATCATCTGGAAAATATTTAAAAAAAAAAAAAAAAAAAACACTATTTATTTTACACTATTTTGTATCTGCCCAATATAACCAAACATTCGAGATCGATTAAGTAGTGGTAAATCTTCTCTTGTACTGTCAACACTCTGACAGAGTCTTACTTGCTATGCAGACCCACAGAGATGCGCCTTTTTTGTGTCCGACAGGGGTTTCTAAATCTACTAAAATGTCCACGATTTGGCTTTTGTCATTAATTGGCGAGAGTGATAGAAACATTAAGCAATTACTTCTTTAATCTAAACAACTCATAAAAACTTTTCTAAATACTCGGAGAGGATGAAATTACATCTAAATTGGCTGCAAAATAATTTTACACCATTAGTTATGGTCAGTTAACTCATTTGCCTTATTTAAATAATCTTTTATTATTATTATTATTTTAACAATCTAATAAAATAGTTTTACCGTTTCTATGGTATATGTAAGTTGTTTTTTTTTACGACTATTTTATCAAGTTTTTTTAGGGTAAGGATCTCCAGCAGCTAAGGATCATCCACATCAAAAGCTACTGGTCAGCCCATAATTCAGCAACCATCTGAGAAACAAATCACTTACACACCAACATCCAGCAAGCTGTAGACCAGGGCCGTTTCAGAAAGAAGGTTAAGTGAAAACTCAGAGTATGTTAACCCTAAAATGAGAGAAACTCTGGGTTTTCCGTTTCAAAATGGCAGGTTTTTCAAACTCGAGAAAGCAGGGTAAGTTAAGCCTGTTTCTGAAAAAGAGGTAACTTTTACTTAGAGTCAGTTACCGAACCTAGCATGATCAGAAGCAGGGTTCATTCTCTAAACTCTGTTTCTGTCGATCTCCTCCCCTTATTTTTTTTACCTTAGCCTTAGTCATTCATTGCCTACATTTCAGTCACACAAAGAACAAAGTTACAAGAATGGCTTGTCCTTTTTTGGGAAAATTACAATTAGATTCAATACCATAAGTTAAGTTTTACCTTTGATATTACTGCAAAAAATAAATAATTTGCTCGTTCTAAAAACTATTTTTTAATACTGCTTACATTCTAAATATCATATCAACCTCCCCCACTTGATCAATAATAAAAGGCAGACACACAAGTACACTTTTAAATCTTTGTAAACTTTAAAAAAATGTTCTCTTAAACTGATCACTGTGTGTAGCCTTAAATTAAACATTTCCAATGAACATTAAGGTTATATGCATTCTTGTTTTGTCAAATTTGTTGTAGACGGTATAGGCTACATTAGCCTATTTTATGTAATTTAATGCAATTACATCTGAAATAACTCCAAAATTACAGCCAATTCTGCACTTTTTCAAGTGAAAAGTCTATAAAGTCACACATTATGCTACTTATTTTATTATAATGCTTATATACTTTATTTTAAATGCAAACTTACGCATAAACTTGCGCATTAACTTGAGCAGCTATGTTTTCCCTCGCTGTCTCTGTTTTGTCGATGCAGTGGTGTTGCTTTTTCTTTTTAAATATATGGTCATATTTGCTATAACTTTGCATGAGCACATCAAGTTCAGGTGGGAAAAAAAATGCTGATCTCTTTTTTTTTTTAGATGTTGCCATGGTGACTCTTAAAATCTGTGATCGCAGTTGAAAATATCCTTGAGTTGCAAAATGCAGAATGTGATAATGTTTATGATTTCTCATTAATGCATTCACATAAATAAGTTTGAGTTAATGAGTTTAATACAGTTTTTGAGCATCTTGCAATGTAAAAACAAGCTGTTTTATTTAATTTCTTAAGCATAGTTTATTATTAGGCTATATTTGTAAATACAGCTGATGTAAAAACATTTTTAATGTTTGATTTAGGCTACTGCAGAAAAAATACTGTTTATATTGTAAACGAGTGTGTGTGTTTACCTATTAATGTTATACTAATTTAGGTGACTGACTGCTGGCATAATGTGAATGATGTAAAGTTACCGTTAGTAGCTAGGCAGTCAAAACTTTGCATTGCAGTTAATGCACTTTTGAAAGATACTTTTACTTACCCAGATAGCTTGCGTTTCCGCTTATACAAAAAAACAACTTGTTACGTTTGTTGTAACGGGCATTGTCGCTGTCCACTCTGGAAACACAACGCGTTTGGTTCACTCTGCAAGCTTACGAGCTGTTTGATTGTGAGTCTGTGTCGTAAGCTATGTGTGTGTGCTTAGCGCGAGCCTCCGCTGAGTGCGCGTGCACAGCAGAGAACTGTGAAGGCTTTTTTTCAAGGCTCTCATCGGAAACACAAGCATTTCTCACGTGAGATTGCCAACTGTGCAGACGAATATCAAATAATCGCAAATTAGAAAAGGTTGGTAAGTGAAATTATGCCACTGTTAGTAATGTTTATTCAGCAATAATTCTCCAGTACCGATAGCAGAACCGTCAACATCAGAGCTTATCAATACTTCAGTACTGAGTTTCGGTACCTATACCTAGTTGGTATAGGTACCGAGTTGATTGACCTAACTCAGATCAGCTGTTCTGAAACCGAAGAGTTTTTAATCTCTCGGTAAGTCAACTCAGAGTTTAAGTTTAAACTCTGAGTTGGTTGAACCTCCTTACTGAAACAGGCCCCTAAACAGTGCAGTGGCTTTACTTTATATCCAAAGAAAAGACCTCCAAAAATGCCTTTTCAAGCTGTAAAGAAATCAGTTTGAAACTAATGAAGACAGCAAAAGTCTGTGATTTATTTTAATCACTTAGCCTGACATGTTTACCGTTCCAAAATGTTTCTTAAAATAAAATATATTGTGTTCAATGTGAAAAAAAGTTGCTGTTTTTAGGCAGATTTAAAAAGAGCATGTTTTAGAGCAGTAATCACAATACCGTTTTATCCACGGTTATTATGACTTCAGAAGCCTATACAATCCCAAGTCTAATAATCACACAACAAAATAATGCAATTGTTTCTTCTTGTACAATCTAGCTCCCTTAAGATGAATATAACACAAGAAAGGACAATCTCCTCCACCCTGAGCGATGACTCTGACGACTGCTACCCATCTGCACATCCAGAAAGAAAGATATTCGTAGCCTTGCACTTGACTGTAATCCTGATCGGCATCCCGTCCAACATCTTCTTTCTGTTTGTGTCGTACCGGCTCATCCGACAAAAGAACGAGCTGGGCGTTTATCTCTTTAACCTGGCTCTTTCTGACCTCCTGTTTATCACGTGTTTACCCATATGGATTGAGTTCTCTCTCAACGACAAATGGCTTCACGGTAAAGCTGCATGCATGGTGTGTGTTTTCCTGCTCTTTACCAATTTCTACACGAGCATTGTACTTCTGAGCTGCATCGCAGTGGATCGCTACTTAGCCATCGTTCACCCGCTCAAGTTCTCGGCATTTAGAAAGCGCCGGATTGCGGTCAGCATGAGCATCGCTGCTTGGATTTTAACTCTTGCATTCAATGCGATCACTGTGGATCCAAACAGTGTTTACGATGAAGACTATTTAATCTGCCTAGATGTATTTCCTTTGTCACATAAACAAAAATGGGTCAACGTGACTCGTTTTGTAGTCGGTTTCCTCATTCCTGCATTGGTGGTGGGTTTCTGCTATTGGCGGATTTGCTCAGATATCAAGAAAAACCAAACTCTCAGGTCGATGGAACTTCAGCATGTGTTCAAGCTATTAGGATGCGTTTTATTGACTTTGTACTTGTGTTTCGGGCCTGTGCATATTATGATGGTTTTGAAGGTTTTGCTGGACAGTTGTCCACATCCCAGTTGGCTCTTCTTTGCATATAAGATCAGTGTTTTTTTTGCGACACTTAACTGCCTGGCCGATCCCCTCCTGTACGGCTTCACAAGCAGAACAGGTAAAGACAGCGCTTCCAATGTGTTATTAATCCTCAGAAGAGCTTGGAGGAAAGAAACGCAGACAGAAACTGTACAGCACAATGAACATATCCGTGGAACTGTTATGCTTTCCAATGACAAAAGTCCCATTTAAATATGAATTTCGAATGTGAATGAATCAAGCTGATAAGTAGGGCCAGATGGAATCTGCGGATGTTTTTTGCAATTTCTGCTGAGAATTTTGGTAAAAATCTGCAGATTTCTGCGGAATCATTTCGGGAGTCTCATAACTAAAACCTTAATATGTGAAATATGTGTAATTTAAAAACTGAATGAATTCAGATTTACACACATTTACTCAAGTAAATAAACAGAATTAATGATGGGCTAAAAATCTGCGGAAATCTGCAGAATTCTGCGCGCACAGATTTCGTGTGGGCCTACTGATAAGTATATATGCTATAGACTCACAGGACTGAAACTAAACAATGGATGAAACTAAGGCAAGCTGTACGTTAGCAATTTTTTACACCAGTTCATTACGACTAATTCAGAGTAAGCAGTAGCTCATGCTTACTGGAAAAACTGCAAGTGTGGTTTCACTTTTACACCCACTTCTTCCTTATTATTTTTCACAATCTTTTCTAATCAGATGATGTGTATCAGTAAATCAATTTTTAGCATGACATTTTGCTCTGACAGCAATATGGTCTTATATTTTTTCCTATATTAATGTTATTGTTACACACTCCGGTACAGGACCTGTTACTGGGGCAGAAACTTCTCTTGTACGTATTTTTACCCATGACGTTTATATTAGTACCTCAAAAGCTACATGTCTGTACTATATATAATCCTTTGAGGTATTAATATGAACTCTTTCATACAATTGTGTACATTTTACAAAGGTACTGTCCCAGTGATAGTTCCCGTACCTTTATTACTGAGAGCGTATGTTAAGCATACATGCCAAGTCTCTAAGGACGGCATGGCAATGGCTAGTAAATGTTTTAGTTAACTAGCCACATGAATATGCATTATTTGGGGGTGTGCTTCTACCCACAAAAAGACTGAATATATTGTGATATTAGAAAAATAAAATTAGAACTAATAAAAGATAAAGCTAACAAAACATTAGTCAATCAACCATATGCTATTTTAAATTTATTTATGATATAATTCAGACACGTTATTGGTCAATATTGCTACTACTGATAATCTGTCAAAAAGTGTCAAGAATAAAGTGCACTACCAAAATTAACTCAATGACTATACACTCTCAGAAATAAATGTACACAAGCTGTCACTGAAGTGGTACCTTTTCAAAAGGTACAAATTTGTACTAGGGTCCATATTGGTGCCTGAAAATTTTAAGAGGAACATTTTTGTACTTTTAAGGTACTAATATGTACCCTTGAGGTATTAATATGGACCTTTTGGGTACAAATTTGTACCTTTTGAAAAGGTACCACCCCAATGACAGCTCGAGTACCTTTATTTCTGAGAGTTTAGGGTGACATATACATACATTATATATACATACATTATACATTATACATTATATATATAAATATTATAATATTTTATTATACAGTGGTTGACAATAAGTAAAGTTTGGTGCAGGTAGGGCTGCACAATATATGGTTTTAGCATCGATATCGCAATGTGTGCACCCGCAATATGCAATGTTGAGTCTGAGTTATAGTTGAACAGGAGCCACAGAATTGTATTTAATTACTGTATTTATACAGAATATATACAATTTATGCAACAACAACAAAAAATACTTAAAATTGTTGTCTTGTTTGACATTTCAAAGCAAAAACAAGATTACTTACTCCATTGGCAGATCATATCACTTGTTTTAAGAAAAAAAAACTCTTAATTTTGACATTTCTTCTCAAGTTGAAAACAAAACAATATTTGCACTTTAGGAATTTTAGATATTTAGACTAGAAACGGCACAAAGGAAAGCAAGAAAAGCATTTTTGTATTGTGATTATTCAATTTCTGTAACTGTATACAGTTAAGACTCCATAGAAAACCATTAAATAGTGCTGTTAAAGTTATCTTGTGAAACTGTATTCATATCGCAATATTTAATCGCAGAAAGACAAAAAAATTCCAATATCTGACTTTTCCAATATCCCGCAGGCCTAGTGATAGGTGATTTACTCACATTGTAGAGGGTTGCATGCACACAAGGTTTATACACATTATTTTAAAAAGATGTCTCTTATGCTCACCAAATGCTTTTTGTGTAATCAAATAAATCAAAAAAGATGTTTTCTTGTACTACTTTGATAAAAGCAGAATTTATCAATATAAATGTTGAAAATATAAACAACCCATGTTGATATAAATGTTAAAAAAATGCTAACTGATCTCAAATATTTAAAGCAGTGGAGAGAGAGAGTAAGTGAGTGATTTATTGCATTTATGCTTATGCTTTTCTATGTCTTCATACAAGAAGTGACAAAACAAAAACCATGACAGATATGTATAAGCAGGAATACAAACTAACCACTTGTGAAAAAAAGTGACAAAGTCAAGGTCCACACACCCACTGTTTTACACATAATTATTAATTTTAAAATTATTCGGTCTTTATAATATCTTTGGCTTGTAATATGTTCATGTTTTTTATTTGTATGCATGCATGTGTATATACACAAAAAAAAAAATTCATTGGATTTACTATATTTTTTAAGATAACTGGTTGCAGCCGAGCTTTATGGGCTGAATTTAACGTTCAACATAAATTGTTTGTTTAAATTCAGCCTATATTGTTTCTAACCACTTACCTTAAGAAATAGTAAATCCAATGAACAATTTTTTTCAGTGTATATAGTAAAAAGTATCAACATATGTAAATAAAAATATCAGGCTACCTCAAATCATTCGCTCCACATATGCATTTAATTAATGCTCATCTGTTGTTATTATTATATCACAAAACCTCTGTCAACATTTTTAATACAAGTCATTAGTTTAAAGATTGTCTTATGATTATGACTCATTACCTCCGTCTCACTCACAGTTCATGTGTGCGCGCTGCGTGTGAAGTAAACCTTAAGGCTCACATGTTGACTTTTTGAAAAGTAAAGGCTATTATAGCATATTACAATTTTGTTGAAGTAAATGCCTAGTCATGCCAGAGTCCCTCGGAAAAAAGTGATTGACAGGTGGTAATTTGTGTGTAACTTATCTTTATTTATTTATTTATTTATTTATTTATGATTTGGTTATGAGTAAAACAAAGGCCATGCGAGTCCGGTAGTTGAAACGGTAGGCTACAAATAATAAATTAGTTATGAATTTATTAATTATTCATAAATAATAAGTTCACCTCCCCCTATGACAACGATGCCATGGTCCATCACATGTTTCACAAAATTGGTCTACATAGCCCAACCCTAAACGCTATACCGGGGAGTACTGAATTAGACAAAAAATAAATGCCATTTAATTTATCACAATATTTATTGTATCGCAATATATTGTGATATTGTATCGTGACCCATGTATCACAATATGTATCGTATCGTGAGGCCCTTGCCAATACACAGCCCTACTATGCAGGCTATTAAAAAAGATTATATTAATAAATATTAATAAACAATATATTAATAAAAATATTTATACAAAATTTTAATAACTGTCATTTTCTAAATTGAAAAAAAGTTGGTTTGTTAGTTATACACTAAATGATCAAAACTATAGCCTATTTGTTGAGTTTATGATGCAGATCCAGGACAGAGGCAAACAGCATCAGCGCTGGTTTGGCAACTCATCTGTGTTAAACTGCAATATTTTTCTTTGATTTTACTTCTTTGGCAAACATGTTGTAGGCACATGTGGTTGCACATGCTATCGTCCCGCGAATAAACAAATATGTTGCACATCAGGGGCTGATCACACCGAACACCCCTTTCCGTTTTAAAAACGCGAGGGGCACTACACTGCCTTTTTGTTGACAAGAAAAAAAAGAAACAAGGTGCGCTTTTGTATGTCGTTAGGAAACAACTGAATCAGCTGACCCATATTGTGCCCGAGTGTTGATTTGTAAAGTAATAAAGCTCTTGATAACTTGAAACAGCCCTCATCATTATAAGTTCTCTGTAGTCGTCCTGTCAACACAAACACTGCTGTCACCTCAACAGAAACCCTGCCTCTGCTTTCATTTGATTTCGTAACGCACTTTTTTCACTCAGAGTTTACTTATTTCAATTGCAAGTACACAGAGCGCAACAGCAAAAATGTGAGGCACGCAGGGTGCATAAGCAGCGTGCAAAACACTCACGGCTGTTAGTAAACCATTCTCAGGATGTGCCTCTGTGTGTGCGCTGTGATCGGTCCCTTTTGCAGCCAAACTTAAGAAAATATATAAAGTAATATTTTTTTAATCGTTTAACTGAAGCCATTAATCGGCTACAAATGCACCCTCTCAGTTAACAGTTAATTGGTTATTTTGAGCATCCCTGCCTGTGCCCTGTGGATATTAGTGGAAAATATGATTTCTTTACTTGCTCTGTTTGAAGAACTCATGTAACAGCTGCTGTTGCATCATACCATTCATAAACAGGGGTACTCAACAGGCGGCGCCGCATCACACTGAAATTTTTTGAAAATATAATTTGTGCTCACATCTCATCCAAAATGCCCAACATTCTGCCTCTCTTCTCAGATGGTATGGAGGGCCAAATCAAAGGTTATCATGGGCCAACTTTGGCACGTGGCCTCTAGTTTGGGCAATTCTGCCCTAAACTGTTCTTACTAGCTAATCAAGCACAGGCTGCTATGTTTTAGGTTAGAATGTTGCTCGTCAATAAATTCAGTTGTAATATAATATTTGCATTCTACATTTATAAAAACATGATCAATAAAAGGCTTCATTTAGACCCCGTAATTGGTATCGGCTGATATGGCTTTAAGTGATTAGTAATGGGCCCCAAAAATCCTAATCAGAGCACCTCTACATAATATCCTAATTTTTTTTGCCATAAACAATTTTTAATTCGGATCAACACAATGATTTTTTTTGGCTATTGCAAAACCCAGTAATTAATTACTCAAGCTCATCATCTGCTGTTTCATGCTAGTGTTTTGTATTCACAACATGTCATCCTCTAAACCAAAGCTTTCATAATCAGCTAAACCTCCACCTCATTTCCATCATAGAATCACTGACCAGGCCCGAGCTGGAAATATGACCATGAGTTGATGCTTCACTCTGCTTATTCACTCTAAATATGTCCACAAGTTCCCTATAAGTGTCTTTATTGATGGACGCAAATCAGTTTTTCAGTTCCTCTCGGTTTATCCAGCAGGATCAGATACTCCTGCTGACTAAGCAGACATCTGGAGCTTTGAGACCATTTACATACCTTCTTGTCAATCCGTTAACCCGTAGTGGGCTGTAAATGGGTTACAAATGCTCCAGAGAATCAATATCATCCATCCTTCAACCCCTAAAACACTGCCAGTCACTTAAAGTACACGCATGCTTTCAGATCAAATGCTGTAAAAGAGAAGCAATAAAAAAAAAACACACAAAAACTACTCAAGATAATTGTGAAAAAAAAGGTACGAGTTTTTCTAGTTCAACATTGCATGTTTGCTGTTTCTCTGTTATTGGCTGTGTAATTTACAAGCACTTTCTGAGTGAAAACCGGTTTACTAGAGTTTTGTTGACATATTGCTGGTGTAAAAAAACTGTCAAATGTACAATGTTTTCATGCAAATGCTGTCACTTGGTAGAATTTAGTCATAGCAGACTGATGCCAACACAGAAAATCTGTAATGTTAAAGAATTGTTATACATCATTATGATAGTTTATTGTGTTATGCATCATTATGTGTGGAAATTTCAAGCTATTCCTGACTGAAAATGTTAAGTGCAGGAATTTTACAAAGCATTTACTGAAATAGTTGATATATACAAGCTTATTTAATCATTTGCATTATTTTATCGATCAATGCATTAAATTATTTGTTGTATTATTTATTAAACTCTGTTAACAACATTAGTTATACATTAAATATAAAAAACTGTTCAGTTCAATATTAAATAGCATAAACAGAAAAATAAACAATTTTTAATTTTCAAATCATTGTTCATTTTTAATTCACATTAACTTAAATGTTAACAAATGGAACCTTATTGTAAAAGTGTTAGCATTTTAATTTTTTTATTACAGACATTAACGTTATTAAAGCATCTCAGACTCCAAAAGCACCACCAAACATCCACTGACAAACCACACACAAGTATTATCAGATTAGCACATATCCAAACGGCAATACAAAAAAAAAAGTAAAGTCAGAGACTTTTCCTGCCTAGACAACATTTCGAAAAATAAATAAAAATATGGATTTTTTTTTGTCAAGGATACTGCAATAGATGCAAATACAAATGAAGGTTGATGGTCATATTTATTATTTAAAAAAAAATAAATCCCTTGTCACCAATATCAGCCTGTGATTTCAAAAGATTTTAAAAGTGTGAATATATAAAAAATAAAATAGAAAATGATGGTACACACCCTACAAAATAATTAGTATACATTTTAACTAATGCATGCACCTATTCAAGTAACCATTTAAAAATTCTCAAATAACATTTTAAATTCAACACTGATTATTTTAAATGCATATATAAAAATAAGTTTAACTTATAAATGACTTGCTCTTTAACATTTCACTACTTTTAAATATATAGTTTCTGC
This sequence comes from Danio tinwini, assembly GCA_903798205.1. NCBI lineage: Eukaryota > Metazoa > Chordata > Actinopteri > Cypriniformes > Danionidae > Danio > Danio tinwini. Next base: position 21,977,853 of record CAIGQZ010034910.1, read on the forward strand.
CTTATCAAAATGCATAGTCAGGTTTCTAGAATTATCTCAAGCTGTTTTAGTGATTCTAAAACTAAAATGAAAACTCAATCACCTTTTACTGTTTTATCTTGCATCAGATATTATTTTGTTTCCATTTTTTGGGGTGAACTATTAAACTACATACACTAACCGTCAAATTACATATTGTTTTAATTATGGTAAAGTCACTGAAACAATACGAAAAAACGGACATGTATGGAATAATTGTTTACCTAAAAGTGACTAATCAATTATTGATATTTTGAATCTGAATTATTGATTTTTATCTCTTCATTATCCATTTTAATTTTACATTCATTCATAACTTTTTCTTCGGCTTAGTCTCTATTTCAGAGGTCGCCACAGTGGAATAAACAGCCAACTATTCCTGTATTTTTTTACACAGCGGATGCCCTTCCAGACACAACCCAATACTGGGAAACACCTATAGACTCGCACATTCACACACACACTCATACACTACGGCCAATATGGTTTATTCAATTCACCTGTACCACATACAGTACGTGTTTGGACTGTGAGGGAAACCGGAGAACCTGGAGGAAACCCACCCCAACATGGGGAGAACATGCAAACTCATTACCACTGAGTCACCGTGCCACCTTAATTTGACCTATTTTTAGTATATTGTGCTGTCATTTTTTTAAATTACTGATCTTTTCATTAAAAAAATTTAAATATTTCTTGGCCAACAATAAAATAGGGTGATTCTTAAATGTAAGTCAGAACTTTTAGAGTCAAAAATACATATACAGGCAAAATAAAATAATTATTATAGCTCCTGACAACATAACAGACCTTTCTCACAGCGGAATAGAACACCGGAAGAGCCCATCGAAGCAATGTATCGCTATTTCCGGCTTTGCTAGCAGTCGCTGAAACATGACAGCCTCAGGACAGCGGATGACATTCTCTGTCAATTTTGCCATAATTTGGACAAGACGACGTTGTTCGGTGAATGTGTAAAACTGACGTAGACTAAATAAAACAGCATTTAAAAAATTATACCGATTTGCAGAAAATCTGTCTTATACAAAGCGTTTGCAACTGTAGGTTACAGTAAGGTGCGCAGCCAACAGCATACGACCTGCTCATTTAAGCCATTCATAAGCAAGATTAACTAGGCTATTTTACATCCAGCAGGATTAGTTTTATGTTAGTAGTCTGTCCGTAAGCTGTGCTCCTACCTTTGTATGCAGGCGAGTTGCTATCGGTCAATGTGAAAGAACGAGGAGCCACATAAATTACAGGTTGTTTAATGCTTGTAAGATTTTCTCAAGTCTGGAAACATACTTTAGCTGCTACATGCGAAAAAATTAAGGTATTTATTGTATTTTTTTATTTTTTTTTATTTCAAGAACAGCAAATAACATTTTACAATACAAAAATATAATAATTATAAATAAAATACAAATATACAAAATGTACATATGTAATAACAAAATAAATACAGTATAGTGTTCACAAATTTTAAAGTGCACCGTTATCCCTAAAGTTGTATTAATTCAAAATACTTAGATTCAATACACATAAATACCAAAGTTGTTGCTCAATTACTCCATTTGTTTAGTTTGTTGTATGATTTGCATGATATTTTTTAATCTACTGGAATGGCTCTTCGAACTGACATTGCTGATGGATACAGCATGAGCGCGCATTTTCTAATGTCTGCTGGTCACTGTGAGTATACTTTCCATACTTTCGTCCCAAACAGCTAATACATTGTTTTTTATTTAACAAAGTATGTAGCGGTTAGCAAGAAAACTACACATAAGATTAAGCTGTGTCTCACGTTAGGTTCATGTTTATTTTTGACATGTTATAGTTCTGGTCTGACGCGACCATTTATACACAGTTATAAAGCCTGGTTTATACTTCTGCGTCAAGTGATCTCCGTAACCCACGGCGTATGCCTCGCGCGTAGCTGTGCATTTATACTTCTGCGCGCTGTTTCTGTTTTTTCTGCAATACAATTCCGAAACGCTAGCTGGCAGTAGGTGTTTATGTTTCTCTCTGTCGAGTTTCTTCGCTGGTGTCCTGTTTTTGCTGAACACTTCCTTAAATGTACAAGTGGCTCAAATTCGCTCATTTTGAGGCGGGAACCAGCAGACGTGCAAGTATAAATCGGCCTTAAGACGTTAAAAATTTCAAGACATGCGTAATAGAGTTTGTGACATGTAAAATATAACATGTAAAAAAGTTAATGTAAGTTGACTGTTAGCGTGTTCATTTTCACCACGCTATAACCGATCGCAGCCGCGCATAATCTTATATAACTTAACATTAGTTAGCATATAACGTTACGTGAAAACATGCTTTTTGAGATCATCACATCTAAAGTTTAATGTGGACGTTGCATTCGATAAGTCATCCTCATTAAAGCTTTATCTGTTGTGTAAAATGATGATTTTTTTCAGTGATGGTTATGTAGCTCATATGGCGGCTCACTCGACTGCTGTTTACTTGACTGCGGTTTAGAAATGTTTAGCATAACGCTTAATATTATCGCGGATACAGCGCAACTTTATCACTGACCTATTCAAGCTTTTTATATATATAAATATATATTTCTTTGTGAGTGATGTTTAACAGTCTAGAATACGTTGAGATTTGACTCTCTTTGCATGTAAGAAATAGGAATCCATGTTAGCAGTCTTCAAAGATATGCAACCTTGTGCTCATCAGCATGGTGTTAGCAAGTGTATTTTCAGTTAATTCGAATGAAAAGCTAGATAAATAGCTGTAGCACTCTAGCTATTTTGGTTAACGTTAATGTGTATTTCTGTAACTCTGCAGATTACAGAAAAATCAGAGCAAGGCCAACCAGGATGAGCTGGAAATGTAAGTATTGCACATTTGCTTGTGATAAAAGAGGGTACTTATTAAAACATTATAGAATTAAACATGGGAGTTATGCAAAAAGCCAGCCATTTCCATGCATATATCAGGAATGTTTGTGTACGTTCAAGTCTTTCAATAGCCTTAAAATACACTTATCTCATGTTCGTATAGAAAATGAAAAACAACAGTCTAAAAGGATAATTCAAGTCAAGTTTCGCTGTCAGCTTTGTGATTTCTTTGAACCCTGTCAGATTACTGAATATTTTGACCACCTTCGGCGTAGACATCTCAAAGATCACCAAAAAGTTCAGTGTCCATTTCAGGGCTGTACATTTGAAAGCAGTGTATGTTCCACATTCAGTGCACACAAAAGCAAGCTTCACCAAGATCAAAATGAGACACTGTTTAAACCAGAGTTAATAGTAAGGATAGAGAGTAATGAGAATGAAAATGACAGTGTAATTGACACTCAGAAGGAGTATGCTGCACAGGAGATGACCAAGATGATTTGAATGCAGAAGCAAACGAGACACAATGCCAAGATTTAAGCCAACAGTTGGAAAATAATTTAGCTGCTCTTTTTAAAAAAATGCAAACCATACTTTACATATCAGAGAGCTCGGTTCAGGAAGTAACTCAACAGCTTTGCCAAATAGTTCAGTTGTCCCAGCCACTTTTGCAAAATAACATAAAGGCTGTTCTTCAGAAGCACTTTGGACATGTAGATGAGTCAGTTGTGAAAGAGGTGGTTGAGGTTGTGGCAGAAAGTGACATATTGTCCAAATCATGTGGAAAAAATGGATGTCTTGCAACTAGCAAAAGAAGAGCATCATATGTTATGCGCAACTTTCCTCTGGTAATGCCTATAGAGTTTGTAGTTGAGAAAAGCAAAAAAACTATAGCATATGTTCCCCTCTTACAGATGCTACAGAAACTATTGAACAAAAAAGACATTGTGGATAAGGCTATGTCAAGGCACGAACATAAACCAGATTAATATAGGACATGTAGTGATGGCTCAGGCTTTAGAGAGAATGCCCTTCTTAGTTGTGATGAATTCACAATTGCTTTGGGTCAATATATTGATGATTTTGAAGTGGCTAACCCTTTAGGAACATCTAAAAGAAAACATAAAATGTGTGCAATTTACTGGGTTATTGCAAACTTGCATGGAAAATGCAGATCCACTCTAAACTTTATTCGGCTTGCTCTCTTGTGCAACACTGAAATGGTTAAAGAGTATGGTTATGAAAGAGTTCTGCACCCACTTCTTTGTGATTTAGCCACACTTGAACAGCAAGGGGTCTACCTTGAGCATCTTGGTAGAAGTGTTAAAGGAACAGTGCTCTATGTGTCAGCAGATAACCTTGGTGCTCACTCTCTTGCAGGATTTTCTGAAAGCTTCAAGTTTTGTAGATTTTGCATGGCATCCAGGACTGATGTACAACACAAAGAGGTAAGATCTGGTGCATTTCAACTTAGAGGGAGTGATACGCACAACAGGCAGGTGCAAGAATCACTGCATGCTCCAAATTATTGTAGAGAAACAGGCGTGAGAAGACAGTGCCCACTCACATCAATTTTAGAAAATGTTTATGTCATTGGTGGTTATCCCCCTGACATATTGCATGATGTTTTTGAGGGAGTGGTCCCAGTGGAGTTGTCAGTTTGCCTCAAAGACCTGATGGCAAAAAAAATGCATCACTTTAGATGTATTAAATGAAGCTATCAAAACATTTCCCTATATTTTCACTGACAAAACTGATCAGCCTCAGCTGATTTTAAAGGGCTTCTCAACCAAGGGCACAATTGGGGAAAATGGCCATGAGAATTGGTGTCTGATTAGGCTTCTTCCTTTTCTTATTGGCCATAACATTCCTGAGGGTGACAACACATGGGAAGTGCTCATGCTCCTTAAGGACATTGTTGCATTAATTGTGGCACCTTACTTTACTGAAGAGTCGTTATATATCCTGGAGTGCAAAGTGGCAGAGCATAGAAATCTTCTGCAGTCAACCTTCCCTGGCTTCACACTACGACCGAAACACCACTACATTGAACACTACGCTGAACTGATTAGGGTACATGGTCCACTTACTAAAGTCTGGACAATGCGTTTTGAAGCGAAACAGAAGTTCTTCAAAAAGGTTATACGTGATGCTCGGAACTTCAAGAATGTTGCCATGACCCTTGCAGTTAAACATCAGAGGGCTCTTAGCTATCAGCTAGACTGCAGTTCTTTTTTCAAACTGGGTGTGGAAATGGCCAAGGTTACACAAGTGTTAGTTAACACTTTCCCAGAGAACATTCAGAGAGTTCTTGGTCAAAAATTCCCTCAAACACTTCTTGTTGCACCATCTGTCTGCATTAATGGGATTGATTATAAGACAGACATGATACTTTCAGCTGGATCATGCTCAGGGCTACCTGATTTTAAACAAGTAACTCACATTGTTGCAGTAAATGCAGAGGTGCATTTTGTGTGCAAAGTCATGACATCATGGTATTTTGAGCACCTTCATTCATATGAGCTTTTCTGCCCAGTCATGCCATCTTTTTGTGTGCTTCCACTTGAATCTGAATGATATTATACCTCTGTCAGCATATAATGTTCACTGTAAACTGATGGTGACATTGAAGCGTTTTATTCTTTGCTAAACCAATCCTTTTGTCATTTCCTTCTAGATGTCTTCTCAAGAAATCATGATTTTGCGCGTTATTCTCACAGAAGCTGATATCAGAAAAGTCACACTGACTTCAAAGCCATGTTCAGTTGAAGATTTGATCAGCTGTCTCAGAAACACTCTGGGACTGAATTATAATTTTACATTGTAGTTTCGAGATCCTTTCTTTGATCATGAATTTTGCAATGTAACTAATTTGGAAGAGCTCCCTGAGAAGCCAACAGTAAAAATCATCCCAGTGCTTGAATTGGTGCCGGTGTCAGAAGATGAAATGCAGTCATCAAGTGAAATATCGAGTAATGCTCCAAGTACTGCAGATACAGTACTGATTTCTGAATCACCCCAGAAAAAGAAAATGCCATAGCCTGATATCTTCTTGATTCCAAAATTCTGGGTCGACGTTGAATGTAGGCTGCGTCAGGCCAATTTAATCTACTTAGGGGGCAGAACGCACCTAAAAATCTCAAAAGAACTAAAACATGACATTCTTCAGAGACTTGCTGAAACCATATACGCATTCAAAGCATACCCAACTGTTGACGATTTAAAAGGTGTTGCTAAGGCATTGGTGAATACTCACCCCTGCCTTCAAGAACCAGGATCGCCTTCTGGACACTGTGGGTGGACAAACAGTTTGAAAGACAATGGGAAAATACAGATCCAAAATGAGCAGCCTTGGGCACAGAGATGTCACAGTTAATGCAGGAAAAAGAGGAAGATACTCTACTAGCAGTGATCCACCCAACAAGAACATAAAGAAACCAAGAAAAAGGAGAGGTCAACTATATACCTAACCTTCCAAGTGGTCATGATGCTTCCAGTCTTAATTTGCTCAGACAGCAGTTGGCAGATGAAACGAAGAAAAAAAACCTGATGCTATCTTCATCAATCAGAATATGGATATGACTTTGTCTTTAAGAAGACAGGAAGTTGTGATCAACAAGCCTCCTGTAAGCCAGATACTTTAGCGTTGGCCAGCACTTTTCACTGAAAGTCAGGTAAAGATTTTGTAATGAAATTATTAGAGTATTGATAAACATTATAACATGTTCATTTGATGTTCAGTTTTGATATTTCTCTGATGTTAAATAACTTTTTTTTTTTCACTATTCAATTCAATTCATCTTTATTTGTATAGCGCTTATACAATGTAGATTGTGTCAAAGCAGCTTCACATGGAAGTTTATAGTGAATTGAAAGTGTACTACAGGTGCATCAAGAATTCAACAGGATAGTTGGGAAGAATCTTAAACAAGAATTCTATGGGTCTCTCGATCATCACTGCCCACAGCTGATTCAGATCTTCAGGTCAAAGAGAGGTCTCACTGGACAGATTTTAAACAATCTTATGCAAAATGCCAAGGTTTGTATATGCCATTGAATTTTGAAATCGATATAATTACTTTCGAAATAATCAGTAACAGACAAAATAATGATAAATGAAAATTGCCTCTCTCTCATATTAACGTGATACAATGTTTCTCTGCAACACCTCAGGCCTCTGACCTCACTGACATGCGATGTGTTGTCATTCGAGTGCTTCCAGTACTTCTTGGTGATGACCCAACTGAGTTCTTCAAAGCATGTATTGTAAGTATCATTAATAATAAAAAAATTGTATATTAATACAAGTTTTTTTTTGTATTATATTTCTTAATGTGCATCTATGTTAGCAATAACAATAAATAAATCACTCAATGTCTTATTGTAGTTCATTAATAAATAGAATAATGATCAATGAGAAATTAGAATTCATGTTGACACCTTTGAAACTCTAAAATGCTAAGTAAAATAACATCAAATCTTTAGTAATTTAATTATATCAAATAATTTAATGCCATATGCAATCACTCGTATACAAAAAATCCTTTAATGTTTTGTAGTATTTTTATGTTTTATATATTATTGAATACTGGATATGTTTGGGTATACAATTCACAAAAATGATGCTTGCATACAACTAAAAAACATTCAATACAATTAATATATATTAAAATTAAATCTACACCTCTAAGACTTATTTTTGTTATTTGTATATTGTTGTCAGGCTTCTGATGATGAAGACTCATATCAACATGTGCCCGTTGGAATCCTTAAAGAGCCGATATTATGGGTTTTTGAAAATGACCTACCCTGTAGGTACATAATGGTTGAGCGCGCAGACCCGGCAAAATTCAAACCTGCGGCCTCGCCCACTAACACAGCAGCAAGACGCTCATGAAGACGCTGTGTTTACCTCAATATTATTGGAAGTGTGAGGGAAAGGAGTCGTTCAGAAATCTGCACACTTACAATGGGCGATCTATCACAACACAGCTCACGCATTAGTTTCTGCCTCCATCTTGTAATCGACAGACAAGACACCAGGGGTGCGGGCAAAATAAGGACAAATTATTAGGTACACCGGCAGGCTGCTGAACGCTGGGCTTCAGGCTGGTGAGCAGCACTGAAAAGGCTTGCGAATGGAGAGCGGGAGCCCGCAGAGATAGCTTGACAGAGGACAGAGGATGCTATAACCTCCCGGCTGAGGATGTGATCGTTTAGAAAAGCAGAGTACAGGTAAGCTCTTAGAACATATAGCAGTTCACGGACGAGGTGCCACAGCAATGATTGCAAATAGAAATGATCTACATGTTTTGTTACTAGTAACAGCATGTACTGTTCCGCAGCATTCGGTCACGCACCAGCCGACTGAAGGAAAGTTTCTTCCCTCAGACTATCAGGCTGATAAACACTTAACACACCCCACACAACTCTCCCATACCCCACACTGCACAATATAAAGATGTAGCATGCACTGCACTTTAACCAATCCATACTTAAACAATACTGCCTACAACTATGTGTACACCTATCCATCGTACGCATCACTGTCAACATTGCCAAATTTACACTGTCTTGTTTTTTTGTGAGTATGTTGTTGTATTTTGCACTGTCTGTATTTTACACTGTCGCTGTATTTGCACTGTCTGTATTTTGCACTGTCGTTGTATTTGCACTATCTGTATTTTGCACTGTCTGGAGCCAGCACCTAAGCTTTTCACTCATCATAGCACACGTGCTGCT
>CAIGQZ010034910.1:22014305-22025068 GCA_903798205.1 Danio tinwini
AGCGATGTTTCCATAGCCTGTCCATGTGGGCGAACAAGACAACAGCTTATTTAACCACTTTACTTGAGCCCCTCTATTAAAACTACATACAGACACAGACAATTGGTGGCTTCTAGTGAGAGGACTTGGCAGTAATTACAGATCGCTGAACGAAACAGAAGTTTAGACACATGTAAACTAAACAGAGCAGAAAGTTGCATGTGTTCTGTGATTAGTTGCGTGAAGATCAGTGCAGCACATTGAAGCAGTGTGTCCACGGATGCTTAAAAAGTCTTCAATTCTTTCATATTTCTTCAGCTTAGTCCCTTATTTATCAGGGGTCGCCTCAGCTGAATGAACCGCCAATTTTTCCAGCATATGTTTCACACAGCGGATGCACTTACAGCCGCAACCCAGTACTGAGAAGCACCCATACATTCTTGCATTCACACACACACTCATACACTATGGCCAATTTAGTTCATCAATTTCCCCTATAGCGCATGTGTTTGGACTGTGGGGGAGCACCCAGAGGAAACCCGAGCCAACAAGGAGAGAGCATGCAAACTACTCACAAAAATGCCAACTGACCCAGCTGGAACTCGAACCAGCCGCCTTCTTGCTGTGAGGCCACAGTGCTAACCACTGAGCCATCGTCTTAAATTCCATAGTATAAAATTAAGGCCTTAAATGCACTTTAAAATGCATTCGAACTGACCGACCCCATAAACAAAATTTTGTTTCCATTTTGACATCTACGTAAATCTCTTCATCAATCATCACGCAGATCAACATAAGAGGAGGTAGTCCATTTATAGTATTTTATTTACATAATTAACGTTCGCTGGGATTTCCCTTAGGTAATTGAGTTTGCGGGGTTTTTGCTCTATAATATTACATATTGTCATAATAAAAAACATTGTTTCATGTAATTTAATAATAGGCATAAGTTACTGACATTGGAAAATTACGTTTTGTCAATGCAGTTTGGGGGAACTGATGTAAAAATGTTATCATTATTATTAATATTATTATTAATAGCAAGCAGTGGTGTGAAGTAACAAATTACAAATACTCAAATGACTGTAATTGAGTAGTTTTTCTCAGGAGTTGTAATTTACAGAGTAGGTTTTATGAATGTGTACTTTTCCTTGAGTGCATTTTTAGTGCAGTATCTGTACTTTTACTCCACTACTTTCCTTCAACCTGCAGTCACTACTTTGTTTTTCTTGTCTATGGGGATTAGAAGAATCAGTCCTGTGATTCCTGTCCAATCAAATCACACATAGAAGGTAAATCGCATCATAATGAACTACCTCAAGACGTGTGCACTTTATAATTGCAGCAAACTGCTTGGAAGTATTAAAAGTGTCCATGAAGATGTTCAAAATTTTTACATGCATTGACCCAAAGACTGTTTAGATGCAGGTCACTGATGAGAATATGATGGATGTTTACTGTATGATGACCAAAATGGCCTTAAACACTCAGCAGGCACAAGACGTCAACATGACGTCTGATTGACTTTGAACCCTAACGTCATGGGGACTTTGCATTTTGTTTGGAAATGAAAATCAGGTTGACGTCAGAACTTAACGTCAGGCCAATGTCAATGTCCAACCTAAAACCAACCAAATATCAACTATGGTTTAAGATGTTGGGTCAACGTTGGATTTTGGTCACTTTCTAACAACCTAAAATCAACCAAATATCAATGTCATTTGACGTCATTATTGGAAATCAAAATAACGCTGTCCTTAGCTGCTTGCTTGACAATAAATTTTGGTCACCTGACATCACAACCTAAATCTAACCTAATATTAATGTCTTATGATGTTGTGTGTCTTCTGGGCAATAACTAAATGCACTACAGAATGTTACGTTTACACACAAATGCACAAATTACATGTAAACACATCAGCTTTTCACAACTTTGAGTATTATTTACAACAGATACTTTTACTCTACTTGCACTACATGTTTAGGCAAGTAATGGTACTTTTACTTGAGTATGATTTTTCAGTACTCTTTCCACCACTGATAGTAATAATAATGATGATAATAATAATGTAGGGTGATGCAGTGGCGGAGTAGGTAGTGCTATCGCCTCACAGCAAGAAGGTCGCTGGTTCAAGCCTCGCCTGGGTCCGTTGGCGTTTCTGTGTGGAGTTTGCATGTTCTTCCTGCGTTTGCGTGGGTTTCATCTGGGTGCTCCGGTTTCCCCCACAGTCCAAACACATGCAGTACAGGTGAATTGGGTAGGCTAAAATTGTCTGTAGTGAATGAGTGTGTGTGAATGTTTCCTAGAGATGGGTTGTTGTCCGGAAGGGCATCCGCTGCGTAAATACGTGCTTGATAAGTTGGCGGTTCATTCCGCCGTGGCGACCCCGGATTGATAAAGGGACTAAGCCAAAAAGATAATGAATGAATGAATAATAATGATGTTTTCGCACTTTATATGTATAATTACCAGTGTTAAGGATGGTCATTAGTTTAGCACATTCTTTTCTAGTGTTGCTAGGCAGTCAGGGCAGGTGTGTGTTTATATCTTAAGATGCATTACTGTATTTCACCTATTGTAGTGATGACGGTTCCAGCGAAGAAGAAAGCGCTGCCGAGATCCCACTGGCTGGAGTTATAGGATGCTTCTCCAATGGGACTCACTCCAGCGCTGACTGCTTCTACTGCATGCTGGGAAAAGAACGAAACATTTAAGTCCTGCAATTATCAGCCCCTCCACAATTTTATAGAACATTTTTCTAATTTTAGTAGTTTTAAATGAAGGATTTTTCACATTGTCCACAACCCAAAATTTCACTGCTGGCACCACTGAAAATAACGTTTGGCATTGGCACGAATGATTAAAAGTTTAGCTATAGCAGTCAGCCATGTATAGTGACCCTGTAGAGCTCCAGACCAACGGTTTTGGTGTAAACAGAAGAGTAAAGATACGCATTTAATTCTGCAGTGAGTTAGGCAGCTGTGGCTTTATGTTTTTTTGGATAAAATTCGGGTTATATATATATATATGAATCTGATTGGCTGATAGCAGTGTGATATTCCAGTAATAACAGCATTCATACAGTCTCTTCTGCTGTCTCTCTTGATCTGCTGTCACTTTATGTGGATGGAGTAATACACAAGGTATTACTCCATCCACATAAAGTGACAGCAGATCAATAAACTCACTATTGCAGCTGTTGGTCAACATAATGTACTTTTAAGGCTTTTTGAGTCGAGAATGTAGTTGTTTAGATTGCAGCTATGCAGTTTATTTATAAGGATAGGGCACTTTATAAGGGACACTTCTGCTCATTTTGGAAGGGCACTTTATATCCCAGAGTAAAAAGGGCATGTGCACTGCGCAGGTTGAGCCCTATGTGTGCACTAGCCTGGTGCTTATTTTAAATATTTTTAATTTCTGAGATTCACTGCATTCGCTGCCATCAGCCTGTCATACCGAGCAGAGCAAAGACGGTTGATGTTCCGCCACAAGATGGCGACAGATACTGTATAATCAGTCCTTAGGGGTGAAAAACTCAGCGCAATTTTCAAACTACAGCTGATCAAATCATTATAAAACAGATAAGTGATATTCTAAGTCAACGTCTGTATGTTGTAGTTTTGTAGTTATACCATAGTAATCTGCTAGTGTTTGCTTTGCTTTGGCTTTTCCATAGTTAATTATCGTGATCTCCCAATTGCAACAGAGAAATACTGGGAAATCTCTGTAGACTGATGGCATTTCATGCTGTTCAGCCTTAAAATCTCGAAATGTGAGCAAAATCACCTGTTTTGTCATCACTTTAGACATTACGCTAGAGAATCATTTAAACACTAGCTCTGAAGAGACGTTTGTGGATTAGCAACGGTTTTTGCTGTTCTGACCATCAGCTGTAGATGGGAATGAACGGTGGAAGAAAGTAGTTCCTTACATAAAAGGGTTTTTGAGACTTCATGTTTGATTTTCTTTTTTATACACACGATTATGCCGTCAAACTGTTGTATAAACGCAATATCACATTTGTAGCAGTGCCATATGGCTGTATGTCATCACTGGTTGGACACTAATGCACTCTGCCTGCAGCCTCGAGCCAACGCACGCCTCCCACCAGTGTCGATATACAACCATATCGCACTGCTACGAGTGTGATATTGATCATATATGTGGCATGTCCAAGATTAATATTACCCTTCGCAATCTGTCTTGCAAACAGTTTATGGGAAAATCTAAAGTTCTCTACCATTCCAAACCGTCTAAGCTGTACTAAAGCATCCTACTGATCCTGATTGATTGGGACTGTTTTAATCAACTCAACAGATAAAAAACAGAGACAAAGGATCTCAGTGAAGTCCTGCGGCTGTGCAGTGTGGTTGCTTACAAGTCAGGAAAGGGTTATAAGACCATATCTAAATGTTTTGAAGTTTCAGTGGCTTGTTATCTATTGGCAAAAGGCTGTGTCATTTCCAGTCAAAAAAAAGCATTAACCAATTAACCAACTCAGAATTTGAAACCAGAATTTGGTTTGAATAATTTCAGGCTTGCAGTACATATATATAGCGACAATAATAGTAATTGTAGAATTACTGGCAGTTTCTTACCAGGTTTTTGTACTGTAATATTGTCAGGGTTCTGCCACTCTGTTCTTGTAAATTCTTGTTTTGGTGGCAGAGTCCGGACACTAGCTCTGTCTTGTCATGCCTTGTTGTGCTTGGCTTGAGTTTTCTCAGGTCGAGCACTTGTTTTCTGTCATTGTTTGTGTCTCTGTGTGCGCGCCATCGTGAATGCATGCAGACCGTGCATGCTCCCACTTGGTGCACTTGTGCATGCTTGGGTCGCGCATGCTCTTGTACTCATGTTTGTTTTATGTTGGCATCGCGCTGTTTCATTCTCAGCATCTCAGTCTGGTTGGTTTTGATTTCGGTTACTGCTGAGATGAAACATGCGCGTTGCTTACGTGTGAGCGCACGGTAAGGTGTTTTTAAATTATCGTGTGCTCGTGTCTTGCGTCTATAGGCGTTCGACTTCATGCAGCGCTGCGCAGATCGATCGAAATCTGTCTTAAAGCGGTGCATGTCAGTTAGAAATTTTGGCCGGATTGATGCTGCGCCGACGTCATGTGACTGTCACATGTGGCATCAAAGTACCACAACAGCGCTCCGAGATCAGACGACTGACTCAGCCAGTGCAGCTTCTGAAGAGCGTCTGCTGGAGCTGTGGTGACGACACTGATGTTACACGATTGGCCGAGTTCACAGCATGACAACAACCACGTGTGTTTTAGGTTTATTATTGGACAAATCTCACAAATTTCAAAACAAACAATTATGTTCATACCCTCTCTATCTTGTACACATCATGCTTATTAAAAGACTACAGATATGTTACTGCAGCATCATCTTTTGTTAAATGATTTGTTCATAATGTCTAGATAGTTTGAACAGGTTTATTCTGCCTTTTTATACAGACTACTGTATTATACATTTTGGTGAATGACCAAATATTAACTCAAATATGTTTTTGTAATAAAGTTCACGGCCACCTGGCCGCCGGGAAGAAGGAGGCGGAGAACCGACGAACTTTTAAATAAATATTTATTAATAAAAGGGACGGCAGCTCCTTCCAGAGACTGCCATCTAAACCAAAACAAACGGACGGCAGCTCCTCACGGAGACTGCCGTCAAACTGAAAGCAAAAGTAAAACAATATGTCCGGGCCCGGTCCTCTCTCTCTGCTCTGCCATTGTTCCTACTCTTATAGTCCAGAGCTCCTTCTGTGGGATGAGAAACACCTGTGGCGGGCCTCGTTTCGCTCCCATGGCTCTCGGCCACGCCCCCTCGCCACATACTCCCATCACAGGCTGGAGGCACCCCGTGGCTGTGCATACTCCGGGGAGGGGGGGTTTGGTGCCACAGCACCGGCGAGACCTATATGAGACCGGCCGAGAAAAAAGGAAATGGAGAAAAAAAGGAGGAAAGACAGAGTAGACAGAGAGGGGAGAGAAGAAAAAAAAATTGGGGTTCGGTTTTCCAGACACGCTGCTAGTCAGTCCTCATCCAGCTGAGAGATGCGACGACATGCTGGGAGCCCTGTGGAGGAATCTATCCACCCGACCGTCTTCTGGTGTCCGGCGGCAGTTCACCTGGCTGGCTGGCGGTATCTCTGGTCTCCTGCTTTGCTCCCGCTTCGGTGGAGGACGCAGACTTCTGCATCATGGCGGACTGCGGCGACTCCCCCGGGCTCTGTGGGATGGCTCCCTTCAGCTCTTTCCCTTCCGGCGGGGAGCCCCGCGTCCCCTGCTCCTCCCCATGCTGGTAGACGGCAGCAGGCAGATCCTTTCCTCGGCAGCCTTAGACCGCCCCGTCACTCTGGCAGACGAACGGGTTTCTCCCCCACTCGGGTTAACTCCTGAACACTTGCCCTCCCTCTCAGTGGCGAGGGCAACTGGACGACGTGTCCCTCCTTCTCCCGGGTTTTCGGCACCACTGTAATAATGTTTACAGCCACCTGGCCGCCAAGAAGAAGGAGGCGGAGAACCGACGAACTTTTAAATAAATATTTATTAGTAAAATTACTAAACCAAAACAAACCGACGGCAGCTCCTCACGGAGACTGCCGTCAAACTGAAAGCAAAAGTAAAACAATATGTCCGGGCCCGGTCCTCTGTTCTCTCCTCTGCCATCGTTCCTCCTCTTATAGTCCAGAGCTCCTTCCGCTCCTTCCATTCATACACACGCTAATGCGTCAGACCGGAAACGCAGGGTCATGCGTTGAGTTTTGCATTTCGCTGCGGTGCAAAGTTCAAGCTTAGTGAACTCTGACCTGCGAAATCGCATCACTTGACTGCGTGAGACCAATCCAGGATCAAAACATGACCTCTCTGAACTGAAATTTAAAACATGGAGCAATCGCTCGCTTTTTTTAATGTCTATTCATCTTGTTTAATCCCGCCCCTTTTTGCAGCGCCGTACGACAGAATTTTGCAAGCTCAAACTCTAGTGTATCTTCGGCTTTAGAGACTTGTAATAAAATAATTATCATCGTTGATCCTGACACCCCTATGAAGATTTCTTAACAAATTAAGTAAAAAAATATTTTATTAAATATAAAAATATATGATTATAAAATATTTTATTTTCTGTTACGCCGTTTTTGCAGAAATGTTAAAAGTGTCATTGATGTACCTGCTCTTTCTGGGTATTTTCTATTTAGTGTAGCTCATTTATTTTGGTCCTTTTGTTCAATCTCTTTGGATTAAGGTGGTTTTTAAAAATGCTTTTATTATTTAAAATAATTTTAATCATTGTTTAAGACTTAATCAAAACACCTTGTTTTGGGTTTTACATTAATATATATTGGAAAGTTTTATATCTGTAATGTAAATAAATGTAATCCCCTTTTAGCATATTCAAACAAGCACTGGAACAGTACTGACATACCATTAAACATCTAGTAGCAGGGGCGCAACTGCACATTTACTGAGGGGTATGCGGATTCAAATCCCCCCCCCATTTTTTCCTCATCAACATGTCAATGTTCTAAACACTACTGAAATAGTAGTAAAAGTATAATTACACCAAAGATGTAAGGTCTGTCTTTGCATGAACAATTGACTAAAACTGCTAATACACCTCTCACAAAGTGAAATAAAAAAAGACTGTAAAATGTTTAGTGTAAAAAATAGAGACAAACTGCCTGAAATGTTTTATTTTGTCAAAATGTTATGAGCAAACTTTTTTTGTAATTAAACTGAAATAGTTTTGAGCAAAAAAAAAGTTACCAAAAGGCCTGATGTATTAATATGATACGTAATACATTTATAAAAACATGTAAATGGTATAAAAATGGATCTTGATAGAAGGATTAATAAACAGCTCAGTTCCAAAAAATGTAAATATTCTGATTATTTGTTTAAGTGTCTATTTTTAAAGGGTTAGGAATCGTTATAATCAAGTATATAAAATTTATAGGCAATTTTTTTAATCCAAAAAATATTTTCTATTTTGTCTCAAATATATTGAGTAGGCCCACACGGAATCTGCGTGTGCAGAAATCTGCAGATTTCCGCAGATTTTTATCCCATCATTGAGTCTTTGTTTTTTTCTTGTGTAAATGTGTGAACATTTACTCGTTTTTTTTTATTTATTTCACTAATATTATTGTAATTTAATAATAGTAATATTAAAATGTTCATATGATTTATTCAGAATACAGTTGGTAAAGTAGTATGTTCTGCCTTTTAGATATATTATATGAGTGACTTGCTTTGTTTACCAAATAATCAGATCTAATTTGATTTGCAATATTTAAATACAGTAAATACTAATTTTATCTTTTGAAGCTGATGGTCCATACATTTACGGCTATCAAGCGTTTACCATGAAGTCAACTTCACGCCAGCCTTATGGCTTTAGCCCATAGAATTATACTGTTTTCACATACTATACAGGATGGAAGTATGCGATTTCGGACGTCAAAATCGCATACTGCGTCACTGCCCCCCTGCCTGGACAAAACCACCTCGTCTGCATTTATGTTAAGTAAAAGCTCATGCAGTGACTGGGTGACGATAATAAATAATTAATGATATGGCTGCCCGTCGCTCCCAAAAACATTAGGAGTTGATTAAAAGTGTGGTAATACTAGTGTAAGCTAAGCTTACCAATCTCGTATTATCCAAATTGGCATGGCAGTTTTCATTATAAGGCATTTTTATTTATTTTTTTAGTTTTCTATTTTGCGCTCCACGTCTCTTCACTCTTCATTCTGAACATGTGACTGTAACCGAGCCACGGATCAATCAAATGGTTTGCAGAGGGGGAGGGGTGGTATAGGTTATTTAATAAAATACAATATTATATTCATATAAAATGCTGGATAAACATTTTGAACCAAAATATTTATTTATTTGTATTATTTGAAACTTTTAATAAGGATAATTTGAAAAATAGTTTTGGCACAATGGTGCCCCTCTATGTGTGGCGCCCCTATGCGCCGCATATACTGCATACCCCCTTTTTGCGCCCCTGTCTAGTAGCCCAAAGAGTGGTTTAAACTCCAAGAATTTGTGCTTATTGTTTTGTTTATTAGGCCTATTCATGGATGTTTATTTCCTTTTTATGTGCCCACTCGTTTTCCCCTTATTTCGCATGTGTTTGTTTTATAAGCTACTTGAATTTAATTCATAATTCCCTTGCTTAAAATGAACTATAGAGACTGTATTTTTGTTTGTTTTTTTGTACTGTAATTCTTTTGTTGTTATTGCAATAAATAAATAAATGTGGCCATGTGATCGGTCATCATGACTGCAGCAACTTTGAGCCCCGAAGTGTCCGGCTTGACGGCTCCGTTTTCAACTCCGCCCCCGCCTGTGCTCGGCTAATCTTGTTGATCACCGGCTGCAGCTGTGCTTCATGTCGAATGTTTGTGTTCAAGCACCTGGCTCTGTGTTTACATTGTGGCCGCATGCTTCAGTCTTGTCTTGTCCGTTTATTGTGAACGAGCAGTTAATGAGTTCTGTCATTGGCTGCATGCTCTTGTCCCGTTTTATGTGAGCACATGGCTTGTGTTGTCTTTTGGTGTCATGTGCTCTACTGTCTAGTCCCACCCTCCTTGTTAACCCATTTTCAGTTTATCATGTTCACCTGTTTCTATGTTAATTACTTCTGCTTATATTCTCCTCATGTCTGCTGTCCTGTGCCAGTTTGTCATCGTCATTTGTTGCCTTGTCTTGTGTGTTCCAGTCCTGATCCCTGCCAGCCTGCCCAGTAAAGTTTATTTGTAAATTTTGTTATTGTTTTCCCCCTCTGGGTTGTTTATTTTTGCTGTTTGTTTTAATTTATTATTAATAAATACCCTTATTATTTCCGCACTTGAGTCCTCACTCCTTTTCCCCACCACAAACCGTGACAAATATATCACATTAAACTATTAAAAATGTCACTAAATCAAACTTTGCAACCTCAAAAGTTGTTGGAGGAAAGATCAGTGTCCAATAATGCAATTTAAAAGCATAAATAATAAATCTAAATATTTAAAAACTGTTCATTAAATACAACTTGAATACTGTAAATATTAAATGGAGGTTTTGGTCTTCAGCTTGGTACAGCTTTCTCTTAGTAAACAAGGATTTTATTTCTATAATAACTCAGATCAGACTTGTGGATTAAATGTCTGTGTGGCTGATATGATGCTTTGTGTTTCTGTCTCAGAAAATCCTCCACTAAAAAAATCTATGGGCTCCGTCTGTTGGTAATCTGATCAGGTTTTGTGACTCTTCTCAAAATAATTAAGGCAAATGTAGTACATGGATCAGTCGGAGTAAATTTAGTCAATTTATCGGTCAGTGCAGTTTAAGCAGACTCTGTTGCTGTTTATAAGTCAAATCCTGAGCAGAACAAAACAATTTGCAGCAGAAATTTCTTCCAGAAAATACAGGGTTATTATCTTTACCACATGAAGACAATGTATTACTGCACTTGAAGCTGGTTTTACCATCTTAAGTCTTGATAGAATAAGATTTGCGACAGATTTTACAGCTTAAAGTCAGTGCAATATTGCATTTGCAACCAGTGTAACCATTTATAGTCAAGGTAAAACAGCATTTACCATTTAAGTCAAGTAAAAGATCTTGAAATATTTAAGTAAAACAGCATTTGCGACAATTTTGACCATTTAAAGTCTTGATAAAACAAGATTTAAAACCAGTTTTACTGCCTAAAGTCAATGAAAAACTAAATCTGCAACCAGTTTTATCATTTGTTGTCAAAGTAAAACAGCATTT
>CAIGQZ010034910.1:22025078-22036840 GCA_903798205.1 Danio tinwini
CAAGATTTAAAAGCAAATTTACAGCTTAAAGTCAATGAAAAACTGAATCTGCAACTAACTTTACCCTTTGTGGTTAAGGTAAAACAGCATTTACCAATGAAAAGTCAAGTAAAATCTCTTGAAGCTAGCATGAGCACTTAAAATTGAGTAAAACAGCATTTACAACAACTTTGAACATTTAAAGTCCTGAAAAAACTAGTTTTTTACACATTTTACAGCTTAAAGTCAATGACATACTGAATCTGCAACAAATTGTACCATTTGTAGTTAAGGTAAAACAGCATTTACTATTTAAAACTCAAGTAAAAGCTCTTAAAGCCAATATTAGCACTTAAAGTGCAAGTAAAACAGCATTTGCAACAAGTTTGACCATTTAAAGTCATGATAAACATGATTTAAAACCAATTTTACAGCTTAAAGTGAATGAAAAACTGACTCTGCAACTCATTTTACCAACTTTAGTCAGGGTCAAACCGCATTTACCATTGAAAAGTCAAGTAAAAGCTCTTGAAGCCAATATGAGCACTTAAAGCGAAAGTAAAACAACATTTGCTCATTTTAGTAGTTAAGTTAAATCATCATTGTAAGCAAAGCTGCAGCATTTTATATTAATGTTACAGTTTCTAGTCAATTTTTAATAAAATGGTCAACATAAAACTAAAATGTCAGCATTTGTCTACACATTTTACCATTTATATTCAAGCAAAAAGTCAAGTAAAAGTTAATAAAACTGTTTTTACTACAAGTCTTAGTAATTAAATGAAATCATGATTAAAATAAAACTGAATTATAAATAAATTAGATGTACATTTTACAGTTCCTAGTCAAAGTAAGTCATTTATTTTGAAAAAGCACTTGTAAAACCCTTGTAAACAGATTTTTCTATCTGAACTCAAGTAAAATGGCATGTAAAACAAGCTATTTCGTTTAAAATCTAGGTAATCTGACCATTTATAATCAATGTCAGACCACATTTACAATTTAAAAGTCAAGTAAAAGCAAATTAGCACTTGCTAGTTTTTATTAATTAAACGTAATTGCCAATATATGCCAGAATATACAGTATATGCCAAAAATGAATCCTTTACCTTTCAATATAAGACAGCGTTTATCATCTGAGGTCAAGTAAAACAGCACTAAAACCATAATATTGTTTAAAATCTAAATTAAACCGCAGCTTAAACTAACCTGACCATTTATAATCAGTCACACCACATTCACAATTTAAAAGCCAAGTAAAAGCAAATTAGCACTTGCATTTTTGTATTATTTAATTGCCATTATGTGACAAAAAAATGAAAACTTTTTACCATTTAAAGTAAATTTAAGACAGCATTAACCAACTGAGGTCAAGTAAAACAACACTAAATCTAGCTTTATCATTTAAAATCTAAATAAAACAGCAGCTGAAACTAATCTGGTCATTTAGAGTCAATGTAGAAGATAATTTGCTACCAGAAAAAAAGGAGCAAAAATGAATGGTTTGCAATAAAAGCGACTGCAATAAGTGGGTCAGATGAAATCAGAGAGAATAAACACAATAAAACAACATGTTGTCAGCAAGAAATGTTTTCTCTGAGTAATAAATCTGTTCCCACAGGACTCGCCAAGTGTCCTGCATGGTGGGAAGATTTCTGAGTCAGTCGTGCTGACAGCCAAGAAAAACACCACCGACAACAGGTGGACACTTAATGCAGAAAAATAAATGATAAATAAAGGATAAATGAAAATATATATTTAATAAACAGTTGCTTTGAAGAGTTAATGATCTGCAGATTTAAAGAGTTTATAAAATAAATTTGAATACAAATATTCAACTAAAATACACATGCAAACTATTTAAAAGGTTAAATAAATAAATAAAAAATCGCATAAAAATATGATTTAGCTGAATTAAAATAATATATAATTTTTTTTGCATATATAATGTAGATGCAAACTGTCAATTATTGCTATTTTCAGTAAACTGCATTAAAAATAGATATTTCTAAATGATTTGCAAAGTTAAAGAGTATAAAATAAATGTAAATAAAAAGTTTTAATAATGATAAATAATAAAAGCAAATATAATATTTAACAGAAATACACATGCAAACTATTTGAAAGGTCAATTTAAAAAGTTGCATTTATAAAATATATTTTTCTGGCTATGATTTAGCTGAATTATAATTTTATATAAATAGTTTGCGTATACATTGTATTATTGTTATTTTTAATAAACCACATTAAGAAAATGTATATTTCTGAGGGATCAGAGTTAAAGAGTATAAAATAAATGTAAATAAAATAAAATTATCATAAATAGTAATAAAAGCTAATATAATAGTCAACAAAAATACACATGCAAACTATTTGAAAGGTTAAATTAAAAAGTTGCATTTATAAAATATATTTTTCTGGCTATGATTTAGCAGAATTATACTTTTATAATAAACAGTTTTCATATGCATTTGTATTATTGTTACAACTGCATATAAACTGCATTAAAATAAATATTTCTGAGTGATTTGCAGAGTTTAAAAGTCTAAAATAAATGTTAAAAAAATTAAGATAAATAATACAAACAAATATAATATTTTAACTATTATAACTATTTGAAAAGTTGATTTAAAAAGTTGCATTTAAAAAAACATTCTGGCTATGATTTTGCAGAATTATGATTATATATAAACAGTTTGCATATACATTGTATAAGCAGACTGTCAAATATTGTCATTTTCAATAAACTGTTGCATTAAAAACTGTAGATATTTCTGAGGGATCAGAGTTAGAGTCTATAAAATAAATGTAAATAAAATTTAATTAAGGATGAATAGTAATAAAAGCAAATAAAATCAACAAAAATACACATGCAAACTATTTGAAAGGTTAAATTAAAAAAAGTTGCATTTAAAAATATATTGTTCTGGCTATGATTTAGCAGAATTATAATTATATAATAAACAGTTTGCATATACAGTTGAAGTCAGAATTATTCGCCCCCCTTTGAATTATTTTTCTTTTTTAAATATTTCCTAAATGATGTTTAACAGAGCAAGGAAATTTTCACAGTATGTCTGATAATATTTTTTCTTCTGAAAAAAGTCTTATTTGTTTTATTTCGGCTAGAATAAAAGCAGTTTTTAATTATTTAAACAAACATTTTAAGGTCAAAATTGTTAGCCCCTTTAGGCTATATTTTTGATAGTCTACAGAACAAACCATCATTATATAATAACTTGCCTAATTACCCTAACCTGCCTAGTTAACCTAATTAACCTAGTTAAGCCTTTAAATGTCACTTTAAGCTGTATAGAAGTGTCTTGAAGAATATCTAGTCAAATATTATTTACTGTCATCATGGCAAAGAGAAAATAATCAGTTATTAGAGATGAGTTATTAAAACTATTATGATTAGAAATGCTGAAAAAAAATATTCTCTCCGTTAAACAGAAATCGGGGAAAAAAATAAACAGGGGGGCTAATAATTTGGGGGGCCAATAATTCTGACTTCAACTGTATCAGGCATGTGCAGAGGTGGGGGATTTGGGTGCTTGAGCCCCTGTCCTTTTTTTCTCCTGGAGAGAAAGTGCCCTTTTTCCTGGGGATAATAATTATGTTTTAATTACTAATAATAATAATAATATATGTATAAGTTAATGCGTGTTCTTTTAAGGACAGCTTTCCCTGTCAGACAATAAAAAACTAAATTTTATGTATTTCTTGGTTTTAAAAACAAATACCATAAAAGTCGATGGTTACAGGTTTCCTGCTTTCTTCAAAATATTATTTTGTGTGTTCGACAAAAGAAAAAAAAGTCAAATAGGTTTGGAACAAGTAAAAGTTGAGTAAATGGTGACAGAATTTTCAGTTTTGAATGAACTATCCTTTTAAGGGTGAGTATATGGTGAATTTAGAATGAAATCTCCTTTATTATATTTTATTTACTAAAAGTACAATTATTATTATTATTTAATAAAAGTGCCTTTTTTCCACTTGAGCCCCTGCCCTTTAAAATGTCTAGGCAGGGCATTATGAAGAGACCTGACCTGGGCGTCACCTTCACCAAACTCCACTGCTGGACTCTTACAGATTTCAGATTTCTTACAGAAGGGCATTACTGTCAATTATTGCTATTTTCAAAAATACTGTTTCATTAAAAACTGTAGATATTTCTGAAGGATCAGAGTTAAAGAGTCTATAAAAAAATGTTAATAACATTTAAATAATGATAAATAGAAATAAAAGCAAATAAAATAATCAACATGCAAACTATTTGGAAGGTTAAATAAAAAAATAGCATTTAAAAATCATATTTTTTTCTGGCTGTAATTTTGTTGAATTATAATTATAGTTATATATAAATATTATAATTATATATATATATATATATAGTTTGCCTGTATAGTAACTGTCAATTGTTAATTTCAATAAACTGTTGCATTAAAAATAGATATTTCTGACTAATTTTAGTTAAAAGGTCTAAAATAAATGTGATTAAAATTAAAATAATGATAAATAGTAACAAAAATACACATGCAATGCATTTGCAGAACTAAAGAGCCAATCAAACTAATAAAAAAATAAAAAATAAAAATAATAATAATAATAATAGTAATAAATAAGACAATATATGATACTTAAAAAATGGGGGGGTTAAATTAAAAAGTTGCATGTAAAAATATATATTTTTCGTACTATACTTTAAGTATATAAAATATATTGTAATGAAATGAAATAAATAATAAATAGCAATTAAAAAATACTAAATATTAAACTTAATAAAACACATACGCACTTTTTTGGGGGGTGGGGGTTTATTGTTTGTTCAATAAACAGTTGCGTAGATGTTTTGACAATGATTTACAGAATTTAAAACTCTATCAAACTAATTCTAATAAAATAAAAATAATAATGGGTAGCACAGTCGTTAGCATTGTTGCCTCACAGCAAGAAGGTCACTGGTTCGAGTCCCTGTCAGTTGGCATTTCTGTGTGGAGTTTGCATGTTCTCCCCATTTTGGCGTGGGTTTCCTCCGGGTGCTCCGGTTTCCCCCACAGTCCAAACACATGCGCTATAGGAGAATTGGGTAAGCTAAATTGTCCGTAGTGAATGTGTGTGAATGAGCGTGTATGGGTGTTTCCCAGTGATGGGTTGTGGCTAAAAGGGCATCCGCTGTGTAAAACATATGCTGGATAAGTTAAGCTGTGTCTACCCCAGATTAATAAAGGCACTAAGCCGAAAAAGAAAATGAATGAATGAATGAATAAAACATAAATAGTAAATAAAAACAAATAATAAGGATAAATGCTGATAAAGTGGCCTCAATTGCAGTGTTTTTTCTTCAGCTGGACATCTAAAGGCTCCAGCAGGGTTTTTCTCTCCAGAGACTCGGCCTTTAGTGGGACGAACAATAAATAATTGATTATCTCTGAGTCTGGTCTCTGAAAACACACACCGAGGGTCTGTTTTAACTGTCCTTGCTGGAAATGAAGCATTGATTTTTGTTTGGCGTGAGCTTAATTACCAGAAGAAGAACCCAGTTTGAGTCACAAAGGAGGCTTGATGACGTGAACAAGAAAGAAATGAAGACGGATGAACAGTGTTTGTGTGTGTGTGTGTGTGTGTGTGTGTGTGTGTGTGTGTGTGTGTACCTTGTATTCCTTACATTGTGGGGATCGAATGTCCCCACAAATAGAGCAATACCAGTAATTTGACTGAGAAAAATGACTCATAAATCAAACAGAATGAAGGTTTGAAAATGTAGAAATGCAGATTGTTACCTAAAGGGGTTGGGGTTAGGGTAGAGGAATAGAATATACAGTCGGTGTAAAAATCATTAAATAGGAAGTCCCCATAAAGATAGCTGTGTGTGTGTGTGTGTGTGTGTGTGTGTGTGTGTGTGTGTGTGTGTAGGGGTGTGTGCGTGTGTACGTACTACCTTTGTATCAAGTCACAGTTAACTAGGTCAGAAAAATGAGCATGTGTCCAGAGATGATTTATTAAAAGATTTATAGGTGCATTATGTCAATTTTTGACTGTTCTAAACCATTAAAAATATCATATTATGTTTGCAAATATTACAGAAACATGCTAAGTGAACATTGTTGTTTATCTGAAAAACAATGAAGTCAGATGTTCTGCTTTAGAATGTGTGTTCCGTTTCGGAACGTCTGTATTGCTTTGATCTCTGTAACTCCGCCCACTAATAACCAAATTATATTTTAACTACCCCAGGTTGTCTTGGCAACAGTGTATTTCATTTCAGTCATTAAAGGCTGACTCAATACACTCCCCGACAACTTTATTACGTATTTTATTAGTGTCTAACTGCCCGTTAATGCAAATTTCTAATCAGCCAATCACATGGCAATGCATTTAGGCATGTAGACATGGTCAAGACGATCTGCTGCAGTTCAATCCGAGCATCAGAATGGGAAAGAAAGGGGATTTAAGTGACTTTGAACATTGTATTGTTGTTGGTGCCAGACGGTCTGGTCTGAGTATTTCAGAAACTGCTGATCTACTGGGATTTTTTTCACACACAACCATTTCTAGGGTTTACAGAGAATGGTCTGAAAAAAAGAAAATATCCAGTGAGCGGCAGTTCTGTGGGCGCAAATGGCTAGACTGGTTCGAGCTGATGGAAAGGCAACAGTAACTCGTTACAACCGAGGTCTGCAGAAGAGCATCTCTGAACACACAACACGTCCAACCTTCAGGCAGATGGGCTACAGCAGCAGAAGACCACACCGGGTGCAACAACAGTCCATTTCTAAATGTATGTGTTTTTAATATATATTGTAATATGGTAAAGCTGAACAACTAAACTGTATTTTTATATTATATACATTTTCTATTTATTAGAGGCTACAATTCACACAGGCTCACCAAAACTGGACAATAGAAGATTGGAGAAACGTTGCCTGGTCTGATGAGTCTCCATTTCTGCTGCCACATTCAGATGGTCGGGTCAGAATTTGGCGTCAACAACATGAAAGCATGGATCCATCCTGCCTTGTATCAACAGTTCAGGCTGCTGGTGGTGGTGGTGTAATGGTGTGGGGGATATTTTCTTGACACACTTTGGGCCCATTAGTACCAATTGAGCATCGTGTCAATGCCGCAGCCTACCAGAGTATTGTTGCTGACCACGTCCATGACTTTATGACCACAGTGTACCCATCTTCTGATGGTTACTTCCAGCAGGATAACGAGCTATATCATAAAGCGTGAATCATCTCAGACTGTGTTCACACCAGATGCGGAACGCGCAGTTAAATCGTGTTATTTGTGCGTAAATAGATGCGTGAACATTTTGAGTCTACACTTCACAACAGATGCAGATCCGCTTGATGGGCAGGGTTTCTGTCTGCCCGGTGACTGTAGCTTCATTGCTAAATGGCTGTAATGAAGGCTGTAAAACAGTGTTGATTCATTTGGAGCAGTGTCTGAGTCCACTAGATCCTTTCAGAGGTGCAGCCAGCTCAGTGAGCTCATAAACTCCTCCAGAAGCTTAACCTGGATGATGGAAGCTTTCAGTGGTGCTTCTGACTGAGCCAAGCCCAGTTTGATGAGCTGCTGTCTGTGTAGGCAGGAGGATTTCCCCTCGGGACACCAACAACAGGCGCTACGTCATAATCACGCCCCCACAAGAGCAAGCTCCTGATTGGTTAACGCGGCTTGAATGTCTGCTGAAGTTCAGATTTTCGAACTCGAGCGTTTCGCGCGAAACACGTGATACCCCCCTAATATACCCCCCACTCTCCTCATAACTTATACTCCTCATAATCACTGCACTATTTAACATTTGCACATTTAAAAATTGCACATATTCATTGCACTACATTACACTGATTCATTTATTTAAACTGTACACACCTACTGCACATGTACATTAGTAATTATGTACACACCCACTGTACATATACATTTGTAATTATGTTTATCTATCTGCACACTTCTGATTATTAATAGCAACCTGTACATATATCCATCTATTGTAAATCTCTGTTCATAGCTAATACAACCTGTATATAATGTTCATAGTACATCCATCTGTAAATATCACCATAGTTTTTCTATAACTGCACTTTATAACTTATACCTGTATCCTGCACTTGCTGCTATTGCACTCCTGGTTAGACCTACACTGCATTTAATTTCCTTGTACTTTTACATGTGTAATGACAATAAAGTTGAATGTAATCTAATCTAATATGTGCGTTAAGCGCATCAATCGTGTAAAACGCTCAACTCGCACCGCTTCATTCATGCGAATCACGTCATTTGCGCAACCTCATTCTCATGTATCGCGCTGCAGGATGTCTATTCGCGTGTTTGCATTGACTTAACATGTAAATCACTCGCGCTTGATGCTTCTTCCGCGTCTGGTGTGAACGCAGTATCAAACTGGTTTCCTGAACATGACAATGAGTTCACTGTACTTAAATGGCCTCCACAGTCACCAGTACTCAATCCAATAGAGCACCTTTGGTATATGGTGGAACAGGAGATTTGCATCATGTGCAGCCGACATATAGCCTATATACGTACTGTATAGCCTATTACCCAACCAATATCAGTGTTAGGAAAAAGTTAAAGGTTACAATCTAATGTCATTTAAAACAATAGCTAAATATGTCACGTAGTTACATTTTAAGGCATTAGTGTAGCCAGAAAATTACAGAAAAAAAGATTCCTAAATTCACAGTTATTACAGTGAAAATTGGTGAAATTTTGACATAAATAACACACAACTCAATAGGCTTTATAACTTTTTTTTTCTTAATTTTAAAGGTAAAAATAAAGGTTTATGTTAGGCTATCATAAATGAGTTTTTTTTCCAGCCATTAGGCTAATAGGCCTACCCGCAGGGCCGGAGCAAGCCGAACTGCCACTCTAGGTAATGGACTAGCACGCCGCC
Source organism: Danio tinwini (assembly GCA_903798205.1). Lineage (NCBI taxonomy): Eukaryota > Metazoa > Chordata > Actinopteri > Cypriniformes > Danionidae > Danio > Danio tinwini. The sequence goes on from CAIGQZ010034910.1 coordinate 22,033,984, forward strand.
CTCAACCCGAAAGTGAAAACGAACCTGACCAGTTCATAAAGTGAGGACGGGAGAGGACGGGTGTGTGTGTGTGTGTGTGTGTGTTGGGGGGGGGGGTGCATTGAAAGTCAGTACGTTGGGTTGGGCGGCGGGGCGCGTTTGCCGCCTTCATTATTATGCCGCTCTAGGCGGCCGCCTAGATCACCTCTATGGACGCGCCGGCCCTGCCTACCCGTCATTTTATTTATTTATTAAGCCTATTTTAATAACTTGTTTTCAGGTTACATTGAGCCAAGAGCTACAAGTCAAAACAAAACTGATATGCTAACTGTATTTTAGCTCTTAAAATAGACCTACAATATTCAATTCAATTCAATTCTCCTTTATTTGTATAGCACTTATACAATGTAGATTGTGTCAAAGCAGCTTAGAAGATTATAGTAAATTGAAACAGTGTCAGTTCAGTTTTCAGAGATTCAGTTCAGTTTAGCTCAGGTCAGTGTGGGTTAATAATCAATACTGAGAGTCCAAACACTGAAGAGCAAATCCATCGATTTGCAGCTCTACAGATCCTGAACCATGCAGTGGCGACAGTGGCGAGGAAAAAACTTCACCAATTGGCGATAGTGAAGAATTAAAAAAAAAACTCGAGAGAAACCAGGCTCAGCTGGGAACGACCATTTATTATTATATATATTATATATTATAGACGTTTGACAATAGGAGATATGGCCAAACGTCTATAATATATAATATAATAATAATAATAATAATAATAATAATATATATATATATATATATATAATATATTTTCTAGTGTTTAATAGCAGTACATCCTAAATTACTTATCTCTAAAAGATTATCATTCAGCCTACCTGCAGTGCATGTGAGAGGTTGATCCGCGGCAAATTCACTTACTCATGCACTCCAACACTGTAAACTTGACTTCGCAGGCCGATCATGTCACGATCACTAGGGATGGCTGACGTGAAACTGACGTTTCGACACAGTGTCGAGATCCCGAAGCGCAAGTTTTTCGAAACACTGCACCGAAGCATGGTCCGAAACACCCAGGTCACGTGACTAAAGTGTTTCAAAACACTTGGTCATGTGACTAAAGCGATTCAAAGCATCGATCAGTTCAGAAACGTTTCGAGACCTGGCGAATGCGCATTTGACTGACAGGGTCTGATAAATTTTCTGACTGTTATGGCCTAGTGAACCGTGCGTGTGCATGTTGTAACTGAGCTTCAAATTACTTTTGGGTTCGAATCTCGACTTCTACAAATACTCTGAAATCATGATTTTATGTATTTTAATCATGTTACTGTTTTATGGTGTAGTCTAAATAGGATACAGCTGCTGATACGCCATCCATACAGCATCGTTTTTGTAACACTGTAAAAAAATAATTCATTTTTTACAGTACTGTGATGGTTGGGTTTAGATTTTGGGTAGACATAAATAAAATACAATAAATGGGAAACTTTATGAATAATATAAATAATTCTTGTTAACTTCTAGCCACAACCGTGTCTGATCTAGCAACAACCCTGTTTTATGACCAAAACAAGACATATTTATTCACAAAGTGTTTATTCGGATGTCAGACCAATGTTGAAACAAAACGATACAAGAACAGAGCAATTCAAACTGATATTAAAACATTTCAAAAGAGCTGTCTCAGTCTGGATTCGAACCCAGTATGCCCACATGGTAGTCAGGAACCCTAACCGCTCCACTAAACCACTTTTAGGTTCAATCTACAAAGTGGAGTTTAATACCTCAATTTGCTCAACTGTTCTTTGCTGACGCTGTTGCAGTGCAATACATAAAAAATTACCACTAGGTGTCACCATAGAGTGGGGTTTCAAAACGTTTCGAAGCTTCGACACATTTGCTTTGACTGTTTCAGTGTTTCATGAAGCCTCGCTTTGCCCACCACTAACGACCACCAGCAAGCTTCTCACCTTAGATCGCTGGTTAGCATACACATTCACTATTGGACTACATTTCCGCCATATTATGGACTACACATCCATTCATGCACTCTGCTTACACGCACATGTTCCGCATCCCATCTGATTACACACCCACCACCGGACACTTGTCAAAGACTGATTACACACACAGTACATAAGCAGCACACACACTCACTTCTGGGCCAAGTCTTGTTGTCTTTAGTCAGTCACAATTCAAAGCGTTTTCCTGTCTTGTCCTTGCCGTGTATTGACCCTAGCCTAGTCTATCTGTTTCTCCCTGTCTGCCGCCATCCTTGTGACCTTCTGCCTGCTGTACTGACTACGATTCTGGATTTCCCTAATACATCTGTTTGCTCCCGTATTGATCTATGCTTGTCTGACCATCCCTGTAAATAAAACCTGCGTGTGGATCCTCATCCTGTTGTCAGCGTCTTACCCCACGGTTACAGATCATCTTTAAACTCAAAAGGCATTTTTTAAGTGTCCTGACTTGAGACGGCTCTGCTGCATAATTGGATGTTTCTTTTCACAACTGTAAAAGTGCGCTTCAGCCATGTCAAAATGAAGGCAAACATTTAAAAGGGTTCTGTGTTTTATCAATTTTAGCTTAATTTTAATAATAATGAATATAATAAATGTACATATTAATTATAGTGTAGACTACTGTGGGAATGTGCAGTTACTAAACATTTTTATTAGGCTACATATCCCCTAACTGAAAAACGAATGTAAAAAATAACAGGCAGCTGCGTTTCTGCTTAAATTTATTTACCGGTGTTACAGTTTAACTGGTGACCGTATTAACTGGTTTCCCTTTCCAGAAGTAAACTATTCACGTTGGCAGATTCATCACTTTTTCACAGCAACAAAACATGCCCATACCAAATAAAGAATCA
>CAIGQZ010034910.1:22118754-22133660 GCA_903798205.1 Danio tinwini
TACTTGCAGGACCATTCAAATATTTTGCTCGTCTCCAACTATTGACAGCAGATCACTCAATGAGAGAGAGAGAGAGAGATGCACTCGCGATATCTTTACTGCTCTATTCATTTAACCTAACAAATGTAATACCTAGACCATCACTGTGCATCTAGCGATCTGTTCTCTTGCTCATTCACTCTCGTCGCCATGTTTCCCGATTATTTTAACTCATTTTTGGGGATCTTGGGGCCGGTATAAATTTGCGGGAGATTCTCAGTGCTTCCGGGAGAGGTCATAAGGTTGGATGAGATGCTAGATAGGGGCGAACGTGTCACAGCAGCTCAAAACACTGGAAATACAATGGCTGCACTTGCAACAAACAGAGCATCACTCGCGCGAGTCGCGCCAATGAACTAAACAAAGGTCCTATCGCATCTGTATATATTTTAGCTGTGTGACGTGAGTGCATTACGCTCCCACACATCATTTACCTGTGTTGTTGCTGCTGTAGGCTATGCATAATATACAGGAGAGCACGTGCGTCTTTGGTTCTGTCAGATGTGGCGCACACACTCTCATTCCCAAACCATACAGCAGAGAGTGGCAATGTAGAACACTACCGTTTGCGATTCAGAGAGGAGAAATTTGTTATCGTGCCACCATGTAGAGACAGAAATCACATGCCGTTGTGTAAATAAGACATTACATATGGCTATTTAGCTTGTTTAATAATAGATGTGATCGGGCGCTATATATAAAATACAATTAACTTGACTTCAAGGGTGGTGGGGAAAGCATTTGGGAGGGTGGGGCCCCACCCTAATATAATGGTAGGGGAAACACTTATTTGTCCTCCTCCATGTAGATCAGGAGTGTCAAACTCCATTCCTAAAGGGCCTAAAGTCCAAAAAAGGGCCCTGCAAAGTTTAGTTCCAGCCCTGCTTTAACACACCTACTTGTAGGTATCAAACAAGCCAGAAGCGCTCAAGTAGTCTGATCTGGTGTTTAATTAGGGTTGAAACTAAACTGCAGAGCTGCGGCCCTCCAGGAACTGAGTTTGACACCTGTGATTGTAGATGTTGTTTCTCCTGAGTGAAAGAGAAATCGTGTGTGTGTGTGTTTGTTTTTCTTTAGTTTTTTTAGCTTAGAATAAATGATCTCATTATTGTTTCCCACTTACACACACTCCTTCCTCAAATCACAGAATCTAAGCATTTTTAAACCGTACTTGAAAACACATTTTTAAATAATTTTTTATATCGTAGATTAATTTAAATGATTGTTTTTAATTAGTTTTAAGCATTTTTTTTTTATAAAAAACATTTGTTTTATTATGTCTTGAGAAACTTTGTTAAATCCACTATGTAAAAAGTTATACTACTACTACTACTATTATTATTATTATTATTATTATTATTATTATTCCATCTTCATAAAGCTGATGTATAGTTGCACACATGAATGATGTTCCTCCTCATGCATGTATTTTCTCGTGAGTGAAATTGTGTTCATTCCACAGATAACGTACTTCAGCCTGTGGTATTACAACAAACAGAACCAGCAGAGATGGATTGATCTGGAGAAGCCGCTGAAGAAGCAGCTGGACAAGTACGGACTGGAGCCCACCGTTTACTTTGGGGTGGTGTTTTACATCTGCACCGTAACCCAGCTACAACAAGAGATAACCAGGTGAAGGACAGGAGCATTGCTGCTTCCCTATAAACCTACTTCTACCACAATTGGTACACTGTAAAAAATATCTGTTTCCTTGTTTTGTGATTTACGAGTTTTGGATTTATTTGAGGTGCAGTATGTAAGTTTGACACCCAGTGGTTGAACTAGGTATTGCACTCCTGGATCAAAATAAACGCAAGCGCGGGATGCCAGATTGAGTACAGGAGCGAGTGATTTAAACTGTGTTCTAAATAAAAGCAACGACACGCGATAGAGGGAATATTCTCCATATTAAAAGGAGTTTTGGTTCTAACCAACACCTTAAATTGATATACTAGAAACGGCTTCTATTTCTCACAGCTGAACAACAGAAACCTGACAGTGATGACCTCAGGTAAACCTTGTGTGCTTTATTTAGTGCTAAATGCTAACAATGTGAGTTTGAATAGATTCTAAACCTTACCGTTTCATGAGTGCATATTCTGTGCTTCTGAAAGGCTGTATTTAAATTTCTGTCGTGTTTCGTCTAGTGCAAACAGCCAAACTGCTCATTACTGCGCATCTCATCACAAAGCGTGTTGTTAGGATACGCGGTTACAATGTAACCTGCTCATCAAATGTTTACATTCGTAATATTTATGTCATTTGCTAATTAGTAACCTCATGTGGAACTGAATTGGTCTCATTTCGACGTCTGATACTGTCTATTTCGGTCACTTGACACATGCTTTCAGAGCTTTTCTGACTAAATTAATGAAATGCGCTGTTTTTTCAACAAGGCAACCCGGAGTGCTGAATTATAATTGGCTATTAATTGAATTAATTAAATTTACCTAAACAAAGACAGCGTTCCGGCACGGAGAAACAAGTATGTTCACTTGGGATGTTTCTTAAATATCTGCACACATATTATGGTATTTCTATGCTTTAGAAGAGTCAAAAACTTACACACAGCACCTTTAATCCAGGAATTAAATAACTAGTTCAACCACTGGGTGTCAAACTTACTAGACTTTTATTTAAAGAAAAAAAATATTTTCTTACTAAATAAATGTCCCATAATGCAATTCAAAAACATAAATAAACAGGGGAAAATAAAAACATAAATCAGAAAATGCAGAAAACGGTTTACAATGCAAATAAATCATATAAACTTTTGCATATTAGCCAAAAGTATTACTGAAATTAATATAATTGGGAATAAATATATATTTCTCAATGATAGGCTAAAAAAGTCAGCAGATTCCATGTGGGCCTACTCAAGTCTTTCATACAGATAAATCTTCTCAGGTGTTTGCTGGATAATGCATTCAGAAGTTAATGACCAAACATGTCTTTATAGACCATTTTGAGGGATGTAAACAAAAACAATGGTCCCAACGCATTTCCTGTTTTACATTTCTATAGCTTTAGAGAATCCAACAAGCCACATATTGATAAATGTTATGATTGCTGTTTTAACATTACGTTATGATTGAATTGCCTCTACTTACAGTTATGAAATAGCTTGATAACATGCAGGAAATGTTCATGGGCCAGTGACATCACCACATTGAAATGGTCTGTAAAACTTCACATTGTTGTTGCAGATGTAATATAGCAAAACATTGATTTAAATATTTTCTTATTGGCTATTGATGTCATTTACCAGTTGTTCAAACATCTTTACCAAAGCCTTTCTACTAAATGGTCAGTCTTGTGCGTCCACTATGTTTGTAGTTTGTTTACATTTTTAATTTGTGTTTGCAGTTCTAATGGAATTCACGTCCAACGCAATATATTGTGGACAGCGGTTTGACATACTCTTTTTAACATACTACATTTTGGGACACACTAATTCCATTTTCAAACACTATTTAGGACGTGAAGTATGTGAATTAAGACACAGCATATGTCTAGAGTTATCAGATCAATGCTTTACTCACTTCCTGTTTTTCACACAGATATCAGTATTATCTGCAGCTGAAGAAAGATGTTCTGGAGGGAAAGATCCCCTGCTCTATTGAGCAAGCCATACATCTGGCCAGCCTGGCTGTGCAAGGTGTGTTTTTTTTCTGTCTAATGTTATGCTTGGCATTTGGGGGAGTTCTGTGTACTTGAGATATTAGAATTGATGCAGGTGTTATTCTGCACTGCCCTCGTAGCTCACATTTTATATTTTAAATGCAACGTCACTGCTGTAAAAATCATTTTTTATTGAAATAAGACTTTAATGAAAAATGAAATGAATTAATAAATAATATTTGCAAGATAATTTATATTATAATTGTAAAAATTGTATTAAAAAAAAAAAAAAAAATATATATATATATATATCTAAAAAAATATAAAAGGTAAATTTATTCTAAAATAATTTGTTAAATTATTGGGTCCCCCCGCCCACCAATATTGATTGACAGGTGCGCATTACCATATGCTCAGTTTGTTTTCACGTCTGCCATTTTCAGTGCGAGTCAAAGCGACGTCACCAAAGAAACACCCCTGCTCTATTTTTAGATGTAAGGCTCATTGGGCTCAACATTCACCACTTTATCGCTCTCCTCACCGCCAGTGTTTGTGAGTTTTGGTGGGTTTGCGTACATGTGTACTTTTCATTGCCTAGGTCACCTCTATGGACGCACTGGCCCTGCTCAAGACACTGTTCATATGTCTGCAGCGCCACAGAGCGTTATCTGAATAGTTTCATTTTCAATAACATGCAAATGTGCGCGTCTGGTGTGTCGTGTCGTGGCTCTGAGCGGTGCATCCGCTGTATGTCGCCCTTTAGTTATAGCCTCAAGCAGGTCGTACAACAGAAGCGCCGCTCGGCGACAAGCAGCGTCGCGCCACACAGCGGCATGCATTTCTGAATTCTAAACATAAGTTTCTATCAGGTGACACACACCGGTGCCGCAAGTGTGCGATACTTTCAACTGTCATGTGCACGCCGTGTCACGGTGCATCCGGTGTGTGATGCCCTTCAGTCAAAGTTAATTCAGTGTGCTTTATTAGTCTCGGTGTAGGCTACAAGCTCGGAGCTTTAAACTAGCACACAGTTGGCTGTAAAACTATACAAAGACACAAATGATTTTGTCCTCTCTGCTTGGTCTGTGTCCGAGTCGTACATGTACAGCTGAATGCTGGTCTTTTCACTCATGTTGCTTCTCTCTGTCTGCCTGTTTGTAGCCATACACAAAGTGGGGGAGCTCTTGGCTCCGCCCCCTTGTTAAGTTGGGCGGGAAGTCGAAACTAATTTTCATGTGAAGCAACACGCCCCTAAAACAGCAAACTGTGTACACGCCCCCATAATGACACTTTTTAACACATCATAATAAAAAAATCTGAATTGTGTTTTGAACTGAACCTAAACTGGCACACTCAGAAGAACCATAATACTAATATTACATCTTAAAAAAGGGGTGAAATAGGTGCCCTTTAAGTTTCTAGATTAATCTCACTGTAATCTTGAAGTTAATCTAGATTAAAATGGCTCATTTGAGTTCTGCCGAAGGCATTCAGAATATGTGTGCTACCCAAATAATGACTAAAAGTAAGTCTGAGTCTTTTTCTGCTCCCATAACTCTTGGGTTAGCTGTTTTGGAAAATATAAACAGATGTGTCAGTATAATATTAACATATACTTTCTATGTGAATTCATGTTTTAAGTTTTTACTGCAAATGTCACACCCATAATGCTGGAATTGCTCATATATATATATAATTGTTAAAAAATTGATTTGTAAAATAGGATGAACAATCGTTTCATTCATTTTCTTTATGGCTTAGTCCCTTTATTAATCAGGGGTCGCCACAGAGGAACCAACTTATCCAGCATTTGTTTTATGCAGCAGATACCCTTCAAGAACATACTTTATAAGTATAAAAACGGTCAGTATCTTAATAATAAGCCACTAGTTAATAGTGAGAATTAGTCCTTAAACTAAAGTGTTACCAAAATAATATGGTGTAACTTATTTATGTCTGTAAAAATGTTTGCTTCTGCTCTTTACTATTAAATTCTATTTAACTCTATTATATGAAGTTGATGGTGTTTAGCGATGTTGCAACAGCACATTTGCGTTAGCATTCTTCAGATAACGTGTGGCCAGTGTCTGGTTCACGAGTTCACATACTCCTCAGTGAAGGTGCGGTTTAATATTACTACAGCCTGTGAAGTCTAAAAAATCACAGCGCCATTCATCAAACTGTGCTGCCAGGCTCCAACACACACTCACACACCGCTCAAGGCAAAATGATCAGCCCTTCTGTTAAATTGTTATTCTTTTAAACATTTTCCCCAAGTGTTGTTTAACAGAGATTTAAACATCATTCATTCATTCATTCATTCAGTTTCCTTCTGCGTAGTCCCTTATGTTAGAGGTCGCCACAGTGGAATCAACCGCCAACTATTCCAGCATATGTTTTACACAGCGGATACCGTTCCAGCCTGAACCCAGTACTGGGAAACACCCATACACACACATTCTCTCTCTCACACACACACACACACACACACGCACGCACGCACGCACGCACGCACGCACGCACGCACACATACACACAACAGCCGATTTTAGTTTATTTAATTGACCTATAGCTCTTGTGGACTGTGGGGGAAACCGGAGCACACGGTGGAAACCCACGCCATGCAAACTCCACACAGAAATGCCAACTGGCTCAACCGGGACTCGACCCAGCGACCTTCTTGCTTTAAGGCCAATGTGCCACCCTGATTTAAACATAATAGCTTTAATAATATATAGAGTTTCTGAAATTCCTGCTAATATCACAAGGCTCCCAAAACCTAATTTTCCAACTCAATGTGAATTATGAACATAATGCAATGCTGTCTTGCATTAACAGCATTGTACTGTCAATTAAACTTTGGGTATCAAACAGGAAGCATGTGTTTTTATGACCATTAAGCTTACTGTATTAAAATGTAAACTTAGTATTTCACAATATAATAAAATAGTTCAAAGTTTCTTTCTTAGATTTTTTTGTCCAAATATCTAAACATTCCTAAATCAAGAAGCATTTTCTAGACCAGTAAAAAATATAAAATAAAGTTTTGTTTAAAGAAATAATATGCCAAAATTAGGTGAGTTTAATCTTTAAAAGTAAACTAAATAATCTGCCAATGGGGTAAACTAAATAATCTTCATGTCAAAAGGAAAGACAAGATTATTTTGCTTACACTATCGGCAGATTATTTTGCTTGTTTTAAGAAGAAACTCGCTTAATGTTGGCTGATTATTTCTTAAAACAAGACAGGAGACTTGTAAATGAGACTAAAAAAGTAAAAATAGTGTTCCTTTAAGGAGGCTAATGATATTGACCTTAAAACTGGTTTATAAATTGTAAAAAAAACAGCTTTTATTCCATCCAGGGTAAAAGAAACGTAGAAATTTCTCCAGTAGAAAAAATATTATGATGTAGGGCTGGGCAATATGGCAAAAATGCAATCTCAATAGTTATTTTCTATATTGATAATGATATACATTTCGTTATAAGTAGTTAATGTTTCCACTTTTAAAAGAGTATCCCAACCATGACTGAAGGTGAATACTGCTGGTGGGAAAGTGAAACGAGTGCACTAAACAATACAGGGTGATGTAACATGACCTATTATCGGCCGAATTTCGATGAATCTCTAAGATCAACACAATTATAGATTGCTGTAGTTGCATATTTCTGCTATGTGATTGGCTCTTAGGATCAGTATCGAGTGAAAATGTCAAGCGTTTATCATCGTTATCGACTAGTGGTGTAACATCACAAATCTCACGGTTCTGATCACATTATAGTTTTTTTAGTCAGGGATCGGACCATTTTTTGGATCAGCCAAAAAGGGGAGGGGACAAATGTAATTTGCTTTCCATTTATTACAAAAACAGCACTGCAAGACACTTTTGGTTTTAGCAAACAGAGCTTAGAAGCTGTATAAAAATAATCAGCTGACTAAAAAGAAACTAAAATATTCAGTACTGTGAAAAATTCACTGTTACTCTTACTGTTGCTGATAACGCTAAATGTAGAAATCTAACATTATCATTTGTATAACCCATATTTGTTTTTAGTCTTATTTTCAACAAATGATTCAGTTATTCACTCAACTTCATGTTTCATTGCTAGATGTGTCATTTTTAAAGATTTATCTCCACCTATTGGTTAAATAATGTAATGTAATTGCTGCTATAAACTCATTTTTGAGCGTCAAGTTAAATGCATATGATGGTGATTCGAATCTTTACCCTAAGCTGTAACATCAGTGGTTATATCTATAAGCTGTTATTCCAGTACTTCTGTGTTATTTGAATGCTTGTAACTTCATAAGACTAAAGACTGAATCTCTTTCTTGATTTTTGCGTTTTCTGATTTAAATGCTGCGATTCGAAGCATTAATAAACATATGAAGAGTTCAGATGCAAAATCCTCGAAATCAATCAGACTTGTTTTCTTGTAAATGAGCATTTTCTCTCAGGCTCCTCTGATTAAGTTCAGAAGTTTCTTTTTATATGTAATGATAAGGTTATTAACCTTATCATTAAGGTAAATAAAATAACTTTTTTTCATAAATGTCACTTTAGACAATACATTGGTTTTTACAAAATAGATTTTCTTTTGCGTCTAAACCAACTAAATCCACTTGTGCTTTTTCAGCAAAAACCTCTAAATCCACTATTGAAACAAGACACTGTAATTAGTTGAAAATCACTAAAGATGCAATTACAAATTATTTTACCAAACATAAAACACACTACACAAACCACCTAAAATTAAAAATATATAAATCTGTCAAGTAAGTGGCGGTTCATTCCGCTGTGAAAAACCAGGGAAAAAGCAGAAGGAAAATGAATGAATGAAATCTGTCAAGTAAGTGCATTAATCAATGTCATAAATTAAATCTGAACAATCTGTTGTCATTTATGATATTTGGGATTTAGATTTAAAGTAAGTAGAACAATGTTAACATTGTAAACTAAGCTTGGTGGATTCAAATAATGTAGTGTAAAACATTGTGAAACATCAATATCTGTGCATTCTCCATTAATATAATGAGCTTATCAGATGTATTTGAAGTAATATAAATAATGTGTATTTATATACAGTACATTATATTTATAAAAAAATTGCTTGCATTAGCAAATAAAAGACAAGGTAGGCCTACTGAGCAAAAAAGGGATGTCTTTCAGACACCTGGAAGCTGTCATTCATTCATCGTCACCATACTTAAGGTCTTGGTTGCTTGTTTATCCTCATAGCATTCATGTGGGATAAAAAAAACGGCATCTTAACTCTGTGTTTCGTGAAACTAAGTTGGCGTTTAATGTATAGAAAATACGACTCATTCAAAGTAACGTCACTTTGCCATTCACTGACAGTCGGACAGTCATGCAGTTCATGCAACTCCATCTTTTAAAATCAAAATCGAAAGCGGAATGAAGGAGTCCTATATAAAAGCCGGTGTATCAGCTCGCTACTACATTGAAAACATTTCATTCGATTCGCGACTTCTAATTGGATCTCGGGATTTAGCGGCTTTTGCCGTCAAAAGCAAGTGGCGTTTAGCGGCTTTTGCCAACAAATTTATATTTGTAAAAGTGCTGACGCTGGGATTTAGATGATTTGAAGCATCATTTTTGGCAGAAGTGGCGTTTAGCGGCTATTGCATCTGAACTCTTCATATGCAAATCACTATCATTTATGATGTATGTTGTGTGAATGTTGAGATCCCGATCCAGTGTTTCCTCTAGTATTTTTCCCAGCTGTGGCGGCAGGCCTTTTACACAAATCTACCAGCTACCTATGGCGTTATTTCAATGACAAATGTTGTGTGCGCAGAATTACAAGGCTAGATCGCATTTATGTAATATGAGCATGCAAATCTCTTTGCTTGCGCGCCGATTTCCTCTGTGTGCACAAAACATCTTTGCATGCCATCAAATATACGCTGCTCACAGCTCTCTGCCCTTTACCGATCCAGCCACAGGCCCATCCATCTGGCCCATCAAGACTCACTCTCATTTCATCAGTCCATAAAACCTTAGAAAAATCAGTTGAGATATTTCTTGGCTCAGTCTTGACGTTTCAGCTTGTGTGTCTTGTTTAGTGGTGGTCGTTTTTTAGCCTTTCTTACCTTGGCCATGTCTCTGAGTATTGCACACCTTGTGCTTTTGGCCACTCCAGTGATGTTTCAGCTCTAAAATATATGGCAAAACTGGTGGCAAGTGGCATCTTGGCAGCTGCACGCTTGACTTTTCTCAGTTCATGGGCAGTTATTTTGCTCATTGTTTTTTACACAGGCTTCTTGCGACCCTGTTGACTATTTTGAATGAAACGCTTGATTGTTTGATGATCATGCTTCAGAAGCTTGGCAATTTTAAGAGTGCTGCATCCCTCTGCAAGATATCTCACTATTTTTGACTTTTCTGAGCCTGCCAAGTCCTTCTTTTGACCCATTTTGCCAAAGGAAGTTGCCTATTAATTATGCACACCTGATATAGGATGTTGATGTCATTAGACCACACCCCTTCTCATTACAGAGATGCACATCACCTAATATGCTTAAATGGTAGTAGGCTTTTGAGCCTATACAGCTTGGAGTAAGACAACATGCATAAAGAGGATGATGTGGTCAAAAATATAATTTGCCTAATAATTCTGCACTCCCTGTATGCAGAACCATAGACTTTTATCCATAAAGTATAATTATGGGAACTGTGTTCATCTTAACAGAAAGCTACGTCGTGTTTGCTGGCCTCATGCATCACAAACCTGTCAGTCAGTCAGCATGTCACCTTAAAGGGTTAAACAAATAACCCACAGCACTACTACCATTACAGAAAAGTTTGTGCTGTTATATTATAATTCACTTATATTTTAAAATGTTTTGGTGCGATTATAACCCGCTATTTATTAAAAAAAAAACAACAACTGAATGTTTTTAACGAGAAGCTGTAATGTAGCCGTGGCGGGATGAATTTTGTTGTGGCACCCGCCATGGAAGAATGAATGTAGCGGAAACCATGCGATCTTATAATGATTAATCGTGCAGCTTACACTGACTGAATAGATGAAGGCTGAACAAGTAGTGACAGAAAACACCTGTAATGAAGCCCACCACATCCTGAATAACCCACCACAACCTCTTCTGTTATCGTTACATTTTACAGAGAAACCTAAATGCTTTCATATGTGTGATTTGAATGGTGCTAGAGGTGATCTCTCTGCGAACGTAACACATTTAGGATAAATCTACCAGCAAAAAATGTTTCTAATCTGCAGGCCACATGTGTTTCGTGATTCGTACAGATCACAAGCCACGGTTCGGATCAGCCGTGATCTGCGATTTATTGCGACCCCATATGATATAGTTTATTAGCCCAGCACTATTATGTGGTAACACTTTACATTAAGGTTGTATTAGTTAATGTTAATGCATTTTTTCATAGTGAAAAAGCACTGAGCAATACATACATTACAGTATTTGTTATGTTAGTTAACGCTAGTTAATGAAAATGCAGTTGGTTCATATTAACTCATGGGGCATTAACTAATTATTAACAAGCATAAATTTGGATTTTAATAAGGCATTAGTAAGTGTTGAACTATGATTGATAAATGCTGTACAAGTATTGTTCATAGTTTATGTTAGTAAAGACATTAACTAATAGTGTCTTCTTACTCCATACAATATCAATTGGGAAATATTTGAAAAAGAATACAAATTTTTAGAGGATGCGAATAATTTTGTTTTCAGCTGTATATATATCTGGCAACATGAGTTATCAGACTGCTGTTAAACTGACGTCAGGCACTGTCAAAAGGCCTTTGTTTCTGCATGGTTTGGATGAAGCAGGGGTTATTTTTAAGCACCAGCATTGCTGTGCAAGGAGCTTCATGCTTTAGATGTTCTGCATAGCTGTGATCATTTCTAACAGGCTGATTAGACGTGCTGTTAATGTTGAGCTACTATTGTTACAAAGGCTAAATCCATTCCTTCCATAACAAAACGTCTCTCGGCTTCGCTAAATTTAGAAGTGTGATTGCTCTAAATTACACGTGCTCCTGCTGGAGTGTCAGCTCACGTCTTCAGATGTTACATTGCAAACACAACATTGAAGCCGCAAGTCAATGCATTTTTATTTATTATAGGAATTTATTTTTTTAAAAAGTGGTTATATTTGTAAAATAAATTTTAAAAATTAAAAATTTTAATTAATTAAATAAGTTAGTTCAGTATTAGTTTGTTCACCTCAAGTAAACAGCTAGACTAGTAAAAAAAATTAAATTTGTAAAATAAAACAATGTCAAACAAAAACAAAAAAATCTAAAATAAATTAAAAAATGATATATTTTTAACATTATAAATAGTTTGGTAAAATTAAATAAATAAAAAGGCAATGCAATTAGTAAAATTATAAAAATAATTGTTTGTAAATTAAATATAGAATAATTTAAATAATTGTAATGAATAATAAAAATATAATTTAAATAAAATTTTGGTTTCTTTATTACTTTTACTTGTTTGTTTGTAAATTGAATATAGAATAATTTGTTTAATGTAAACAGATAATTAGTAAATAAAGAAATCAAATTAAATTTGTGTTTATTTATTTTACTTCTGTGTATTTTCTGACAAACTAAAATATTGCATTGCAAGGCTTAATAATTTAACATATAAGACTAGTGAAAAGAAGGAAAATTGGGGAAAAATGTAAAACAAAAGCTTCAATAAATCTAAAATAAATAAATTATTTTTTTTACATTACAAATAGTTAGGTAAAATAAATAAATAAATAAATAAAAACACAATGCATTTAGTGTAATTATAAAATATTTTTGTAAATGGAAAAATTTGTTAAATGTAAATAAATAATTATTTTACATTATAAACAGTTTGGTAAAATAAAATAGATAAAAAGACAATGCATTTATCAAAATTATAAATATTTTTGTCAATGAGAAAATAGAATAATTTGTTAAATAATTGTAAATAAATAATTAGTGTGGAAAACAATTCTAAATTTGTGTTTTTTATTCATTTATTTTAAAGAAATTATACATATCAATTGTTTGGTTAAATAAATAAACACACAATGCATTTAGTTACATTATAAAATATTTCTTTGTAAATGGAACATACAATAATTTAAATAATTTTAATAAAAAGAAAATCAAAAATATATATAATTGTAATATTTTTTTTGTTTCTTAATAATCAATTAATTAATTTTATTTCTGTGCATTTTCCGACAAATTAAAATATTGCACCAGGGCTTAATAATTTAACATATAAGACTAGTAAAAGGAAAGAACATTTATATATAAAAAAACATTAATAAAAAATGTAAAAAAAAAAAAAAAGGAAAATAAATAAAAGATTTTTTTTACATTAATAAGTTTGATAAAATGAATGTAATAAATAATATAAAATAAAACGTCAATGCATTTAGTAAAATTACAAACTATTTTTGTAAATGGAAAAACAGAATAACTTGTTAAATAAAAGTAGATAAATAATTTGTAAAAAAAAAAAGTAAAAATTGTAATTAAATTAGTTTCTTTGTTTCTGAATTTATTTATTTATTTTACTTCTGTGAACAGAACACTGTGCAACATAAATGATAAGTGATAATAATAATTTGCATATGTTTATTAATCCTTCTAAGCGCTGCATTCAAATCTGTGTTTGATCAAGAGAGATTCAGTTTTTAAACATTTTCAGTTCGTTACAAACAATTAAATAACACAGAAGTACTGGGAGAACAGTTTATAGTTCAGATATAAACACTGATGTTTTTGGTAAAGATTAGAATCACTGTTTAATGGAACTTGACGCTGGTGAATGTTGCAGCAATTACATTGTAAAACCAATGGGTGGCGACAAACAATCATCAAAATGATGTCTCTGAATAGGTTTTCAAAAATGATCCACCTATAATGAAACATGAAGTTTTATGTGTAAATTGTTGAATTATTAATTGAAAATAAATATATGTTGTACAGGATGTTGGATTTCTATTTTTAGCATTATCAGCAACAGTAGCAAAGATTATTTATTTGTCACTTATTTGTAAAATAAGTATTTGTGAATAAAATATAAATGTAGTTATTTGTTAAATGGAGTTAAATAAATGATGTTCTAATTGAATTGTTAATTAGCTTTGTTATTTTTATATTTTCTGTGAATTTTATGACACAATTATCATCACACCAAAGGCTTTTGGTCCATGGTCATGTTTATGTTTCATTTTGGGGCTTATTTTCAATCTAACACTAAACCTACGTTTTCCCAATATTTCCAGCTGACCTCGGAGACTTCAATCGATATGATTCCCAGGAATTTCTTCAAAAAATCGTGCTTTTTCCGATGGTGAGCAAACATGGAGTATTCAATTCTGTTTTCCTGATTTAAAAACGGCATAATATTTCATCAGCTCTTTAAATCTACACTGTTTTCTCTTTTCTCAGCCATGGATACAAGACGAGAGGGTCGTGGAAGAAGCCACTCAGAAAGTCACCATGCTTTATCAGAACTACCGGTGAGTTTTTGGAGCCCTCTATGCTTGTTTTATCCTGTGTGAGTGTTCAGATGATTCCTGTTAGAGGATTTCAATGCAGCCGTCAAACCCTGACCTGAATTATCATCAGACTTTTTGCTTTAGCTTCATAAACGCTCTTGGCTTTCCTTCAAAAGTTGATTTCGGGGGACATTTGTGTGCCTTCAGCACACATGAGATGTATAGTGAAACATTTGTCACGTTTTAATACAGATTTAAAATGAATTGATGATTTGAATGGATTATTCAAACATGTATGGTGCACTCTGGGGTCTTTTATTATGTCTTGCAGAAATGTGCATGCATTATATTGCTGTGATGATGTATTTTAAACTATGCACAGTAAGCATGAGAACAAATTGGTAAAACTAATTTTAATAAAACTGCAAAATATAAATGTGTAAAAACATTATTAAAATAAAATATAAAAACAATTATTGCAATGATTAAAATGTTAATAGCATATTTCTTGATTGTAAAATAAATATGACTATACTTTTTTATTTGAGTTTCACGGCATGCAATGCATGGCATGTTTTTCTCATGTTATATTTAAAAAATAAAAGTAATTAAATTACAGTAATATTAAAAAAATACAGTAATATTATAAATATGATTATATTAATATAATAATAATCATACAGGAAATAAATACAGTTATATATATATGTGTGTGTGTGTGTGTGTGTGTGTGTGTGTGTGTGT
>CAIGQZ010034910.1:22133760-22151932 GCA_903798205.1 Danio tinwini
ACACACACACACACACACACACACACACACACATTAAAAACGCACACACAAATATTAGAAAAACACACACACAAGAAACAAACACACAAAACAGCAAATGTTTGAGAGTGTGTGTGTGTTTGTATTTATGAGTTTGAGTAATTGTGTATGAGTGTGTGTGGAGTGTGGGTGAGTATACAGTATATGTGTGTGTGTGTGTGTGTGTGTGTGTGTGTGTGTGTGTGTGTGTGTGTGTGTGTTTGTCTGTCTGTCTGTGTGTTTCTCAGAGGTCTTTCTGCACCGGAGGCTGAGTTACTGTACATGCAGGAGGTGGAGAAGATTGAGGGCTACGGCGAGGAGAGCATCCAAGCCAAGGTAAAGTTGCAGATGGTTAACAGCAATACAGATTCAGTTTCATGCATGCCAACAGATTATGCATGAAAAACACATGACTGCTTACAAAGTGTGAAATACATGCACTAGAAAAGCCACAAAACATCTTCCGGAATCAGATGATGTTGTCAAAACAAGAAGCAGATGTAAAACACTGATGAAAAAAAAAACATGAGCACAATAAATGCATGCATTAAAATAGTCCAGTACATGTTCATGCATGCATAGCCCAGTGATGGAAAAATTTATTAAAAGGATTTAAAGCAGAGATTGCTAACATTATTGCCATTGCAATATTTTTCCTAAAATAATACACACCCTATTATGAGTCACGCTGTGGAAACATTGATATTTGAAAAATTCTCATTAGTAAGTCATGTTTACTTTCATTCAGAAATAATGGAAAACAGTATAGCCCTAAATAAAACAAGCAGGGAGTGAATTACAGGGGGGGACTGGACCCCCTAAATAATGGAAGGATGTCAAAACAAGATGTATGGGGGAGGTCAGCCCTTTAATATTGAGAAATAGTTTTGTCTGATCTGTATTTTAAATAATAACATTAATAATTAAAGTAATAGATAATATAAATACATTTTTTAAATCCTTCACAGGACTCCACACTTGTAAACACTCGCTGCATCACGCTCGTACGGCCCTCACCTCCACTCACACTCGTCAGCGCTACCAAGCCGACCAATCACAGAGCTTGCGCTATGCATATGCATTATATTTTTTGAGAGGTGCGCGCGTCAACGTTGCAGAGGGCCATGCGTCCACTTGTAGGCTGCGCCGTAGTATACGCGTACGATTGACGCAGAAATATAAATCAGCTTTAAGTATATTAATTAGGACTGCTCGGTGTGTGCCGCCTTTTGGATAAAGGCTGATTTATATTTCTGCGTCAAGCGCACGTGTATGCTATGGCGCAGCCTACACATGGACGAATAGCCCCTTGCCGTGGCCGTCGGCGACGTTGATGCTAACCTCTCAAAAAATGTAACGTATACACGTAGCGCAAGCTCTGTAATTGGTCTGCTTGGTAGCACTGACAAGTGTGGGCGGAGGTGAGAGCTGCACGAATGTGATGCAGCGAGTGTTTACAAGTGTGTAGTCCCGTGAAGGAGCTCCGGATGAAGACTGTTGTTTTGTGTTTACCTTATGATTAAAGTTGTTGCACGTCCGCCGGTTCCCGCCTCAAAATGAGCGAATTTGAGCCACTTGTACATTAAGGAAGTGTTCAGAAAACACAAGCACCAGCGAAGAAACTCGACACAGAGAAACATAAACACCTACTGCCAGCTAGCGTTTCGGAAGTGTATTGCAGAAAAACAGAAACAGCGCGCAGAAGTATAAATGCACTGCTGCGCACGAGGCTTGCGACTTGGTTTACACAGATCACTTGACGCAGAAGTATAAACCAGGCTTAAGATGTTAAACCGAGGTCCTGACTCTCTGTGGTTGTTAAAAATCCTGGGATGTCCTTCAAAAAAGAATAGGGGTTTAACCCTGGGTGCCTGGCTAAATTTGCCAACTGGCCTCTGTTCATCATGGCCTCCTAACCCTCCACATATCATAATTGGCTTCATCACCTCAATTGTCTCCTCTCCACCAATCAGCTGGTGTGTGGTGTTCGCTCTGGCTCAATATGGCTGCCGTTGCATCATCCAGGTGAATGCTGCACACTGGTGGCGGATGTGGAGATTTCTTCTAATGTGTAAAGCGCTTTTAATGTCCAGAAAAGCGCTATATAAATGTAAGGTATTATTATTATTATTTTTTTTTTTTATTAACAACATTATGTAAGTTGCTTGGGAATTTGTCACAGTGCATTTCAGATGGTTTAAAAAAGATGACTATTTCTGTTCCTAATAGTAAAAAGTCATAGCACCTAGTAAGTCCAACATCTAGTCCTGTGGGATTATTTTTATCATCTTATGAATCACATCTACACAAAAAAAGTCAATTGCAGCCCTTTAAATGAATAATTATTTTGTATTTCTGAATGTTAAGCAGTGTATGCTCTTCCGTGTTGTCTGAACAGGACTCTCAGGCCACAGACGTGATCATCGGCTCCTGTCTGGATGGGATTTTTGTCAAGCACAAAAATGGGAAAGCCCCTCTCATGTTTCGGTGGGTGTGCATTTATCTTTTTGTGCACGTTTGGCATTCGTGCATTAGGGCTAGTCAATATTTGTGACTTATATTTGATTACTATAAAGTAAAAATAAGGATCATGTGACACTGTAGACTGGAGTAATGGTGCTGAAAATTCAGCTTTAAATCACAGGAATAAATAGGATGTTAAAATAGATTCACATAAAGAATTGTTCATTTATTCCCAGATGTAGACCCCGCCTGTGGTTTGGAGCGAGCATCATTGGTTCATATGTTGTGTATTGAGATGTGTATTGAGACAAAAGTCACAGTTAATTGTTTAATCAAAGAGCCCCTATTATACATTAAAAAGTGTCATATTTTGGTTTTAAGGGTCTCATACAAAATATTGATATGCATGCAATGTCAAAAAACACTTTCATGGTCTTATAATCTGCATTTATTTTTACCTAATTATCCCAGCGACTCCTAAATGAATCGTTCAGTGATTCATTTGTTCCCAAATTTCTCCTTAGCTTGATGCTAATCTGCGCTGATTGGACCGATGACTGCCTGTTGCGATTGGTTGACAGTGTTCACCGCGAGACAGTGAAATGCCCAGCACGGCTTTTCAACGATATTGTAGTAGTCAGAGTGTTTGTGCGAGCATACCTGCCAACACTCCTGTTTTTCCTGGTCGCAGTGGCCACCTGAAACACGATTCTTAGAAGTTACTAACACCATAGTACACAGTACACAGTTTTCAACAGTGTTATCAGGGGCAGTGTGTCTATAGAGGCGACCTAGGTGGCCACCTGGGGCGGCAGAATATTGAGGGCGGTGTCCGCGAACCCCCCGGTCCTCACTTTCATCCGCGACACCCACCCCCTTCCTCCCGGTCCTCACTTTCATTTGCAAACCAGTCACTTTCTTTTTCACTTTCGGGTTGAGGGCGGCGTGATCGCTGTTCTCCTAGTGAGCCAGTTCAGTTTGCTCCGGCCCTGATGATTGTTATTCAGACATCTCACCCCGAACCTAACGCAAGCTCTCAAAAGCATTTACATCCATAATTAAAGCTGCGTGTGTCGCGTTTTCAACGTGGCATTAGGTGCGATATGAGAATATAAAGATTACCCTGATACAGTATACGCGGTTAAAAGTAACAAAACACAATTAAATACTGAATTTGCAAGCTAGAGAAAACAAGGAGGCAGCCATGATAATGCATTTACGCACACTTGTGAAATGGAGGAAGAAACTGATCCATGATCCACCGATCCATGTACTGACAAAGTCCCTTACATCAATAGTCTTTTTTGATCCTTCCTTTAACAAACGGCTGACGAATGCACCGTTGTAAGCGTGTAGATTCCAGAAGCACGCGAACTGTACAAGGCTGGGCTACAATCCTGAGGTATTATTTCAAAAATAAACCTCAACCAATGACTCTTCACAGTCTCATCTTTAGGTGGACAAAAAATAACACTAACTTTCCCTCACACTTCCAATAATATCCAGCTAAGCACAGCATCTTTATGACTTGGTTCAACTGGCGTCTGCTACAGTGTTTGTCTTCCTTTGTTTATTTGCTACTGTGTTAGTGGGCGGGGCAGCAGGTTTAAATTTTCCTGGGTTTGCTCGTGTAACAATTGGGCGGGGCTTAAGATTTGTATCGACGTCGCGCCACAACACCTAAAGACTCGTTATCAAGACAATTCATTTGAAGCACTATGAGTCGACTCTTTTATAAATGAATGAGTAGTTTTAAACACTGTCCACTTTCAGATTTAAGCCTTAGCTGGATATTTCACTTCACTTAGAGCTGTGTTACACACTACATGGAAGGTCATTCCCAAAAACTCATAATAGGGGCTCTTTAATAGTGAGAATTGTACCCTAAAACAATGTTTGACTGATTTTTATGTGTTGTCAGAGCAAAACACAAGATGTGAAGCAAACAATGGCATACATTTTGAATAAAGACGTCCCAATATCCGTCATTTTAGGCCAAAGATAAGAAAAACATGGTCCCTGTATAATCCTGGAGGCCCTGAGTGTTGCTTTAGTCTTCAGAAAGCTGTTTATTTTCAGTTTTAGTGTGCTGTATTGCCGTCATGTGTCTGACCCAAGCTCTGGGTTGTTTCTGCAGGTGGAATGACATTAATAATATGACTCATAATAAGTCCTTCTTTGCCCTGGAGCTCGCCAACAAAGAAGACACAATCCAGTTCCAGACCGTAAGTCTGCAGATCATCCTCATGCTTTTTTTTTGGGCTAAAATAAGCAAACACTAAATAAACATGGTGTTATTCTGTGAAAGTGTATGTCTGTGAACGGGTTTGTTGCTGATCTATAACGAACGCCACTCGTTTAGTGGCTGAAACACAAGAGTCGATGTTCTGGCCTGATTTGATTTGAGTAAAAATGTTCTGGCTGTGTTTCAGGAAGACATGGAGACGTCCAAATATGTGTGCAGAATGTGGCTGGCGAGGCACAAGTTTTACAAGATTAACAACAGCAGTCTGTAAGTTTATATATATATATATGTGTGTGTGTGTTTTCTGTGTCCGTGTGTGTGTGTGTCTCTTATGTACGGTTTTTGTGATGTATGAAGACACATCTGTATAATGTCATGGGTTTGACTGATATTATAAGAAGGTGGTTAATTATGAGCACATTGCTGATGTCCTCATTTCTCCAAAACCTATAAATCAAACAAAATAAGTTTTTTTTTCAGAAAGTATAACTGCTTATAGTTTCCTGTGAGAGTTGGGTTTATGGGTAGGGTGGGGTAAGGCCAATAGAAAATACAGTTTGGACAGTAGAAAAATAATGGAAACCTCTGTAATGTCCCCACAATTCCCAAAAACATGTAGTTTAATGTAGTGCTTCTTGTACATTCTGAGACCCACTTTATATTGTAGATCAATCAGGCAGTGAAGATCATTGATTTTTTAAAGAAAACAGACCATAAACAAGGCGATATTGTAACAGCCCACAGTTCACTGGAAGCACTTGAACAGATTTACTGAAAATTAAAAGTCCTAATGCATATACCCCTAAACTAAAGTGTTATCCAATACTCCTCTTGGTTTCTTCACCACTGTCCTTTACTGTCTCCAGAGAGCCGTCTTATGACCCGAACTGTGAGGGCCCTCAAAGGTCCATTCTCTCTCTTTCTTTTCCTCGCTTTCCAGCCCTCTCTCGTCTCTCTGTGCCGGCTGATAAAGGGTGAGAACGTCTGCATGCGGATGGCACACTGCATTTTTTTCCTGCTGTTTTGCAAGTCATTGTGCTGCTTTAACTTAATGTTCACTACATTACTTCTTACTGTATTACTGGTCACTGTGTTATAGCAGGGTGTTCGCGGGGTCTTGAAAAGTATTAAAAAGTCAATCAATCAATTATGAGAAAATTAAGGCCCTTAAAAGGTATTTGAAGTCTTAATACCGTTTTTACGAGGTCTTAAATTTTGTTCAAGCGTTGTCCAAAGTGTTTGACTCCAAAAAAGCATAAATATATTTATTTTCCTCGATTGGTTCAGGCCGGGGTGCATCCGGCCAAGCTCCTCTGATGGGTGATGTCACGTAATTTGTGACAAACAAACAAAAAACTAATTTGCGATACCATAGAGCAGGGCTATTCAATTGGCGGCCCGCGAGGCTATTTGTTCCGGCCTTTTAAATAGTGTGACCAAGACAACAAAAATGAATTTACTTCAGTCGAAAAACGGCCACTATAGTTATGAAGTGACGTGCATCTGTTCAATACAGCACGAGCTGCAGTTAAAGGCTGAGCAGAGCGCGAGTCACCTTATGTTAAGCGAGTGAGTGGCGCGAGCAGCCGAAAACATTTGGATACTTAAGCGTAAAGGCTTCTCAACGTCGCGTTTCTGTTGCACGAATCGAAACTGCTGCAACTAAACAAAGTTATGCCACCTGTGCGCTAGTTTAAAGTTCCGAGCTTATACACCAAGGCTAATACGCACTCACACTGGATTAACTACAGCAGCGGGTCGTTCACATATCGAGTCTTTTTCGCGCGCAAGTTCATTATTTCCAATATTAGAATATATGCCAATATGTGTGCGCAAGCGGAGCGATGCGTTCAAGCCTTCCAGACGCACAGAGTAGAAAAGATCTCACGCTGTAGAGGTGAGAGTTGTGCGTGGCTTTCAGTGCAATGTAAACAAAAGATATGTTAGGCGAATTATTACAAATTATTAAAATGATTATGTATGTATAAACGCAGATGATGATAACAGTTTATCTAAGTAATTACCTAATATAAAGCCTAAATTTACATTAGATGTGATAACCGTGAAACCATGATTATTCTTCAGACTATACAGTGTAATCGTACAACCAAAATCTAGAAGTGTTAAGAACATCCCATAAGTGTTATGCAGTTCAAAACATAACATATGAATGTGTCTGAATGTAGAAGCCAACGTCAGCAATGCTCTGGTTTTGTTGTGCTTTGAAATACAACATTTGAATGTTTGTAAAAAAAAAAAAGCCACATTGTGCAATGCAATGATGTTATGTAGGTTCAAAACACAATATATTAACATTTTAATGTAGAAAAATCTGAGTTTCTGCACGGTCTTAAAGTCTTAAAGTCAAAAAATTAAAAAAATCGAAATTTAAGGCCTTAAAGTCTTAAATTCGCTGTTCTAGGTCTTAAATATTGTTGCACAGGTCTTAATTTTCCGATGTCTATGTAATGCTATATCTAATGCTTATCAAAATAATTTTTTGTTGTTGTTGCTTGGTTTTCGTGGTGTTGTAGTTCTTCATTTCACTAGTCCAATTGTAATTTGCGGTATCACAACTACAAATGAGGCCGACATGCAATAGCCAATCAGCTCTTTGCTATTGAACTCGGTGAATGTGACATCATCGATGTGTTTGCGGACGTTCGCTTTGGGTGCGCGCAACATGGTTTCGGCTGGTGGAGCTCATGCAATGTTTTGAGACTCGAGTGAACAGTTTGCGCGGCGCCGCGTTTGATTCAGCCTCTTTACTTTCTCTTTACTTTCACTCTTTACTCCTTTACTTTCGCGGATAAGGAAACAGTGTTGTACGCACTCCACTGAAGACATCTATCCGCCTACATATTTCATTTCATTTGTTAAGTGCAAAGACTGGTTTCAAAACTATTTCTACATTCAGTTCTAATTTCCAGCAAACTAATAAATAAACAATAATAGCAAAGTGTGGTCAAAAAACTGAGTTATATCCAAACACACGTCCTGTTTTTATGCCCCATATGGTGATGCAGATGTCTCCAAAACCCCACAGGTGGACATCTAAACTTGTTAACAAAACAAAAAGGCAAATTCAATGCAAAGCAAACCTGCTGCAGTTATACCAGTGCATGCGAGAGATGAAGCTGTATTGCGTTCTGGTTCATTTCAAATGTGTCTTTTATTATTTTGTGTTTTATTGCAGACAAACTCAGCCAGCTCCTGTAAACCCAGTGAGGCGACGGTCATCCACAAGAATGTCTCTGGTCAGCATTATTCCAGTTATTCATGGACTGTACAACAGTTTTGCTTTGGAGCTTTGTTTTCTGTAGGACGTTTCTGGTGTTTGTCAGCTCTGCAGAATCTCATTTGTTTTTGATACAATCTCAAATCTAAAAGTTTGCTGTCTAGGGCTGCACGAAATTGGAAAAATCTGACATTGCAATATTTTGTTTTTTTTCAATTATACATCGTAATATGAATACAAATTCACCAGATGGCTTAAACAGCTCTATTTGGAAATAATTAACAAATGTAGATTGATCGTATATTAAATTAAGCAAAATGATTACAGTAAAAACAACAAAAAAGTCAAATAAACAAAGATTTATGGTTGTTTTCCATAGACTCAAACACTTCAGGTACAGAAATTTAATTATAATTGAATTTAACCCTTTCATACATACGATCACACTGGTGTGATCATCCTTGGCTGGTCCCTGAAGCGTACGATCACACCAGTGTGAATAGAACGTTTAGAGCACACCTCATCAACTGCTAAAAGTAAAATTTAAAAGTAAAATTTAGACATTCAAATACAATTAACTTATAATCAAAGCATATCATTTAAGGTTTGTAAAATACACGAGGATATCTATAGAGACGGCAATAATTATTATTTTTTTTATATAACTGGACGATGTGCTTTGTTTACGTAAGATACGCACTTTCTATGTTTTTTTTTCTCTGTTGCTTAAGACTGATTTATACTTCTGCGTCAAGCGCTTGCATATGCTACGCCGCAGCCTAGGCGTGGACACATAGCCCTCGCCGATATTGACGTGCACCTCTTAAAAAATGTAACACGTACGCTTAGTGCAAGCTCTGTGATTGGTCTGCTTGGTAGCGCTGACGATGCAGCGATTGTTTACAAGTGTGGAGCCTCCTGAAGGAGCTCCGGATGGAGACTGTTGTTTAGTGTTTACCTTATAATTAAAGTTGTTGCACATCCACCGGTTACTGCCTCAAAATTAACGAATTTGAGCCACTTGTACATTAAGGAAGCATTCAGAAAAAACAAAACACCAGCAAGGAAACTCGACACAGAGAAACATAAACACCTACTGCCAGCTAGCGTTTCGTAAGTGTTATTGCAGAAAAACAGAAACAGCGCACAGAAGTATACATGCATGGCTACGCGCAAGGCTTGCACCGTGGGTCACGCCGATCACATGACGCAGAAATATAAACCAGGATTTACCTTCATCTATTTTGGAAGAAACTTATTAATAGACATGACGTAAATCCAGCAGCTCGGATCTGTCTTGCTATTGTTCGGAGAGTAACGAGAAATATTTGTTATTTATTAAATTATGCATTAATTGTATTTTATTAGCATCTACTCCTACCTAAACCCAATACTCCCTGTAATGTAAAATATTATTTGTTGTACCTTGTCACAAAAATGATGCTATATTCGACGTGAGTATCCTCAGCTGTATCCCATCTAGACTTCACTGTGTTGCAGGATTGAGGTACGGGTAGACGCTTAAATATATATTTTTTAATAAGTTATCAAGCTTTTTATAAGTTTTTATCATAATCAGAAAAGTTAAGATTATTAATTACCATGACTTTATTAGCTACTAATAACCTTAACTGATTAACTAGTAACTAATAGCTTTTAACAGTTAAAGTTATTATATATGAGCATAGTTAACCAGCAGTTATACATATAGTATATAGTTGATGTCTGTGTGTCTTTAAAACACATGGCAGTGATAATGTTTTACTCTGTTATTGTTATACCTTACAATGACTCTACAAAACAACATTGCATGTTTTACGATGTGACTATTGCGGACAAACACATTGTGACATCCAGGCTGGAACAATACTGTCTATAAAGGCAGCATCATAGATTAAAAAGTAAAATCATACAAAAAAATAACTGTTAATATAATTGTGTTGCAGAATTTTGAAGCCATTTATTTTTAAAAACTCTATTTATTGCTGAAATGCAGCCTAGGAAGGCAGCTCGCTAGGTTTGAGATGCAATAATTAATGTGTTCAGCTGATTAATATTGTCTTTGTTTTGTCATGTGATTCAGCCAAAACCACAGCCCTACATGATGCCACCTCAGATGCACTTTAACGGCCACTATAACGAACCATACACGTCTTCACAAGGTAAAACATCTGCCATAAACAATCATTAATTCATATTTTTATGTTGTTTTTCTTCTTGTTTTTATTGCAAACACTTACAATTCACAACATCAGTAGACATTTGTCACTTTTTCAGTTTAAATTCCCTAGTCAGGGATAAGAGGAAACACCAATTTCTTCATGATTATAACAAGAATAACATGCATTGCTTTGCGTTATCTTCCTGTATATCAAAACTATATACAGAAGAAAGTGTGGAAGCAATATTTACAGTAAAAATAAATGTTTAATAGCAAAAATACATTGTTAAATGGGAGTAATGTACTCAACATTTGCACCAGAAGTCAACAAGTATTTTTGTGTTGTTTTTCAGTACACACGTTTTTATATTTCAAATTGTTCAAATCATAATACAAAATAGACAGGAAAACAAACACTACATTCAATTAAAAAATTACACATTATTAAGGTAGAAAATAAGACTGTAGGTTAAATGACACAATTGTAATATAATATATTTATTTCAATATTTAGGTCAAGATGAATTTATTGATGACAAATCAAGTACTGCATTTAAAAATGCACTTTAAATCTTTTTAAAAATTATGTACTTTATGAAGTAGTTTTTGCTTTTCTTAATTTTCTGATCTTAGTTGAAATTGAATAATATTGAAATTGATTGATATAACCTTTTTGTAAATTCTTTTGTAATTATTTTTTTTATTTGTGGCCGAAAATGACTTTTGTGTGTCTTTTTTTCAGCTTATCACATTATTCAGTTCTTGTGTTTTGTGAAAATAACAAAAAAGGTTTGTACTTTTTGTACCATTAAAAGTTCTAGAGCAGGGGTGGGCAAACTCGGTCCTAGAGGGCCGGTGTCCTGCATAGTGTAGCTCCAATTCTAATCAAACACACCCGAACATGCTAAATTTTCAATATGCGTTCTTCAGCGTTCTTGTGTAACATCATCAGCTGCCAAAAGTTCAGTTCCAATACTTAAGACCGCAAGAACAGAGGACGCGTGAAACTTCCCGGATGTGTTCTTGATATCGAGAACGCACCGATGCAGACTTGAGCACCGATCTCACACTAGAAGTGCCAGAAGTCATTGCGAGTGGACGTGGGAAGCGCAGCATTTTATTTAGATTTATTATTAAAGTTCAGAGAGAGAACTTATTTACCTCAGGAGTTTCCCTAAATGAAACGGTGAATATAAACATCACTATGGACATCTTAATAAAGGAATAAACACATTAAGTGTGTTTGTTTGTTGAAATTCGTATTAAAATCTGTATAATTTATATTGTGCAATGTATAATTATAATGTTTTTATGCATAGAATATATTTTGAAAAGGTGAAAAACAATAAATCGTTGTATGAATGCTGTAATGTGGAAATTATTTTCCATTAAAAATGTGTAAAGGTCATGTGACCATCAGGAAGAACGCAGCATCTCATTTCTCACAGGATGCGTTCTCTGTTCTCGTGGTCTCCTGAGTTCGTTCTTCCGAGGACACCTGGCAAGTCTGTTCTCTGCGTTCTTGGAATTGAGAAACAGTCAGTGCCTCCAAGATCACTAATTATCTATAAGCAGGTGTGTTTGATCAGAGTTGGAGCTAAACTGTGCAGGACACTGGCCCTCCAGGACAGAGTTTACCCATTCCTGTTCTAGAGGGACTAATTTTATTAATGATTATTGGGTTTTTAGGTGTTTGTATATACAGTTTCAACCAACTAATGGCCAACGAAGCTGCCTTGGCATTAAATATTACTAATAACAGCATCATAGTTTTACACACATGACCCTGGACCATAGCTAAAAATTCAAATGATCAATTTTGCTATTCTGCAAAAAATCATAAGAACTTTATATAAAGACCTTTTATGGATATATTATGTACATTTAGTACTGTAAGTTTAGCAAAACTCAAATTTTTATTAGTAATATACATTATTAAGAGCTTAGTTTGTTCAACTTCAAAAGAGATTTTCTAGATTTCAAATTTTTGTTTTTGAGCGCTCGGATTCCAGATTTCCAAATCTGTCAAATATTGTCCTATCATAACAAACCATACATCAGTTTATTCAGCTTTCATCTAATGAATTAACCTTAGTCTCCAAAAACTAACACATGACAGGTTTTGTAGTTAAGCATCTTAAAAGTTGCACTGAAATATACAGACTGACTTTCATATAATTTCCTACAGATTATCTCTTCATCAATAACCAGAATGATTTCTATCACCATTGCCAAACCAGCCTGGACTGCTGAAAATTAATGTGTTAATTAATTGAATTAATTAATAATAACCAAAACTTTTAAAGGTGTTTGTTTTTTTTTCTAGCTAGAAATGAGCCCTCAGATTTCAGATTTTCAAATAGTCGTATCTCAGCCAAATATTGTCCTGTCATAACAAACCACACATCAGTGGACTTCTTATTTACTCAACTAATGCAAAAAAAATACATATAACATGTTTTGCAGTCTATTGCAAAGTAGGCATGGGCCAGTATAAGATTCTGACGGTATGATAACCTTGGATAACAATATCACAGTTTCACGGTATTGTGCTCACTGCTCTAAAGTATATTCTTTTAAAAAGTCTGGGTAAAAAACAAAAAAACTTTTTTCTCGCTTTAAATACAATATATTTTATTCATTCATTCATTCATTCATTCATTCATTCAGAAAGACTCTGAAAGCATGCATCCGTGACCAAAATGCGACAGTGTCAGTGGACCGTATCAGATGTCAAAATGAGACAGATGAGGTTATTAATTAGCAAATTATATAAATATTACGAACGTGAGTAGGTTACATTGTAAACGCTTGTCCTAACAACACACTGTGATGAGATACGCAGTGATGAGCAATTTGGCTGTTTGCACCAGACATAACACGACAGAAATGTAAATGCAGCCATTCAGAAGGACAGAATATGCACGCACTCACGAAATGGTAAGGTTTATAATCTGTTTAATACATGTTAACCCTCTTTAACGTCATTAAATGTACATGCGGCATCACTCATATGTGTTTAGTTCTAAAGTTCAATTTCAAATGGCTTATTGTATTTTCTAGATCTGAGGTGAACTATCTGCTTTCAGTAAATGGCAATAAATGTCCTGTAAAATGGCATTCAAACTCACATTGTTAGCATTTAGCACTGAATAAAGCACACAAGGTTTACCTGAGGTCATCACTGTCAGGTTTCTGTTGTTCAGCTGTGAGAAATCGAAGCCGTTTCTAATATATCAATTTGAGGTGTTGGTTAGGACAAAAACTCCTTTTAAAATGGAAAATATTCCCGCTATCGCGTTGCTTTTATTTAGAACACAGTTTAAATCACTCGCTCCTGCACTCAATCTGGCATCCCGCGCTTGCGTTTATTTTGATCCAGGAGTGCAATACCTAGTTCAACCACTGGGTGTCAAACTTACATACTGCACCATTAAATGTCACTTTAAGCCTAATAATAGTATCTTGATAAATATCTAGTCAAATATTATGTGCTGTCATCATGGCAAAGATAAAAGAAATCAGTTATTAGAAATTAGTTATTAAAACTATTATGATAAGAAATGTGTTTTCTACAAATCTTCTCTTCATTAAATGGAATATTCAGGAAAATATTCAGGAGGGCTAATAATTCAGACTTCAACTGTATACCTTGTTTTGTGGTCCACATTTATATATTGCACAGTTAAGAATGTTATATTCATATAATAAGGTTATTATACTTAAACACTCACTATATAATATAATCCTACAGATAATCTCTACATGAACAACCAGAATGGTTTCTACTACCATTCCCAAACCAGCCTGGACCGTTCTCCGCACGAGTACAACGGGCGCATCCGAAACGGCAGTGTTTACAGCGCGCAGAGCACCAGCTCCCTAAACAACCCACAGCACTACCTGCAGCCGTCACCAATGTCTTCTAACCCAAGCATCACAGGAAGTGACCTCATGCGTCCGGACTATGTGCCCTCCCACCGGCACAGCGCCCTGATCCCGCCGTCCTACCGCGCCACGCCAGATTACGAAACCGTTATGCGACAAAAAAACATGATCCAACCTGCGGAGCGCCAGAGTCACTCCATGAGGAATCTAAATATCGGAAACTCATACGCTTACAGCCGACCAGATCCGCTAGTGTACAGCCAACCGGAAATCCGGGAGCACGGCGCAGGGCAGTATCCGTTCCACCTTAATTACAGCTTCCACAGTCCGTCTCCATACCCCTATCCCACTGAAAGACGACCTGTAGTTGGCGCTGTAAGCGTTCCCGAACTCACTAACGTCCAGCTACAGCAGGCGCAGGAATATCCACCGCCGAACATCATCAGAAATCAGGTGTACTGGCCTCCGCCGCCATATCCATACCCTCATCCTCGACCTGCCAACAGCACCCCGGATCTGTCCCGGCACCTGTACGTCAGCAGCAGTAACCCGGATCTGATAACGCGGCGCGTGCATCACTCTGTGCAGACCTTTCAGGAGGACAGTCTGCCTGTGGCGCACTCGCTGCAGGAGGTTAGCGAACCGCTAGTCACAGCACGCCGTCCACACATGCACAAACGCAACTCCATCGAGATCGCAGGACTGGCGTACGGACTGGAGAACATGAGGCTCAAGGAGAGGAAGGTGAGGAGAGTGATGTTATACACATTTTATATACAATTGAATCAAGAAATAATTCTGCTTCCATTCTGAGTAGGGGTGTAACAATGCACATTTAATCACTGAAACATTGGAATTCAGTTCAAACACCCACGCATCATAAATTATGAATGATGGGGATATCCATATGCAAATGTGTGGAAAGATATTGAACATTATTTACAATATTCATGATTATTTTTATACAACAGTTCTGTCTGGTTCTTAAATCTGATTGGCTGATAGCCGAGCGATATTCTGCAAGTAACAGCACTCGTCCAGCCTCTTAACCCTTCACCCTTGTGTAGTTCTCCACCCACATACAGCAACAAGCAGAGGACACACTACCGTTTGACAAATATTGCTGCTATGAGACAACAATGTACTTTTGAGGCTTTTTTTTAGTCGAGAATGTAGTTGTTTAAATTGCAACTATGCTAATTATTTATAACAGGGTTTCCGCAGGGTCTTAAAGTCTAACATTTAAAAATCAAAATTGTAGTTTTTGCACAGGTTTCATTTTTCCGATGTCCGTGTAACGCTACATCTAATGCTTATTTAAGTTTTTTTTGTTGTTGTTGCTTGGTTTTCGTGGTCTTGTAGTCCATAACTTCACTAGTCCTTATGTAACTTGCGGTATTACAACTACAAATGAGACCAGCATGCAACAGCCAATCAGCTTTCTGTTATTAGGCCCAGTGTGTGCGGCAAATGTGATGTCAGGTTCGTTTTTGGTGCACGCGACATGATTTTGGCTGGCAGCGTGAACAGATTTCGGGCGAACAGTTCATGCTGCACCACGTTTGATTTGAGTTGAATATGAAACACTTTGAAGAGATTTTGTCTGAAACAGAATTATTTCTCTATTGATTTATTGCCCTAGCTCTATTTTTAAAAAGAAACTTATACGAATTCTAAGCATTTTGTTAGTATTTTTTTAAATATATTTTATTTTATATGTAAATCTTATTAATATATAAGAAGTTGTTTTTGGTGTGAATTGAATTTGAGAGAAAATGCGAGAATTGTAATGTTATACACTGCCTGACAAAAGTCTTGTCATCTATCCCAGTTGTAAGAGCAACAAATAATAACTTACAACTTAATAACTAATAACTTAATAACTAGTTTTTCTGAGGAATCATCTGTTGAACTGCGTCCCAATCATCACAAATACTGCAGAAGACCTACTGGAACCCGCATGGACCCAAGATTCTCACAGAAATTTGCTAAAGGAAAAATCATGGTTTGGGGTTAAATTCAGTATGGGGGCGTGCGAGAGATCTGCAGAGAGGATAGCAACATCAACAGCTTGAGGTATCAAGACATTTGTGCTGCCCATCACATTACAAACCACAGGAGAGGGCAAATTCTTCAGCAGGATAGCGCTCCTTCTCATACTTCAGCCTCCACATCAAAGCTCCTGAAAGCAAAGAAGGTCAAGGTGCTCCAGAATTGGCCAGCCCAGTCACCAGACATGAACATTATTGAGCATGTCTGGGGTAAGATGGAGGAGGCATTGAAGATAAATTAAAAGAATCTTGATGAACTCTGGGAGTCCTGCAAGAACGCTTTCTTTGCCATTCCAGATGACTTTATTAATCAGTGATTTGAGTCATTCAGAGATGTATGGATGCAGTCCTCCAAGCTCATGATGGAGTCAGACACAATCTTCATTCTGTTTCCACTGCAGTATGACTTTATATTCTATACTGGACATTATTTCTGGTCAGTGATGAGACTTTTGTCTAAGCAAAGTCAGACCTTACTGTCCTAATGAAATCATTCAATATCAAGGCATGATCATGTTTTATTTTGCTCAAATAAGCATCATTCAAAAGCCTTTGCTCTTCATATAAGCCACTTCTGATACCAAATGATCAACTAGAAATCAACTTATTTGTTGTTCCTAAAACTTAGATTTTGTCAGGTAGTGTACTCCCTTAAATAAATCTCTTAGCAAATTATTGTATAATATGAATAATAATCTAAAGCATTATAGAAGTAAATGAAAATATACATTTTTGTACTACCTTTATTATTAGTAGTAATAGTATAATAGTAATGAAGAATTTTAAGAATCTATGTTTGTTCAATAGCAATATATTAAATAATGAATGCTAATATGAAAATTGAATAATATTTGCTTGCACATTATTTTATTCATTTATTGTCATTTACTCTGACCCAGGTATCCGCATCAGCAGTCGATACTCCACCCCCTGTTGCTGCAGCGGTGCCCCATGCAGCATCTGGCTCTGACATCAACGTGGTCCTGGAGGTGACGAAACCAGAAGACGTGGGCATCAAAGAGGATGCTTTCTATGGCCACAAAAAGTCTCTTTCTGATGCCACCATGCTTGTGCACAGCAGCGGAGAGGAAGAGGAGTTTGAGGATGACAGCGGCAGACACACACCACAGTCTCAGGACGCAGTGAGCGGCCCAGAGCACCCCATGACCTCACTGGGACGCTCGCTCGGAGATCCTCCTGCTTATCCCTTCAGCCACAGTATGGAGACGGTGCTGACGAGTCCTCCGGCCTACCAGGCGCATTCCATTATGCAGAAAGCAGAGGACGTGGGGCCGCTGCCGCCTCTGAGGGAGCCCGGACTCATGATGCCCTCAGTGTCGGAGGGAGATCTGAGCGGACGCCTGAGGAAAAATAGAGACATCTCGAAAAGACCCGTGTCTGACGTGCCTCCGGGCAGGAGGAACATCGATGGGCTGCCACCCGCGGTAAGTTCACTTACAGAGCAGAGATGAATGAGAGAGACTGGCCTGTTTATTTACTTCATGCATGTTCTTATTGTGATTGATTCATCTGTTTACTAAAGCTATGGTGATACTTTAAATTTAGAAATTATTTAGCATCAATTCTTAGCTCTGGAATGGATTGTAAACTAAGTATTTATCGGCATATGGCAATCTAGGACCCACTCTAGGCTAGTTTTAAACAGAAGATGGGACTTTAGGCTAGTTTCTTACAGCAGACGGTGCTTTGGGCTTGTTTTTTTAATAGGTGATGACAATGTAAGCTAGTTTTTAACAGCAGACGGCGATCTAGGCTAGAGTTTAACAGCAGACGGCAGTCTAGGCTAGTTTTTAACAGCAGACGGCACTCTAGGCTAGTTTTTTTAACAGCAGACGGCGCTCTAGGCTAGTTTTTAACAGCAGACAGCGCTCTAGGCTAGTTTTTAACAGCAGACAGCGCTCAAGGTTAGTTTTTAACAGCAAATGGCACTCTAGGCTAGTTTAACAGCAAACAGCACTCTAGGCCAATTTTTTTTTTTACAGCAGACGGCGCTCTAGGCTAGTTTTTAACAGCAGATGGCGCTCAAGGTTAGTTTTTAACAGCAAATGGCATTCTAGGCTAGTTTAACAGCAAACAGCACTCTAGGC
>CAIGQZ010034910.1:22225249-22280795 GCA_903798205.1 Danio tinwini
TTATTATTATTATTATTATTATTATTATTATTATTATTATTATTATTAATGACAATAGTAATAAAATAAATAATGACTAGAGTAAAAAAATTCATTTGAAACTACATACAATGAGTAATAAAAAAAATTATAAATAAGTATTTAAGAATTTTTTTACATTTAATAAATGCCGCCTTGATGAACAGAATTATTTTATTTAAATTGTTAAATAAAACTAATAATAATAATATTAATAAAAAAGCTGACCCCAAACTTTTGTATAAGTAGTGTATAAGAAATACAATTATTAATACTGTAGTGTATAAGTATCTGGTAGTGTATAAGTAATACAATAACAATTTTTAAAATATTAATAAAAATGTATGTTCTTTTGAGAGATGTAAACAAAAATTACTTAAGTAATAAAATGAAAGAAAATGCATGGTTTTTAGTAAGTGAAAGAAATTGTTCATACTTTTTTGGAGACGTAAACAAAAAAGTTAATAATTAAAAAAAGTACTATATAAATAAATCAATAAATAAAATAAATGATTTTCACTCAGCAAAAAAAAAATCTTTACAATTAGTTTTTAGATGTTTCTTTTTCTTCCAGGTGTCGAAAATATTTCCTGTCTAATTATCTTTTCTTTTGTTTAAATGTTGTTAATCATATTCGGCCTTTTTGGTTATTATTCACTTTCAATCTAGAAGTACATTAAAATAAAAAAGCTGTTTATTTTTGTAAAATAAAAAAATCCTTTGTTTATACCTTTTGGCAATTAGTTTTTAAATGTAAACCAAAAAAGTTGTTCAATATTTTCTGTTCCTCCAGATGTCAAAAAAGATTTCCTATATACAGATGAATCAGAATTATTCACCCCCCTGTGATTTTGTTTTCTTTTTTAAATATTTCCCAAATTATGTTTAACAGAGCAAGGACATTTTCACAGTATGTCTGATAATATTTTTTCTTTCTGAGAAAGTCTTGTTTGTTTTATTTTGGCTAGAATAAAAGCAGTTTTTAATTTTTTATGAACCATTTTAAGGTCAATATTATTAGCCCCTTTAGGCAATTTTTTTTTGATAGTCTACAGAACAAACCATCGTTATACATCGTTATAACTTGCCTAATTACCCTAACCTGCCTAGTTAACCTAATTAACCTAGTTAAGCCTTTAAATGTCACTTTAAGCTGTATAGAAGTGTCTTGAAAAATATCTAGTCAAATATTATTTATTTTCATCATGTCAAAGATAAAATAAATCAGTTATTAGAGATGAATTATTAAAATGAGAAATTAAAAATTATTAGAAATGTGTTGAAAAAAATCTGCTCTCTTTTAAACAGAAATTGGGGAAAAAATAAATAAACAGGGGGGCTAATAATTCTGACTTCAACTGTATATATTTGTATAATTCTACGATGATATATCAGTGCAAATAATAATAATAATAAATAAATATCAATACATATATGATCAATATCACACGAGTAGCAGTGCTATATGGTTGTATATTGACACTGCTGGGAGGCGTGCATTGGCTCGAGGCTGCAGGCCGATTGCCTTAGTGCCCCACCTGTGCTGATATACAGCCATATTGCAGTTCTATGAGTGTGATATTGTGTTTATACAACAGTTCAATGGCATAATCAAGTATATAAAAAGAGGATCAAACACGGAGAGTCTCAAAACCCATTTGTACAAGGAACTACTTTCTTCCGCCATTCATTCACATCTGCAGCTGACATCAGACCAGCAGAAATCGTTGCTAATTCACCAATGTCACTTTGGAGCTACTCTCTCCCTCTCTCGCGCGCGCTCGCTCTCCAGCCGCTGCCACCATAGTATACAATTTGGTATATGTCCGTTGTTATTTGTCTGTTCTCCATTTGTCTACCATCAGAATTACGCGCATCTGAGGTTGGAAAGTGGGACAGGTAAGAATGTCGCACGACATACATTGTGCACACGTAGCTTGAATATCCCTTTTGTTAGACACACAAGGTAAGGGGCGTGCTCCACCTGCTGTACTTTTTGTTTTCTCATATATACTGTATTAGAGTAGGTTAGATAGTTCGTAATAGGTCAGGTCGGGCCAGTAGAGTAGATTGTTTTGTTTAATTTATTTCTATTGTTTAAACGCCGCCCGCGTCTCATCTCTCCAACTCTCCCATCTATTTGTTCAAACAAAGGTCGTCAACTTGAGCGTCTCTATCATAGGACTGGTCTTACCATCCACAAAGAAATGTACAAATCTCATTTATTGCTTTATAAAGACTCTATCATTCAAACCAAATCCACATTTTTCTATAGTATAACTATAAGTATAATATTTAGTATAACTAGCTCCAACCAAGGCAACTCCAAAACTCTCTTCTCATTACTTAATAAAACTCTTCAACCCCCAGATTCTCTACCCCCCCACCCCACGTACTCCACTGATACTTGTAATTCTCTACTGCTGTTTTTTAATGGAAACATTCATAATATTCACCAACACCTTAACTCTGTTTCTTCCCCTTTCTCTCACTCTGATTTACCTTTACCATGTCTCTCTTTTTCCAGCTTTCAACTACCTAATACCCCAGTGATCGCAGACCTTATTTTGAAATCCAAATCCTCCACATCCCCACATCGATGCCATTCCCACAGATTTGGTCAAATCCTACCTTTCATCTCTGCTGCCCCTCATATCGTCCATTATCTACTCCTCACTTACCACTGGAATAGTCCCTTCTCATTTCAAAACTGCAGCTGTCACTCCTATTCTGAAAAAACCTGGTCTGGATCCCAATGATTTCAATAACTT
Source organism: Danio tinwini (assembly GCA_903798205.1). Taxonomy (NCBI): domain Eukaryota; kingdom Metazoa; phylum Chordata; class Actinopteri; order Cypriniformes; family Danionidae; genus Danio; species Danio tinwini. The sequence goes on from CAIGQZ010034910.1 coordinate 22,228,039, forward strand.
TCGCCCCATTTCTAACCTACCCTTCATTTCAAAAGCTCTCTGGTGTCTGTGTGGGTGCTCTCTCCTCTCCCAGCTGCTCCTTCTCCTCTCCTTTAAGAAGGGTGTCTCTCTGGCCCAATTACTAAAATAAACAGGTGTTATTTATTATTTCTGATTGGCCTGCTGATTAGCCGCCGGGCTCTGTGCATGCTCTCCCCTCTCATTGGGTGTTCGATCATGCTTACCTCTCCACACTACCCAACTCCACTCCCATCTTATTCATAATAACCTTTATGAGCAATTTCAGTCTGGTTTCAGGTCCCGTCACAGCACAGAAACTGCTCTCATCAAAATCACTAATGATCTCCTTATGGCAGCTGATTCTGGATCCATCACTATTCTCATCCTACTCGATCTGAGTGCAGCCTTCGATACAATATCTCACTCCATCCTTCTCAACAGATTATCTTCCATCGGTATCACTCACACCTCCCTTGACTGGTTTCAATCATATCTTTCTGGCCGCACTCTTTTTTTAATCAAGCCTTTATTTGTCACATTCACATACACTGACATACAGTGAAATTGGACCCCCCCGACCAAACACAAACATCACATTTCAGGGGAAGACAGGTCAACGGGAGGTAGCATTTAGAAAAAGGAAGTAAGATACAATTCAGGAAAGAGAGGCAAAAAAAACTCCCTTTCACCTTGCTCTTGAATTCGGGCAGTGTGAGATCAGGGAGAAAAAAAGCCCCAGCAGTCAAGCACATAAAACACATAGACATGAAATACATCGCAACAGGGGGTGGGAAAGGGGGTGTGGATATAGTCTGGCAAGGGCAGGCAGCCGTCGATTCCTGCAGCCATGGAGGCGCTGGTCACAGACCCGCCTACCCCCTCCAGTGGATGAAAGCACACGAAGGCGTGGGATGAAGGGTTAGGTAGTGAAAGTCTATCTGTAGCTGTGTATGTGTGTGTGTAAGCCTGTACAATCCAACAGGTGTCCTTAACAGGGAGCAGGAATTTCAGAGCGTCTCCTTATCTTGCTATCCGGGAGAAGTTATTTTTCTCCAGCCTAGGCCGTCTGGCTGGAAAACACTGGGAGCCGAAAGAGAAGAAAGTATTTCAAATTTAGGTCAATATCTGCTAATTTCACAGATATTTAATGTCCGTCACTGGTCTCCAGTCCTGGCCAAATCTTGTTGCAAAGCCGCTAATTTCACCCCGATGTTTTCCAATTTGCGGTCTAATACAGCAGTCTGATTAGCAGCATATCTGCTCATTATAGTTTCAATCAAGCCGGCCAGCTTGGTGGGGTTTTGAGCAGCACTGACCGCTTTCATCAATTGTCGATACCCCAGGGCCCCGCATAAGCCCATCAGCAAAAAACCCTGTTATCTAAGTTCCAAATAGGTAGATTTCTTCAATATCCTCCAGGGACAGAGCAGCCAGGCACACGACGCGCCACTTCTCCCACCCGTCCATCACGTATCCAGCTGCAAACGTTTGGCGGGACAAGTGGGCTCTCCCAAGCCCAAACTTCTCGTCGAGAAGATGGTGTCAATCGCATTCAGAGACCAGTTGATCAGATCCATAATTCCTTATTCGTTTGGATAGCAGGACACGGAGAGCCTCAAAGATAGAATAAGACGAGACAAGAAGAGCCAGCCAGGGAAGATAAGGGACGAAGAGGGAAAAAGTGCGACCGCCTTCGTCGAGAGCCAAGGAAAAGAAAACTGTTTTTTGAGTTTATTCAACTCAAAAACTTCAGGTCACAATCCTCCCCAGTTACCACAGGTGTTCCCCAGGGCTCTGTCCTGGGGCTCCTTCTCTTCTTAATCTATCTCCTTCCACTTAGCAAAATTTTTTGTAAATTCAATATACACTTCCACTGCTATGCGGATGACACCCAGCTCTACCTCTCTAGCAAGCCCAACTCCCCTCTCCCCCTTTCCACTCTCAATAACTGCCTTTCTGAAATAAAATGCTGGTTCACTTCAAATTTCCTAAAACTTAACAGTGATAAAACCGAAATTCTTCTTGTTGGCACCAAATCTACACTTTCTAAATCTGACTCCATCTCACTTACTATAGATAGCACTTCAGTCTCCCCCTCTCCTCAGGTTAAGAGTTTGGGTGTCATCCTTGACAGCTCACTCTCTTTCCAGTCTCATATTAATAATATTACCAAGTCTGTATATTTTCATCTTCGTAATATAAACCGTCTCCGCTCCTCTCTCACTGCTCACTCCACCTCTATCCTCGTCACAGCCTTGTCACTTCAGGCATTGATTACTGCAATTCTCTCCCTTATGGTCTTCCACAGAAATCCCTCCATAAGCTTCAACTGGTCCAGAACTCAGCTGCCCGCATCATCACCAAAACTCCTTCATTTCACCATATCACCCCGATTTTACAAGATCTGCACTGGCTTCCAATCAAACCCAGAGTAGAATATAAAATCCTCCTGCATACATTCAAGGCCATCTATAACCTCTTACCTTCTTACTTGTCTGATCTTCTCCATATCACCACTCATTCCCGCTCTCTTAGATCCTCCTCCTCCATTCACCTCTCTATTCCCTCTGCCCGTCTCAGCACAATGGGGAGCAGAGTTTTCAGTCCCCAAACTCTGGAATTCTCTTCCTCCTGACATCCGCAACATTGACTCTCTCCCTCTGTTTAAATCCAGACTTAAAACTCATCTGTTCAAAATAACTTACTCTTTATAACTGCATACCACACTCTGTATCATGTCTTTGTATTTTATCATCTTCTCTATTTTTATACTATTGGTTTATTTTTAATTATTGAATTGTGTATATGATGCTGTACAGTGACCTTGGGTTTCTTGAAAGGCGCTTTAAATAAAATGTATTATTATTATTATTATTAAACATCCTGTGTCCCCACTTGTTGTCTGTATTATTTTCTTCAGACAAACATCTCTTGCAATAAAGTCATAAAAACACTGGAATCTGGATAGGGGGACGCGAGAACACCCTCAACCCTCCTTCTCGCCCTCATCCCTCTCCCCTACTATTGTTGTTTTTTAATTATAATCATTTAGGTGTGATTGGCAAACTGGTGAATTCTTTCAACTTTTTTTACCCCAAACAAATTGATAAACCTTTGTAGGGAGTTAACTTAGAGAACATGCCTGTGTTCACAGATGTTAATGACTCTTTTTACACTATTTACCTCAAACCGATTGATGTAGTAATTAACTCACAGAACAAAGGACATTCCTGTGTTCACAGATGTTAAGGAAAAGATAAACTGGTGAATGTTTTTTCTCTCCTAGAGATGACAACCCAAACAAATTGATCTTCATAAACTTTATTTCACCCCGAACAAACATGTGATTTTTGGTGGTTAATTATCTCTGGAAAGCCGAGTCAGATATTTGGGTGCTAAATATTCATGACTGTTTCACAGATGTTAATGGGTATTTAAGGAGTTTTGGAAAACCACTTGGGGAAGCTTCTGTAGCCAGACTTCCCGCACAGCCTCTGTGTGTCTCTTCTATTGCCAGGTATGCTGACTTTATCAAATTATTTTTAACCTTGTATTTGTACTTGTGTTTATATGTTATGCTGATCAGTTGTGTTTTATATGCATTGTGATGGACTTTAAATGATGTTTTACCTGCCTGGCTAAATAAATGTTAACCTTTTTGATTAATTCTGGAGTATTCTGAATTCATTGTATCTAGTAGATTACGAGGAGTCTTACGCTACCTTTATGAGCGGCATAATTACTTGATTACTAGACACATAGACTATACGAAGCAGTTTTTGGAGCGATAGCGTGAAGATCTTTTAATTATTTAATTACTGAAGCTAGCAAGATGCATGGCTTGACTAAGTGAGCCGTTCTTTTAGAGTGCGTGAGCAGTTTGCAACCAGCCTATTCGAATATTAGTTCATCCTGCACCCTCTGACTAATTTTCAGAGTGTCGACAGAAAAAAAGACACACAAAACCCAGGGCGTGAAACTCTGAGCGGCGTTTGGTCCCTAATGAACGTACAATTAGAATATCAGACCCAAGAAAATGTCAAATTCTAAATTACATCACAACTGCTAATATGATCAGCTAAAACATGAATGGTGAATTGAGAATAAACTAAAATTGGAGTCAGATTAAATTACGTGTAAAGTTAGACGTTAACTTGGTCAATAAATTTTAATGAATTAACATAACTTTTCCAGAAGCACTCGAAAAGGCATACACGCTGATTTCCTTCGACCACGACACTGGATTCCGTCATTGGGCCGGTGGGTGGATTCTTACACTATCTTTGTAAATAAACTCACTTTATTGCATTCAGTTAGTCTTGGTGTTCTGTCCCTCACTTTTTGATATTGTGTGTTTGCTTAAGTGTTTCACCCCAAAATTAATGTTACTTTACTTCCTCTTGACTTACCATCTTAAGCTTGTAACATATGGTATAAGAACAGCACTACAAAATACAAAGGAGAGAGATGGACTTAGAATGTCACTTACCTGTTCTATGATTTGAGACGTGCACTGAAAAAAAATGCTGTTTTACTCCCCTAAGGACTTATTATGCGGTCTCTGTCGCCATCTTGTGGTGGAACGTCACCAGCATTGCTCTGCTCAGTATGACAGGCTGATGGCCGCTGATGCGCTGAATCTCTAAAAGTATAAATATTTAAAACAGGCACTATCCTTAAAAAAACTGCATAGTTGCAATCTAAACAACTACATTCTCTCCTAAAAAAGCCTCAAAAGTACATTATGTTGTTTAAATTGTTTAAAAAATAGTCTTGTATAATTATCTGTGATGCATTAATAATAATAATGTTCAATGTAAACGGCTGTTTTTTGTGAATTATAACTGACCTGCTGCTAGTAACGACTGTAACCAGTCTAGAACAGCTCATTTGTAGGAGGAGTGAGAAATGCATTGAAAACGCTGAGGTTATTGAAGGTCATTAAACATTCCTGTTCATCTCCAATCAGGCCTGTAGCAGCAGGTCCACACCGTCATCAACAGGGGTGTACTGGGATATCTTTAATACAATGATATCACACACACTGGGGATCACTATAGAACAGAATGGCATTTACTATTAGTCTCTTAGTAAATAGGACCCGTCCCAATTCACACACTTGCACTTCACCACTTGTTGACTTCAATGATGTATTTCGTATTTGGTGTGCATCAAACTTTCCAATAAACTTAACTATTGATTTTTATTTTATTTTACATCTCTCTTAGAGATAAAGTTGCATGGAAGTTGAATGCACTTCTTATTTTGAACTTTATTCACTTTCAGGTCACATGGAATGCCTTTCGGGCGGGGGTATCAGTCATTTAGGGCAGAGCTATCATACATTTAGGGTGTGGCTATTATTCATTGGGGCGGAGCTATCAGTCATTTAGGGCGTGGCTATCATTCATTGGGGCAGAGCTATCATTATTTTAGGGCGTGACTATCTTTCATTGGGGCGGAGCTATCAGTCATCCAGGGCATGGCTATCAGATATTTAGGCCACAGCTATCATTTATTTAGGGCGGGGCTATCATTCATTCAGGACAAGATTATCAGACATTAAGGGTGAAGCTATAATAAATTTAGGGCGGAGCTATCATACATTTAGAGCGTGGCCATCAGTCATTTAGGGCAGAGCTATCAGTCATTTAGGGTGCAGCTAATAGCCCTTTAGGGCGTGGCTATCATTCATAGGGGCGGAGCTGTCATTATTGTAGGATGTGGCTATCATTCATTGTGGCAGAGTTATCATTCATTTAGGGCGTGGCTATCAGACATTTAGGCCACAGCTATCATTCATTTAGGGCGGGGCTATCATTCATTTAGGATGGGATTATCAGACATTAAGGGCGGAGCTATAATTCATATAGGGTGGAGCTATCATACATTTAGAGTGGGGCTATCAGTCATTTACGGCGTGGCTATCATTCATTGTGGCGGAGCATTCATTCATTTAGGGCGGGGCTATCAGTCATTGTGGCGGAGCATTTATTCATTTAGGGTGGGGCTATCAGTCATCCAGGGCGTGGCTATCAGACATTTAGGCCACAACTATCATTAATTTAGGGCGGTGCTATCAGTCATTGGGGCGGAGCTATAATTCATTTAGTGTGGGGCTATCAGTCATCCAGGGCGTGGCTATCAGACATTTAGGCCAAAGCTATCATTCATTAAGGGTGGGGCTATTATTCATTTAGAACGGGAGTATCAGACATTAAGGGCGGAGCTATAATTCATATAGGGTGGAGCTATCATACAATTAGGGCGGAGCTATCATTCATTTAGGGCGTGACTATCATTCATTGTGGCGGAGCAATCATTTATTCAGGGCGGGGCTATCAGTCATGGGGGCGGAGCCATTATTTATTTAGGGTGGGGCTATCAGAACATCCTATACTATAGATGTTTTGTCTTCTTTACAAATATTGTCAAAAATAGGGTTCATATTCCTCATAACATAGGGGATGCCCTTATATGGTCATCAATGTAAACTGGATGCCATCTGGTGGTCATGTCTGGTACTGTGGCCAAACACAATCTTACTAAAAACTAATTTTTTTAGATGTCAACTTTAAATTTAGAGTATAATTTGTTTAAGTGTTTAGCTTTGATTTTCTGTCAGTTTTAGGGTAAAACTAATTTTGTAAAATACTAATTCTTGGTAATGTATTTCATTTGCAAATGCAAATTGCCAATGTTAAATCACTTTCTGTGTAGTTTTAACCCTGTAAGGTTCACTGTTGTAAAATTGCATCAGATTTAGCTGTAAATAAATGAATCTGCATGCTTTTTTCCCATTCTCTTAGCCCAGTGGTTTCCAAAGTGTGGGCAGAGGGACAATGACGGGGGGTCAAATATCATTATACATTTATTGTTTTAACATTTTCATAAATATAAAGACACATACCTTTTGTTTCATTTACCTTTTTAAACTTTTCACTTCAGCTACAACCTGACATCCATCTGTGTTCTATAACATGCACAAATCTATGCACCAAGTGTTGAAGACAGGCATTCATTTATGTTAAACATATCATTCTCATGTCTATGTTCAATAAGTCAGGCAACAGTTTAGGGGTTAACTGGTGTGTAGCACTGCAGTCCTGTAATTCTGTTCTATTGTAAGCCCTCACGTGTAGCAGAATGACAATAAAACTAGACTTGACTTGATTCTGCAAGAGGTATGAGCATACCATGAAAAAACACTTCCAGGCCAATCCCATAATGCACATTTGCTTGCCATGTTCATATCTCAATCTCGTGAAGAGACTTGATTTGTGAATGTTCAAGCATATTTGGTGTAGTATTAACCCTGTAAGGTGCACTGTTGTATTATTACAACATTAGTTTTAGCTGTACAGGAATAAATCTGCACACTTGTTCTCTCTCTCTTAGACCAGTGGTTTCCAAAGTGGGGGTCATGAGACAATTAGGGGGGGTTAAAAGTCTACTAAACTTGATCAAACTATTAGAACTACTATATTTTATCCATAACCTACAGAAAATATAAAATAGTAGTTAGCAGTGACACTTAAAAAACAACAACAACATGAAAATAAAAGCCGTCAGTCTTTCATTTTTTTTCCATTGGATTGTGACCCCTGGGGGGGGGGTTTACATTAATAAGCCATCAATAGCATCAGTTGCAGCAGATTGATTTAATGGCTCCAAGTTAAACTTTTTGACACCTTTGCGGCACTCACGTATATTCAAAATAAATATACAGGCTACGACTGAACAGATGATAATCTCCAAGTGGTGGTCTCCAAAATTTAACCAAGAATAGACTTGTGCTGTAAACATTGTGCTCATTAGGCAAGGTTAATATTAAACAAGTGAATAAAAATGTATATGGAAATTAGCCTGTTGCATCGTTTGTGTTGTCAATATGCTTGTTCTTATATAGGCCTATTGGTATGCTCGTATGTTTATACAGTAACTGGCCCAGAGGATAATGGGGGTCAAGGTCACTGGCATTGTTATTTTGGATGTCGCAGGCTCTTTCTCAGGCCATGTCCACACATACATGGGTATTTTTCATAAATGAAATCACACTTTTCACATGAAAATGCACTGTGATGCATGCTAAAGGGATAGCTCAGCCAAAACTGAAAATTCTCAACTGAGAAATTTCATTTACTCACCCTTTACTTTTTCCAAGATTTTTGGACTTTCTATCTTCAGAAGACATTTTGAAGAAAGCTGGAAACCTGTAACCATCCACCAGTGGCGGATTTAGGCATGGGCAACACCCAGCTCCTGACTGCGACATGCCCTGACACCACCCGGAAAGGGTTGCACAGACACCGTGAAGGCTGCACGACCGCCGCTTGCCTAGAGCGCCAGTTACGCTTGCGCTGTTACAGCTTTGCACAGTTTAGTTCCAAACCCTAATTAAATACATCTGATCAAACTAATTGAGTGCTTTAGGCTTGTTTGATACCTATCGCCCCCTGTTGGTTCAACGAGCCTTTAACATGGAGTACAGTGTGTTTTTGCATTTTCATGTGGACGGGGGTTAAATGAAAATGGAGAAAACATAAAAAAATACCAGCGTTCGTGTTCATGGCAACAACCAACAGATCCTGTTATTCAATATTGAACAACAGGATCTGTTGGTGAGGGTCCTCAGACTTTGGACTCTCAGTAGTGATTATTAAACTACACTGAACTGAGCTAAACTGAACTGAACTTTACTACGCTGGCGCCGACGAAGTGGCCGCCTCCGTGTCGTGCTCTGCAGATGTCTTTGTGTTTTTGTTAGTTCGTCCTGTCTTCAGTCATATTCTTACAATTAGTTTCACCAGAGACGAATTGTTGGACATTCGGATGCATACACCACCAAATATTTAACCAGACTTGAACTTATGCGATGTTTTGTTGGACATTGTAGTTGGCGGAGCCGCGCTGCTGCTCAAACGCTCTTTTTGAACCGCGTTGCCTAGCATCCATCTGGCAAATCTCTGTTTTTTGCCCAACAAAATAGACGAACTCATTCTGCTCTCCCAGACAAACAGGGATTTTTCGCATTCAGCTGCTCTGTGTTTCACAGAAACCTGGCTGAATGACAACGCCTACCGGACAACGCGCTTCACCTACCAAGCTATCAGCTATTCAGAGCGGATCGCGACGAAGAATCGCCGCAGAAATCGTGCGGTGGCGGGACGTGCTTTTACATCAATGAAAGGTGGTGTACAAATGTAAAAGTTTTAAAGAAGATGTGCTGTCCAGATCTAGAAGCACTGTTTATTAACTGTAAGCCTTTCTACTGCCCGCATGAGTTCTGCTCGTTCATCCTCGTCAGTATTTACATACTGCGCATGCGTGCCTAGCGATACAGAAACTAGCTGATCAGATCACGGTGATAGAGCAACAACACCCGGACTCTGTTTTAATTATTCTCTGGGATTTTAACAAAGCAATACAATCCCGTGAACTGCCACAATATAGACAGCATGTTACATGTCCCACAAGAGACAGTAACATATTGGATCACTGCTATACCACAATAAAGGATGCATACCGCTCTGTCCAACGAGCAGCTTTGGGGCACTCTGACCACTGTTTGATTCATCTCATACCAACCTACAGGCAGAAACTGAAAACAGCCAAACTTGTATTAAGATCTGTGAAAAGATGGACTAACGAAACAGAGCGGGATCTACAAGCCTGTTTCGATCTCACAGATTGGAGTGTCTTTGAAGCTGCTGCAAACGATTTGGATGAGCTCACAGAAACTGTAACATCTTATATCAGTTTCTAGTTTAGATTAGATTCAACTTTATTGTCATTACACATGTTCAAGTACAAGGAAACGAAATGCAGTTTAGGTCTAACCAGGAATGCACACATCTTCACAATTCTGTGAAGATGTGTGCATTCCTACCAGGGCTCAACTCACAAACAACAATGACAAACCATGGTTCACTGTAAAACTCAGACAGCTACACCAGGCCAAGGAGGTTGGGGAAACCCCCACACTCACTCTGAACTACTGTTTACATCACCATTAACACCTCCACCACCCCCCGCCTCCCCCATACCTGCACTTCAGTTCAGTGAAGATGATGTGCGCCAGGTCATCCGGAAACAGAGGAGAAAAAAAGCTCCAGGCCCAGATCTTATAACACCGATCTTTAACAGATCCCTCCTGCGCCCTCCTGCTTCAAACGCTCCATCATCATTCCCATACCAAAGAAACCCAAACTCACAGGACTAAATGACTACAAACCGGTGGCGCTGACATCTGTGGTCATGAAGTCTTTTGAAAAACTGGTTCTGGCCCACTTGAAGGACATCACTGAACCCTCACTGGACTCTCTTCAGTTTGCCTACAGAGCAAACAGGTCTGTGGATGATGCAGACAATATGGACTGCATTATGTTCTGCAACACCTAGACAGACCAGGGACCTATGTGAGGATCTTGTTTGTTGACTTCAGCTCAGCTTTTAACACTATCATCCCAAAACTTCTCCTCCCCAAATTAGCTCTCCATGCCTACCTCTGTCTGTCAGTGTATCAACAGCTTCCTAACGGACAGGCAGCAGCTGGTGAAGCTGGGAAAATTCTCATTTAGTACCCGCACAATCAGCACTGGCGCCCCCCAGGGGTGTGTCCTCTCCCCACTGCTCTTCTCCCTGTACACGAATGACTGCACTTCGAAAGACTCCTCTGTCAAGCTCCTGAAATTTGCAGACGACACCACACTTATCGGCCTCATTCAGGACGGTGACGAGTCTGCTTACAGACAGGAGGTTAAGGAGCTGGCTGTTTGGTGCATTCACAACAACCTGGAGCTAAACACGCTCAAAACAGTGGAGATGATAGTGGACTTCAGGAGAAACCCCCCTGCTCTCCCCCCACTGAGCATCATGGACAGCATTGTGGCAGCAGTGGAGTCATTCAGGTTCCTGGGCACCACCATCTCTCAGGATCTGAAGTGGGACACTCACATTGACTCCATTGACAAAAAAGCTCAACAGAGGCTGTACTTTCTTCGTCAGCTGAGGAAGTTCAACCTCTTAAAGGAGCTGCTGAAACAGTTCTACACCTCCATCATTGAATCAGTCATCTGCACTTCAATAACTGTCTGGTTTAGCTCAGCTACCAAATCCGACCTCTGAAGACTACGTCAAATAGTTCGGACTGCTGAGCGAATCATTGGTACAACCCTCCCTACTCTCCAAGAACTGTACTTATCCAGAGCGAGCAGCAGGGCTGCCAAAATCACTCTGGACCGCTCACACCCAGCACACTGCCTCTTTGAACTTTTACCTTCTGGTCGACGCTACAGAGCACTGCGCACCAGAAAAGCCCGACACAGAAACTGTTTCTTCCCTCAGGCAATCCATCTCATGAACACTTGATGATGATAATAATTGTGGAACCAACATCACTACCTGCTATACACTTTATACACACATACACTTATTTAACAACACACTTTACATGCCAATTTGCACATAACACCTGCACATATTATGTTGTATATAGTAATACACCTGTACATACACCTTTGTCAATTTGTATATTGCATTCACTACTTTGTAAAATATATTTGTTATCTGTTTTTTAGTCCTGTCTCTGTAATTCTGTTGCACTGTAGAAGCTCTGTCACGAAAACAAATTCCTCGTATGTGTGAACTTAATCTCTGAAAACTGAACTGACACCGTTTCAATTTACCATAATCTTTTATGTGAAGCTGCTTTGACACAATCTACATTGTATAAGCGCTATACAAATAAAGGTGAATTGAATATTGCAATGCTAGTAGATGGTAGATTTTGTAATTAAGCATGTTAAATGGGCAATGAACTCAAACAACTTAACTTGCCTGCAAGATGCCACATTAAGAGATCGCCCATATTGCCTATGACAAAATCCATCTGCATATGCAGCACCGCCTGTAAAAACAAAACAAAACAAAGATGTTGTTTACTTGTGTTCAGATAGTGAGGAAAATCACTGCATTTCTGCAACCCCTAAGACCCAAGGTCACAATATTGCAATATTTTCCTAAAAAAAACTTCCTAAAATGTCAAAAATCACCTTTATTTCTACATCAAGGGCCTCTAATAATGACATCTAATAGGTGATTTTTGTTGTGTTTCATTTAAGACTTACATGGTTAAAGTTATCTTGTAATACTGTTTTATCATGTGACCTGCTGTCAGCATTGTTTTCATTGCTTACCGCTAATCATCTCACCTTAAAGAACAACAAAAGCAAATGTACAGGTGAAATGTCATGAGAATAATTTGGAACAAACTGTGCTTTAAAATGGGCGGGCCACTAACACACTTTTGTTATTGCACTTTTAGTTCATGTTTGGGCCTGCGTTAATAAGCACCCTTGCATTCTTGGCCACTTGAGTGTGTGTAGAAAGCATCCAAGTCTGAAAAGAGGCAAGACTCAGTGCCCTTAAAGGGACAGTTCACCCAAATTATCATTACTATTATAATATGAACAAGTTATTTTGAAGAATGTTGATACCTGCCACAATTGACTTCCAGAGTACATAGTCAATGGTTAGTAATCAAACTCTCACTAGTCCAGGGGTGTCCAAACTCGGTCCTGGAGGGCCGGTGTTCTGCAAAGTTTAGTTCCAAGCCCAAGATGACACACCTGGGCTAGCTAATCAAGCTCTTACTAGGCTTTCTAGAAACATCTATGCAGGTGTATTGAGGCAAGTTAAAGCTAAAATCTGCAGGACACTGGCCCTCCAGGACAAAGTTTGGACACCCCTGACATAGTCAATGGTTAGTAATCAAGCTCTGACTAGGCCAGGGGTGTCCAAACTCGATCCGGTGTCCTGCAGATTTTAGATCCAATATGCTTTAACATACTTGCAAGGATGTTTCTAGAAAGCCTAGTGCAGGGGTGTCCAAACTTAGTCCTGGAGGGCTGGTGTCCTGCAAAGTTCAGTTCCAACCCCAAAGACACACCTGGGTTAGCTAATCAAGCTCTCACTAGGCCAGGGGTGTCCAACCTAGGTCCTGGAGGTCCAGTGTCCTGCAGATTTTAGCTCCAACAGACCTGCAAGATTGTTTCTAGAAACTTTAGCTTAAGTTGGTTCAGGTGTGTCTGATTGGGGTTGAAACTACCAGCCCTTCAAGACTGAGTTTGGAAATCCCTGGGTTAGTGTAAATTAGATCTTTAACATCTTGTGCAAAAGAAAATGGGAAAGTAAATTGTGTATATTTTCATTAAGTTAACTATACCTTTAAACTAATCGCCAATATTAAGTCAAATTTAAGCTCCTTAGATAATGCTTCTTCACATGTGACATATTTACATGATATAGTATGTGCAATTTATAACATTTCAATAGAATACCATGTTAAGTGTAACTTTTATATGCACCATGTTAGTTAGGCTTCAAAACTATTGAATTAGCTCCATAGCCAGGGTGGTTTATATAAATTAAAAGAGCCATTGACATCTATGGAAGAATTTGGAAACACTTTGGAAGTCAAAAGCTGCTTCTAATAATTTAATACCATTTAAACTTACTAATGGAAAGTATAGCGTTCCTGTCATGTACTCATTAATGATTTGCATGCATATCTTGCTCTAATTTACGATTTTCCAAACAATTTGACTAAAGAAATAAGTCACAAGTGACCTGATCATCTGTTCAGTTTTCACAATAAACTGATGTCAACTGTCAGGTGGGGAGAATGAATATACATATCCCTGACTGGGACAACTAACTAAACACTTCTATAAAGACAAAGGGAAGTCAGAAACAAGGATAGATTAATAAAGTTTGTTTTATTAAATCAGATTCCTTTGTGTGTCTTTAACCATGACTGGACCAAGCACAGCATTGCCTTCCCACTGAATGCCTAGAGAAAGAATAAATAAAAGTTTAGGAGCATAAGTCAAAGCAAACACTGCAAGAGCAAGAGTAACACACCTCTAAAGCCTTCACCAGTAAGTGGGTGGCCTTCAACACCACCATGACCACATTTAGAGTCGCAGCAGTTACAGGCTCTGTGGTGTCCATCATTAGCAAACCATCTGAAGGAAAAATAAATAAACTTAGTACTAAGATGCTTGTAAGAGGAAGCTACAAGAGCATAGTCCAAAACACATCTTTATCTAGATTTAAACCTTGGAGACTTGACTATGGACTACAAATTTGTACTTAGAATACACTGCACAGGTAAAATACAAACTCTACATTACAAAAAAAAAAAAAAAAAAACCTAACAATATTAAGTGTGGTCTTACACAATTTTCCAAATTGACCCCAGATTTGTTACACCTCTGCCAAATATGGTCAAAGCAGGTCAACAAAAGCTTACCCAGTTAACACTGACAATAGTTGAGGTCCATGGTCAGAAAATTGTAATTAATCATACAAGCATAATTTGTCTATTAGAAAAGCTTAAGGCAAATTACTTAAATACAAGCATACCCATTGGCAAAAGAACAGGACTTGTGCAAATGGTCACTATGTCTAGCAGCAACAGTGGCCTTCAGAACGCATGTAATGTAGATCTGCAAGAGACAGTAGACAAATCATTAATGCAGAAGGCAAGAGAAGCTGGATTCACAAAACTAAAGGCACATACAAAAGGACTGGGTGTATCCTGGAACATGAAGGCCTCCAATTGGAAACGAAGCTTGTCTTCTTGGGATATAGGCAAGAAGTGGGAGCTGGACCCTGTAGTCTTGGCATCCACAAAGCACCTGATGAGAGAAATTATGAGTCCAAATAAAGTCTGCAGGACAGTTGACATCCAAGACTAAAGTAAACACTTGAAGTAAATTACAACTAGTAGATCACTGTACTAGTAAGTCCAGAAGTTCTTAAGACAAGCCAAACAGAACAAAGTTATCCAGCAGGAACTTCAGGTAGCTACTGCAAGCCACAAAATACCCATGACCTTTAAAATTGTCTAAAGCTGCAAGTTTTGGTTTTAGTGCAAATCTAAAAACTGATTCACTTCATTAGCAGACCTACAAGTGGTGTAGGTGTAAGGAAAAAAAAAAAAAAAAAAAACGCATTAAGCCTATGAAAAGTCAGTCACTAGAGAGCCTAACATTAGCTTAAGATGCCATAAAGGACTACAGTAGTCAGAAGCGGATTAAGTCTACCCCAAGACAAGAGTTTGTGTTAGATTGGTTTTGAAGCTGGATCCACTTCTAATTTTGACCTTTGGTTGAGTTCAATCCTGTTCAAGGTCTACAGTGCATGATCTTACCCATGATTCTCAATGAAGGAATATCTGGGCAGAGCTTCTGGATCAGGTACTGGAGTAGCCACACAGCGGTCCACATACACACGGAGAGGCACATGATTGTACACCATCACAGATGCCTCAATATTAATCATGTTGCCCAGGAAATAAACGTTTGAGGGCCTCTGATAGGACCAGTCATCTGCAAGAGAAGGCGTTTAGATACAGGAACTTGAAAGGAGTTTGAGAGAAAAAAAAAAAAAAAAAAAAAAAAACCTGCACAAACCAGTCATTAGACTCAAGGAGAAGACCAAGATATCCTCGCCAACCTCTGCTGAGGCATAAGGGGTCCATGCTGGCATCAAGGCATTACTGCTCACATTGTGAAGCCTGGAGGTAAAATTAAATTAACTTTAAGGTCCAAATTCTAAGTGGATTGACACTCTAACATTAGTTCTTGAATTGTTTTCAATAGTTCTAGGACAGTTGACATTATGCACGAGATACTTCAGTCAAGAAACAAAGTTATACCAAACCAACAGGACAACCTGCTGAGCAGTTAAAACCAATTGATAAACTAGTAAAGACTTCATATAAGGTTTCTTTGCCCCACTATGGAAGGGAGCACTACAAGCTTAGCATTCATTCGAGAAACTCATTTTGGGATCCACTGGCATAAACCAAAACTTTTGGCTGGATTATCCATCAAGTTCACAAACCTTGGATAGTGGCATTGAACACCAACAACTGCACCGTCAGTCCGGATGATAGGAGTCCCAGGAAATGCTTCAGGGGTGTAGGTAACAGTAAAGGTGTAGACAAGCTCATCCTCAGTCATCTGGAAAATAAAAAAATAAAGTCATAAGACCTTTCTGGTAAACAAACTTGAATTGCATTGCTAAGTCTGGGACCCATTCATAGGTACCTGTTCATGGCATCTAAAACCTATGCACCATTCAATTAACTTCAATACACAGTTGCATATGTGTCCTTGGCAAAAGTTCAGACTAAAGCATTTGAAACAGCATAAGCTACATAGTTTAAAACCTAGATGACCATCACTAGAGTGAGCCACACCTTTAATAGCACTGGATGAACAAGCACTACCTGGAGGATTACTGGTTCACACATAGGCCAACAGAAATAAAATGTTCTCACCATTACCACACTGTTGCAGTCCTGTATCGCATACTCAAAGATGAGCACTCCAGAGTTCGGGTCCTGACCGACAACAGGGCATCCTCCCAAAGACAGACCCGCTGGCTGGATCAGCTCACCATTGCTGAACAGATCCTGCTGGACCTCCACATGAATCCGATCTGGGCCACATTGAACTGCTACAGTGCTGCCAGGAGATGCAGGCTGCTTCAGCTGGAAGTTTGTGGCAAACTCTCTCTGGGCTTCAGCAACAAGGGGGAACCTCCATGTAAAAGGTTCAGGGGCTTGCAACATCAGCTTCTCCTGAAGACCAAGAGGAGCTTGCACAGGTCTCCTCGAGTCAAGACTATTGAAAGCCACCATCACATCAGGACTCAAAAGGGTTCCAGAAGGAGCAGGAACACCTCTAAGATTCATGTTGAAAGCTCTTGGACTTTGAACATTGCTCAAACTTCCCTGTGCATTGGTCAGGTCAAACACAGCAATCACAGCCAGCACTACTACACCTTGAAGGAACTCCATTATTGAAGACTCAATGCCACAATGCTTACTGCTGCTTGGCTTTGCCCTTTTATACAGCTCTAAATTAAGTTAGCTCCGCCCCTTCCAGCTTAATTGAGTACATCTGATCCTCCTCTGGACCTGTAGAGTTTGTGGATTAGCCAATAGAAAGCTTTCAGAATTTCCTCAGCCAATAAGAGAGTTGAGATTTTTAATGTATGGCTGTTTTTGATTTAACAATCAACAAACTGACAATTTATACACTCCCGGTCTGGGGTCAGTATGATCTTTAAATGTCTTAAAATAAGCTTCTCCTGCTCACCAAGGCTGCATTTATTTCCTGAAAAATACCGTACACATTGTAAAATAGTACAATGTTACTGCACTAAAAATACCTGTTCAAAAGTAGTTTATTATTTAATTTAATCATTTATTCCAGTGATTTTAATGATCAATGTTCAGATTCATTACTCCAGTCTTCAGAGTCACGTGATCCTTTAGAAATCCCTCTAATATTAATTATTATTTTTGTTATTATTATTTTTGGTAATAGTAATAAAAGCAATAATGACTGAAGTAATAATTTCCTTTAAAAGTACATACAATCTGTAATAAATAAATATTTAATAGATATTTAACAATTTGTTTTACGTTTAAAAAATAAAACAATAATTTTATTATAAAAAAAAACATGAAAAAAAACGACCCCAAACTTTCAACTGGTGGTGTAAATTATATGAAGAATTATATAATTTAGGTAATCTAAAAAGCACTTATAAAATGACATTATGATCAGTGTTGGGGAAAAAGTAATATATTACAACCTATCCACTTAAAATAATAATAAATGTGTCACTTAAGGAAAGTAAAGTAAAAGTGTTACGGTATTTTTTTTAAGAGTAAGAGAGGCTTTAAATTGTAGTAATATAATTTTTTTGACAAAGCACGATGATTGCTATACATATAATGCTACGGTCACATTAGAGTTTGAGCATGCAAAATAACTCGTATCGTCGTACGGTGCTGTAACAAGGGGCAGGATTGTTTCATATTTTACATTTCTGTCCAGAGAGGTCATGTTTTAATCTTTGGTCTTACACAGTCACATCAGTTTCGCAGGTCAGAGTTCATTAAGCTTGAATTTTGCAATGCAGCAAACTACGAAACTTGACTTAGCATACGTATGAAAGTCTATAGGGGAAAAAGTCCAGTGTGACCACAGCCTAAAGCAGGTCGCACACTGGATGCGTCGCTCAGCGCCTCAACACGGCACGCATATGACAGTTGAAAGTATCGCACATTTGCATGTATTTAAAATTAAACTATTCAGATGGCACTCTGTGGCACGGCTGAAATATGAAGTGTCCTGAGTCGTGGCTGGGCGCTGTGGACAGCCACTGACTTATTCCGCCGCTGTGTACCCTGATAGAAAACTATGTTTAGGGTTCTAAAATGCATGCCGCTGTGTGGTGCATCGCCAAACATCACATCTGGTGTGCGACCCCCTTTAGACTTGGTTTTAAATAGGGATGTCCCAATCAGTTTTTTTTGCCCTAGAGTCAGTCATTTTATTTTCAGTATTTACAGATTCCAAAACCTGATTCCACACTTACATAATACACAAAAAAAAATAAATAGAGCAAAGAAACAGATCCAGGATGACCTTTTTTTTTTTTTTTTTAATTCACCTTATTTTAACGTTCAACAACTTTTAACAAACAGAGCACTTCTGTATATATATATATATATATATATATATATATATATATATATAAAAACAAATAGTAACTCAACTTAAAATACCCAGCAGGCAATCCCAAGTTTACATCTCACAGTTTGCTATGACAATGTTGTCATCAACTTTATAATACCTGCAGACCACAGACATACTCTCGCTTTCCACTTCAAGTGGCTTGTGTTCTACTTTGCCAGCATTTAAATCAATAGGGTCTCTGCAACAGTGAAGTTATGCCACACATTGCCATTTCTGTGTTAAGTCAAGAAACAGGTCTAAAGCTGCAGTCACACTGCACTTTTCTCCCCATAGACTTCCATTCATACACATGTGTTTTAATGTTTAATCCTGCTCCTTGTCACAGCACCATACAACAGAAACTTGTACACAAACTCTAGTGTGACCGCAGCATAACTAGTGTCACCACAGAACTATAGATGTTAAATAAAAATAAATTATAATTTGTGTATATATATATACACACACTTTCAGGTCCTGATTGAAAGGTAACGTTTGATTCAGAAACATGATTGGGCCTGATTTTCAGTCATGTAATAAGATCTAGACATCCTGAAGCTGCAGTCACACTGGACTTCTCTGCCCAGACTTTCATTCATATGCACAAATGCATCAGACTGGAAACACAAGCTTGTGTTAAGTTACACAGAGCACTGTGTTGGAAAGTTCAAGCTTGGTGAACTGACCTTTTATATTTATAAAAAAAAAAAAAAAAAAAAAAAAAAACCTTGACTGCATGAGATCAATTGAGGACCAAAACAAACACTGTACAGGAACTTAGAGCAATGGATTGCTTGTCATTATTTCAAATTGTTTAATCCTGCTCCTCACAGCACAACAGAATTTTGCAAGCACAAACTAGTGTGACTGCACCTTCACGTTTGACAGTTATTAAACATGGACTGGTTCTCCAAATTAAGCTTAATCCAGATCAAGCTATTGTAATTTTAATAGCATCTGATCTTCGAAAAGTTTAATGAAAGTAAATCACTCTTCAAGTTAATTGTTTGTGGGTTATTTTTTATTATATTAAAGAGTAAAGGGGTCATATAACTATACTATTACCAAACATTGTATTGAGCCAAATATTGAAACTGAGTGACAATTTACCATGAAATGAGTTTGCATGGGGGAGTAAAAAAAATAAATATTCACAAGGTTAGATATTAAAGTAATGTTACTTGTCTACACCTAATTTCACTTGTCCCCAAAAAAAAAAAAAAAAAAAAAAAAAAAATTACCTTTCACAACATTAATACAAGTCACACAAACTCATTTTCTATAGCTTTTTATTTTTAGTTATCAAGAAACTGACAGCAATGATATGAAAGTCAAGTAGGTGTAAAGCTTGCAAATTTTTAGGTTTGTACATTACTAACACCAAGTGTAGACATACAACACAAGGAGTTGATAGGAGTATCTACTACTGACATTCATGCATGTTTAAATTCATAGCAACAAGTTGAAATACTATAGAGCAATTTAAAAATCAGCAATTTAATAAGCCTACTTAAGTTTCATAATCAAATAAGACTTCTTTGTGTGTCTTTGACCATTACAGGACCAACCACAGCCTTGCCTTCCCACTGAATGCCTAGAAAACAGGAAGCCAAAGTTAAAGCAGGAGAATTGAAGTCAAAAAACACAGTAAGATGAGTAACACACCTGTAAAGCCTTCACCAGTAAGTGGGTGGCTTTCAACACCACCATGACCACATGTAGAGTCACAGCAGTTACAGGCTCTGTGGTGTCCATCATTAGCAAACCATCTGAAAACACCACAAGAGTCAGACCAAAACACCTTCAACAGGAGCAAAAAGACTAGTCAAAGTGAGCAACATACCCATTGGCAAAGGAACATGACTTGTGCAGATGGTCACTATGTCTAGCAGCAACAGTGGCCTTCACAATGCATGTAATGTAGATCTGCAAAACAAAGTAGAAAAGATTAAGTCAGTGTAGGAGACGAGAAACTGGAATTACTCCATACTGATAGTACATACAAAAGGACTGGGGGTATCCTGGAACATGAAGGCCTCCAATTGGAAACGGAGCTTGTCTTCTTGGGATATAGGCAAGAAATGGGAGCTGGAACCTGTAGCCTTGGCATCCACAAAGCACCTGATGGTCATAAGCAAAGATTCCTGATACATGATTGTGAGGGCACGGAGCAAGAGGAACAGCAGCAAGGTTATACTACCAAGGATTCAAGGTAACAGACTTTCAGAAAGTTAATACAAAGCAAATCTAGTAATATATAAAAATAAAATTCCAGTAAGTGCCTGGTATTTGACCAGAGGGTCAGGACTTAAGTTTCTTCATCTGAAAAACTGTGCTCACTGACATTAGGGAGCACCCTTCACCATACTAGGGTATCAGCACTCCCTGTTGGCCTCACTAACTTGCAACAGTGAAGTAGTTTTTTTTCCCCCCAAAGTGGTCTCCCACCCAGGTACTAACCAGACTCAGCCCTGCTTGACTTCAGCGAGTAACCAGGTCTTGCAAGGTCATTTGACAGATCAATACCTACTTAGAGGACTGCTTTGGAACACCAGTTGGAGAACGATTTTAACCACTTGATACTTAAAATATTGCAGACCATGGACATAATTCAACCCAGCATGATCTTACCCATGATTCTCAATGAAGGAATATCTTGGCAGAGCTTCTGGATCAGGTACTGGAGTAGCCACACAGCGGTCCACATACACACGGAGGGGAACATGATTGTACACCATCACAGATGCCTCAATATTAATCATGTTGCCCAGGAAATAAACATTTGAGGGCCTCTGATAGGACCAGTCATCTGCAGGAGAAGGTGTTTAGATACAGGAACTTGAAAGAGTGAGGTTAAGAAACTGCACCAACCAGTCATTAGATTCAGGGAGAAGACCAAGATATCCTCGCCAACCTCTGCTGAGGCATAAGGGGTCCATGCTGGCATCAAGGCATTACTGCTCACATTGTGAAGCCTGGAGAGAAAATAAAATAAAGTTACTTTGATAACATGCGTTCCAGCTATGAGGGTCTTATTCATCCTAGTTTAAGCACAAAATGCTTTTTGTTTTAAACACCTTGAATAGTGGCACTGAACACCAACAACTGCACTATTCGTCCGAATAATAGGAGTTCCAGGAAACGCTTCAGGGGTGTAGGTAAGAGTAAAGGTGTAGACAAGCTCATCATCAGTCATCTGAAAGAAGAATCTCAAGTTAGTTCTAAAGATTAGACAAATAGGCAAGAACCCTGGCATCCATTTGCAGCTGTTCCAGGACAACTTGAACTACCCATTAAACCTACAAAAGGATTACCAACTTAGTTGAAGTCATCAGGACCAGTGCAGGAAAGGAATCAGAATTTAGCAAGTGATTATAAACAATAGAATTTTTGGAAAGGTTTAAAGGATGTTGGAAACCTGGAACTTGAGTCACTGGCATTTTTGCCTTCTATGGACTAAACAATTGTTTGATTAGCATTCTTCAGTATACTTAAAACTGGAATCAAAGTCAAGTAAACTACAAAAACTATGCTTTCAAAGTGCTCAAAGCCTTCAGATACTACCCAGAGATGGTCCAAAATAATAATTTCTTACCATCACCACACTGTTGCAGTCCTGTATCGCATACTCAAAGATGAACACCCCAGAGTTCGGGTCCTGACCGACAACAGGGCATCCTCCCAAGGTTAAACCCGCTGGCTGGATCAACTCACCATTGCGGAACAGATCCTGCTGGACCTCCACATGAACCCGGTCTGTACCACATTGAACTGCTACAGTGCTGCCAGGAGATGCAGGCTGCTTCAGCTGGAAGTTTGTGGCAAACTCTCTCTGGGCTTCAGCAACAACGGGAAACTTCCATGTGAAAGGCTCAGGAGCTTGCAGCATCAGCTTCTCCTGAAGACCTAAAGGAGCTTGCACAGGTCTCCTAGAGTCAAGACTATTGAAAGCCACCATTACATCAGGACTAAAAATAGTTCCAGGAGGAGCAGGAACACCTCTGAGATTCATGTTGAAAGCTCTTGGACTTTGAACATTGTTCAAACTTCCCTGTGCATTGGTCAGGTCAAACACAGCAATCACAGCCAGCACTAAAACACCTTGAAGGAACTCCATTATTGAAGACTCAATGCCACAATGCTCATCTCTGCTTGGCTTTGCCCTTTTATACAGCTCTTCACTAAGTTGGCTCCACCCCTTCCAGCTTAATTGAGTACCTTTGATCCTCCTCTGGACCTGTAGAGTTTGTGAACTAGCCAATAGAAAGCTTTTAGAATTTCATCAACCAATAAGGGAGTTGAGGTTTTTAATGTTTGGCTGTTGTTGATTTTACAATTAACAAACTGATAATTTATCAATGACATGTTTTGGTCATCTAAAACAATCTGAGCTTACAGAAATGATATCATGATCAGTGTTGGGAAAAGTAATGTATTACCATCTAGTCACTTAAAACAAAAAGGTAATAAAAAAATAATGTGAAAGTATGTGTTATGGTATTTTTGCATTTTTTTATCAGAGTGAATCCAGATTAAGCTTATGTAATCTTAATAGCATTTTATCTTTGAAATGTTATCAGTGAGGGTAAAAAGTAATATATATCAAACTAAATTGTGTGTGTTTTCTTTGAGTAAAGGTGGGTGCACAACAGATGCACCACACCATACAGTTTCATGCATTTTACAATTCTAAACAAATTTCTATCAGGGTGTACACACCGGTGACTTGTCTGCAGCACCCAGCTTTGACACAGGACACGGTTTATATTTCTGCCACAACACAGACCACCATTTGAAAACTTTCAATTTAAATAACATGCAAATGTGCAATACTTCCAATAGCACATCTAGTGTCACCCCCATAAGAGGCTCATAATTGTAATACTGTAAATTACTTTGACCAAACATTGATGTATTACAATAAACATTGAAAGATGATTTACAATAAAGAATTACCACGATGTAGTATATATATATACACACTAAAAATGTTAATGTTACTTTATCCAACACTGAACTTACTCAGTTTAAAAAATATATATATATAACACACATACATATACCTTAAAAAGAAATAGGTTACTTTATCCAAGGTCCTTCTTTTTTATATATACACATACACACACACTAAAAAAATATATATATATACACACACACACACACACACACACAGTAACACTTTATTTTTATTTTGATGGTCCATTTGAGTATTAGTAGACTGTCTGCTTAATATCTGTGGATACTGACATTTAACTGACTAAGAAACTTTGCAAGTACATGTCAACTTAGACTAACCCCAACCTAACAGTCTACTTTTAATATGAGAATTAGTTGCAATGCAACTTATATTCAGCAAATGGATCAAAATAATGACCAGACATAAACCATGTAATGTTACTTTATCTAAGGTTTATAAAAAAAAAAAAAAAAATAAATAAAATTTACTTAATCCAACACTGAAATTGCTCATGGTTTATTTAAAATAAAATTCAGGGGACTGACAGTTATCCATGATACAAAAAAAAAAAAAAAACTAATTAGATGTCTAATCTTATATTGTAGGTTTAAACATTAAGCAAAATGTGGTGCTTGCATATATTATATAGCCATCCATGCTTGGCAACAAGTTCAGAGCAATTTAAACCAGTGACTAATATATACATAAACCTCTTTGATTAAATGAAGCTGCAAATCTAAAACTATTTTACTTAGGGAGTCAACCAAGTCAGTGGTTACAGGTTTTCAAAATAAAACAGGCAAGGACTGGTTTAATAAGGTTTATTCATTTTATCAAACAAGATTCCTTTGTGTGTCTTTGACCATTACAGGACCAACCACGGCCTTGCCTTCCCACTGAATGCCTAGAAAAGAGGAAGCCAAAGTTAAGCCAGAGAACTAAAGTCAAAACAAAAACAAAGCAAGAGTAACACACCTCTAAATCCATCACCAGTAACTTGGAGGCCTTCAGCACCACCATGACCGCATTTAGAGTCACAGCAGTTACAGGCTCTGTGGTGTCCATCATTAGCGAACCATCTGCAACACCACAAGAGTCAGACCAAAACACCTTCAACGGGAGCAAAAAGACTAGTCAAAGTGAGAAACATACCCATTGGCAAAGGAACAGGACTTGTGCAGATGGTCACTATGTCTAGCAGCAACAGTGGCCTTCACAATGCATGTAATGTAGATCTGCAAGAGACAGAAGGAGATTAAGTCAATGTAGGAGACAAGAGAAACTGAATTTACACGATACTGATAGTACATACAAAAGGACTGGGTGTATCCTGGAACATGAAGGCCTCCAATTGGAAACGAAGCTTGTCTTCTTGGGAAATAGGCAAGAAATGGGAGCTGGAACCTGTAGTCTTGGCATCCACAAAGCACCTGATGGCAGAAGTTATTAACAAAGCTATTCTTAACCATGATTGTGAGGGCACAGAGCTAGAGGAACAGCATAAATTGATACCATTTATAAATAAAAAAAATAAACCCTAGGTAACAGACCTTCAGAGAGCAGTAAAGAAAGTACAAATGAAACTCTGGAAGGCATGTCCATCTTTCAAAGCAGTCCCACAACTATTGACAGTTGAGATCTGATCCACTTTAAATGTGGAAGATTGCAAGGCTCAAAATTTAAGCTACAAACTTTGTAAGCCTACTGAATCTTTACTAGGGAGCACCATTAGGGTAAAAATTAGCCAAGCCAGCAAGAAGCTGAATTTAGGCAAGTTGAAGCTAAACTCTACATGGGAGGACCTTAAATTTAGAGTAACCAAATGGTCAAATATTGAAAAAAGTTAGTTATAAAATGTTAAGCCAGAGTGTAACTCTGACACTAGCTCAAGCAAAAAGGACAGTAGTTATTTGAAATGGATCAGAAAGCCCATTCTTGTCTTGGAAAGATCTTGGAAACGCTTGAACCTCAAGGACACCAGCTTCACTGTGGTCAAAGGATTAGCTAGAATAAAAGGTTCCATGGGACTTGACCAGAGTCAGAACCTTAGTTTAACAGCTCATCTGAAAGAGCACTAACTAACAGTATAGCATCCCCTTCACTATACTGGGGAATCAGGACATTAACAGGATGTGCAGCCCCTTCTGGCCTCACCAGTAGATCTTGGACACGAGTCAACTCAGCTACTGCATGATCTTACCCATGATTCTCAATGAAGGAATATCTTGGCAGAGCTTCTGGATCAGGTACTGGAGTAGCCACACAGCGGTCCACATACACACGGAGGGGAACATGATTGTACACCATCACAGACGCCTCAATATTAATCATGTTGCCCAGGAAATAAACATTTGAGGGCCTCTGATAGGACCAGTCATCTGCAAGAGGAGAAGAGTTTAGATACAGGAAAAGTCAAGAATGGGGGGGTTAAAAAGAAACTGCACAAACCAGTCATGAGACTCAAGGAGAAGACCAAGATATCCTCGCCAACCTCTGCTGAGGCATAAGGGGTCCATGCTGGCATCAAGGCATTACTGCTCACATTGTGAAGCCTGGAGGTAAAGAATTAAAATGGACTGGTTACTTGAAGACCAACATAGCTGGAACAGAAGTTAGGTCAACCCAGTTGTACTCATGTTAAGCACAGAAGCCTTTTATTAAACACCTTGGATAGTGGCACTGAACACCAACAACTGCACCATCAGTCCGGATAATAGGAGTCCCAGGAAACGCTTCAGGAGTGTAGGTAAGAGTAAAGGTGTAGACAAGCTCATCCTCAGTCATCTGATGAAAGAGTTTAAAGTTAAATTCTACTAAAGATTAGACAAGGTTTGAAATGCTTAAGATCATTCATTTGTAGATTGTTCCAGGATGACACTTAAACCATCCATTAATCCACAGTGACTCCACAACTGTAGGATCTAACAGGACTTGTGCATGAAATGTTCTCTTTTGGGGTGAAGGGGTATTTAAAGAATGTTGGAAACCTGTAACTTAACATTCAATGGAATATTCTGCCCTCTGTGGATAGTCAATGGTTGGAGATTTCCAACATTCAGTACATCCTATCATTTAAAAAAAGGTAAACTCAACCTGGACACAAGTCATGAAGTAACCTTTCAAAGTACTTAATCAATATACCACATGGAGGTTGGAATAAGAGTTCAATAAATTTATAATAGGAGTTCTTACCATCACCACACTGTCGCAGTCCTGAATCGCATACTCAAAGACGAGCACCCCAGAGTTCGGGTCCTGACCAACAACAGGGCGTCCTCCCAAAAACAGACCCGCTGGCTGGATCAGCTCACCATTGCTGAACAGATCCTGCTGGACCTCCACATGAACCCGGTCTGGACCACATTGAACTGCTACAGTGCTGCCAGGAGATGCAGGCTGCTTCAGCTGGAAGTTAGTGGCAAACTCTCTCTGGGCTTCAGCAACAATGGGAAACTTCCATGTGAAAGGTTCAGGGGCTTGCAGCATCAGCTTCTCCTGAAGACCAAGAGGAGCTTGCACAGGTCTCCTAGAGTCAAGACTATTGAAAGCCACCATCACATCAGGACTCAAAACAATTCCAGGAGGAGCAGGAACACCTCTGAGATTCATGTTGAGAGATCTTGGACTTTGAACATTGCTCAAACTTCCCTGTGCATTGGTCAGATCAAACATACCAATCACAGCCAGCACCAACACACCTTGAAGAAACTCCATCCTTGCAGACTTGATGCCCCAATGCTCATCTCTGCTTGGCTTTGCCCATTTATACAGCTGTAATTAGGTTGGCTCCGCCCCTTCCAGCTTAATTGATTACCTTTGATCCTCTTCTGGACCTGTACAGTTTGTGGACTCTGGGTCTACAAACTCTACTAGCCAATAGGAAGCTTCTAGAATGTCATCAGCCAACAGGAGACTTGATTAATTTATGGCCGTTCTTGATTTAACAATCAATAAATTGACAATTCATTTGTGATATAAAGTGCCGCTAATGAAAAATAAAACCTGAGCTTACACAGATGGTATTTATGAACAGTGTTGGGGAAAAAAGTAACATTACAATCCAGTCACTTAAAAACATAACTTAATGTAAAATTATGCATTATTGTATTTGTGCATTTCTTTTTAAAGAGTAGGACAGGCTTAAAATTGTAATACTGGATATGACTTCCTTACCCAATAATATGAAATATAAAACTGACTATTAAACTATGAACTCTGTCATGCGAAAGGCATCAGAGCTTAGTTTGTTCATGTTAGAAAAAATGTATTTATTCAATATTATTATTATTATAAATATTTTGATGCTTTAATAAAAGTCCAAGACAGTCTTAAGACCAAAATATAATACAGTTAAGGTTTTAAATTTATGGCTGCTCTTTTGTAAGAGGAAAATGTCAGTTTGATGAATTCCTAAAATAGAGCTTGAGGTTTACATTACTTAACCCTTTAACTGCCCCACCAAGGAAATAAAAAAAAAGTTTGGATTACATTTAACTCCTAATGTCACTACTTAATGCATTCACAACACCCCATAATTTCTAAAATATAAGCCTTTACCAAAATGGTTGTGAGTTTACAATTGAAGTATCAGACTTAAATTATGAAAAGTTATTAAAAAAAAATAAGTGTAAGATCCATTTAAAAATATTAACTCAAATTTTTTATTTTTTTTTAAAGTATGCCATGAAATTCCAGACTCATTTAACTGCTTACAATAAAACCAAAATCAAGTGTAGTAGTGCAACAGTGGTGTCATTTAAAAAAAAAAAATAAATAAAAAGTCACTAAAGGCCAGCTCACACTATGGGATTTTTTTTAGAATCCTGAACAATTGTATCATGTCAGACTGCATGAACATTGCTCACATCACACTGTATGAGCGCAACAGTTATAAAGTCAGACAGAATGTCAGTGAAGACATGCCATAGACGAAAACACCCCCAAAGTTTGACATCCACCTGCAACAATTAAACCATCCCATGTTCTGAAATTATTCATTACAGCAAACAAACTGTAGCAGCTAATTTTTTTATACAGTGTGTCTCAAAAACCAGGAAGACACAAAAACATATCCCTGAGGTCATTTGAATTGAATCAAATTTAGAGCCCCTATTGGCTTTTGGATACACTCATCTCAGCTGCTGTCACTGCAGGAAAGAGCAAAGATTTTAGCCCAGGATTCTTTTAGGACAGAAAGAAAAAAAAAAAAGCCAGCCTTAAGTAATCTAAAAACATGGTAATACATTTGGTAGAGGGGCAGTTAAGGGGTAATTGCAACCTAAGGTTTTAAATTAACCTTGATTTAACAATTTTCTGGGACTTAAATGTCTCAACAGTTTGCAAAGACCATAAATATTTGTAAGGCTTATTGCATAAGGCTCAATGTGGATATAACTACATGGGTCATGTGATAAGCAGGAACTGCTTGTTCTATTACTGGCAACTCAGACGAGATAGAGATGTATAAATAATAAAATAAACTGAGCTGATAACATGGACTTCTGAAGCATTTTGTTTTAGGTCCTATAGTTATAGGTATGCAGCTTTTCAAAACATAAAGAAAGTCAAAGATAGGGTTTCAGACATTTATTAAAAACTCAATGCAAGCACTGGTTCATCAGGTATTCACTTTATCAAACAAGGTTCCTTTGTGTGTCTTTGACCATTACAGGACCAACCACGGCCTTGCCTTCCCACTGAATGCCTAGAAAAGAGGAAGCCAAAGTTAAGCTGGAGAACTAAAGTCAAAACAAAAACACAGAAGCAAGAGTAACACACCTCTAAATCCATCACCAGTAACTTGGTGGCCTTCAACACCACCATGACCGCATTTAGAGTCACAGCAGTTACAGGCTCTGTGGTGTCCATCATTAGCGAACCATCTGGAACAAAACAAGAGTCAGTACAAACACTTCCAACAGGAGCAAAAATGACTACTGTGAGCAATATACCCATTGGCAAAGGAACAGGACTTGTGCAGATGGTCACTATGTCTAGCAGCAACAGTGGCCTTCACAATGCATGTAATGTAGATCTGCAAGAGACAGAGGAAGGGATAAAATTAACGTAGGAGACAAGAAACTGGATTTACAAAAATTAAGGCACATACAAAAGGACTGGGTGTATCCTGGAACATGAAGGCCTCCAACTGGAAACGGAGCTTGTCTTCTTGGGTTATAGGCAAGAAGTGGGAGCTGGAACCTGTAGCCTTGGCATCCACAAAGCACCTGGTAACACAAGTTTAAAGACAAATCTTACCCATGATTGGAAGTGCATCAAGATAAGTGACTGACCTCTAACTTTAACTCAGGAGGAGGAAAAGAACCTAATCCAAACTCGTGGACTGAAGCAGAACATTGATAACCTTCAATGTGTTCCCAAAACTATTGAACTAGTCCAAGGATAATTTAACTAAACTTTTGATTACTGGTAGCCCTAACATTTATATCTGAAAATCTCAATAGGGGTCAACATGAAGTGATCCAAAGTTGAAGGTAAATAAATATATAGTTAAGAGTAGGTCTGGACACTCTTGAAAAACAATTTTGCAACAAAATACAAAGACTGCACCAGTGCCAACATTTAAAGTAGTGTCAACTTGATCCATTGTTCTAAAGCAGGGGTCACAAATCCAGTTCCTGGATTACTAGTCACAACCCTGACTCCATTGATCAAGTGCTGATACAAGTCTTAGTTCAATTACCCAAGGGTAAGCCAATTCTGCCCCATACCCAAACACTTCAGTCCAACACCCAATGAACTTAACAGTCCTACTAACTTTCTTGGACAAGATTAAGTTACTCTGAAAGAAAGTTTGTACTTGGCTGGTTTAGAGCAACTAGATAAAATTGTTACCAAATGCTAAGCCTATGAACATGTTAGTTAGGAAAGCCAAAATATAACTCCATGACACCAGCTCTGAGGTAAAAGGACAAGTTAAACCTTAAAAAAAAAAGAAAGCCTCAATTGAAGATAACATTTAAAGCCAAGCCACCTCAAGGACACAAGATCTACTGTTGACAAAGGACTACTCTAGTCAACATTCAACAGATCAAAACTTTCAATTGTTTGACCACTCTGAAACACCCATTCTTGGAAACACCTTTGAACCACTTCAAATATTGACAACTGCAGATCTTGAATGTGATTCAACTCCGCTACTGCATGATCTTACCCATGATTCTCAATGAAGGAATATCTGGGCAGAGCTTCTGGATCAGGTACTGGAGTAGCCACACAGCGGTCCACATACACACGGAGGGGAACATGATTGTACACCATCACAGATGCCTCCATATTAATCATGTTGCCCAGGAAATAAACGTTTGAGGGCCTCTGATAGGACCAGTCATCTGCAGGAGAAGGTGTTTAGATACAGGAAAACTCAAAAGAATGGGGGTTTAAAAAAATAAATAAGCACCAACCAGTCATGAGATTCAGGGAGAAGACCAAGATATCCTCGCCAACCTCTGATGAGGCATAAGGGGTCCATGCTGGCATCAAGGCATTACTGCTCACATTGTGAAGCCTGGAGGTAAAGCCATCAATGGACTGCTGGTTACTAGTGGATCATTTAGAGTTGTTAAACAGAACCATTTTATAAAAATTGGGAACTTAGTGTCCTCAAGGGTTTCTCCAAACACAGAAGTCAATGGCTACCAGCTTAACACTCACTAGTGTATGGATGAATCTAAGATTTGAATTCAAGTTGCTCATGGCCTTAGTTGGATTACACTAAGTATACCAACCTTGGATAGTGGCACTGAACACCAACAACTGCACTATTAGTCCGGATAATAGGAGTCCCAGGAAATGCTTCAGGGGTGTAGGTAAGAGTAAAGGTGTAGACAAGCTCATCCTCAGTCATCTGTCAAATTAAAGACTTTAGTAAAGAAAACTTTAATACTTAAACCATGAAAGAGACTTCAAGGATCCATTCTTGATCTTAAGCACCATGTAATCTGACCCTCTTTAACACCCAATTTAAGCAACACTGCTTTATACTAGGAGTTGGGAACTGTAGACTAAGGGGAAGACCTCTAAACTTAATCTGACCCCACAGGACCTATATGCAGAAGGTGGAGCTAAGCACCAATTGAAAAGGGAATGTTAACTCAATTTAAATGTAGCATGTTTCAAACAGATAGTCTGTAGGAAACCTGATTTGAATGTAGGAAACTAACAGCCAGAGTTAAATAAAACACTAGTAAACTAAAATTAACCCATTTAGAACAAGTCAAGGGGGATGGGAGACAGTATTTGCACCTACAAAGTGCTACCTGGATGTACTTTGGTTAACCCCAACTACATGCTAGCAGAAATAAAATGTTCTTACCATCACCACACTGTCACAGTCCTGAAGCGCATACTCGAAGATGAACACGCCAGAGTTCGGGTCCTGACCAACAACAGGGCGCCCTCCCAAAGACAGACCCACTGGTTGGATCAACTCACCATTGCTGAACAGATCCTGCTGGACCTCCACATGAACCCGATCTGGACCACAACTAACTGCTACAGTGCTGCCAGGAGATGCAGGCTGCTTCAGCTGGAAGTTAGTGGCAAACTCTCTCTGGGCTTCAGCAACAATGGGAAACTTCCATGTGAAAGGTTCAGGGGCTTGCAGCATCAGCTTCTCCTGAAGACCAAGAGGAGCTTGCACAGGTCTCCTAGAGTCAAGACTATTGAAAGCCACCATTACATCAGGACTAAAAATGGCTCCTGGAGGAGCAGGAACACCTCTAAGATTCATGTTGAAAGCTCTTGGACTTTGAACATTGCTCAAACTTCCCTGTGCATTGGTCAGGTCAAACACAACAATCACAGCCAGCACTACTACACCTTGAAGGAACTCCATCCTTGAAGACTCAATGCCACAATGCTCATCCCTGCTTGGCTTTGCCTTTTTATACAGCTCTTCATTTAGTCGGCTCCGCCCCTTCCAGCTGAATTGAGTACATCTGATCCTTCTCTGGACCTGTAGAGTTTGTGGACTAGCCAATAGGAAGCTTCTAGGATGTCACCAGCCAATAGGAGACTTAATTTATGGCTGTTCCTGATTTAAGAATCAATGAACTGACTATTTTGATATAGGAAATCCTTTTGGTGTTGTTAATACTGTTTGTTTATTGTATGTCTGCAGCAACATGGCGTCCATAACAAATTCTGTTCCAAGGACAATAAACTACACTACACCTACTAACATACATGTGATATGAAATCTTTTAATCTAATTGTTACGACCCTGGTCTAGGGACAAGGCCGCAACATAAAAGACCACTAGACAAATAAAAATCACTTTAATAACCCTTTGGTGTCGGGTCTCTTTATTTGTCTTTTCTTTTTCTTTTTTTATATCACCCAAAAACGTTAAGCCACAGGAGTGGAACCACAGGAAAATAATAAACTAACTAAACACCCAAATGAAACTAACTAACCTCAACAAAAATAACAGAAATAAAAAAACAAAAAAACTACCCCTACCTCCCTAACTAGATATAAAAAAACAGGAGAAAATATTTACAGAAAATAAAAGGTGGTGTCCAACCCCTACTGCTTCTTACCGTGTACAATACAATATTTACAGTGTCAACAAACAAACCAAACGAAATAATAGGAGGGGGAAACACGGATGAATAAACCACAAAGGAGTCAAAACTTACACAAAACGAGAACAAAATCAACGATACAATAAGCAACAAGAAAGACATATAGAATAACAACAGCTTCCAACAAAACGCCAACCAACAATCGCTCTCTCGTCCCACGCCAGTTCTTTCTTTTTTAAAAGATGCCCTGGGTCACTCCAGCCAATCCCAGGGCACGTCGTCTGCGTGACTGGGCGGGGCCTGCGGATGTAAGAGAGACGGAGAGAGAAAAGGTGCGTTCGACTTGATGCAGCGCTGCGCAGATAGATCGTAATCTGTCTTAAAGCGGTGCATGCCGGTTAGAAATTTTGGCCGGATTGATGCTGCGCCGACGCCATGTGACTGTCACATGTGGCATCAAAGTACCGCGACAGCGCTCCGAGATCAGACGACTGACTCAGCCCGCGCAGCATCTGAAGAGCGTCTGCTGGAGCTGTGGTGACGACACCAATATAACACGACTGGCCAAGTTCACCACATGACAACAACCACGTGTGTTTCGCGTTTATTATTGGACAAATTCTGTCTCACAAATTTCAAAACTAACAATTAACTTTTCACACCCTCTCTATCTTGTACACATGATGCTTATTAAAAGACTACAAATATTTTACTGCAGCATCATCTTTTGTTAAATAATTTGTTCATAATGTCTAGATTATTTGCACAGGTTTATTCTGTCTTTTTATACAGACTACTGTATTCAGCTACATAAATGATTTAAATGATATATTTTAGTAAATAATCTAAATATTAACTCAAATAACTCTTACAGACTTGTAATAAAATAATTATCATCATTGATCTTGACGATTTATTAGCAAATTAAGTTATATAAAAAGATGTAATATAAAAATATATGATTCTAAAATATTTTATTTCCTGTCGAGCTATTTATGCAGAAATGTGCATTGATGTAGCTGCTCTTTCTGGGAAATGTCTACTTAAAGTGCAGCTCATTTATTTTGGTCATTTCGTTCAATCTTTTTGGATTAAAGTGCTTTTTTTAAAATGCTTTCATTATCCAAAATAATCCTATTCATGGGTATTTATTTCCTTTTTATGTGCCCTCTGGTTTTCCCTTATTTCTCATGCGTTTGTTATGTAGGCTACTTAAATTTAATTCATAATTCCCTTATTGTTAAAAATGAACTATAGTTTGTAGAGACTGTATTTTGTTTTATTTGTACTGTAAATCTTTTGTTGTTATTTCAATAAATAAATGATCACGCCATGTGATCGGTCATCATGACTGCAGCACCTTTGAGCCCCCGAAGTGTCCGGCTTGACAGCTCCGTTTTCAACTCCGCCCTCGCCTGTGCTCGGCTAATCTCGTTGATCACCGGCTGCAGCTGTGCTTCATGTCGAACGCACCTACAGACACACCCCCACACATTAAAGTAAAAAAAAAAAAAACATTTTTTTTGACAATTATCTTCAAACAAACAAAAATCAGACTCTAGAAAGAGCATCGGCAATAACGTTTTCTGAACCCTTCTTGTGGCGGATGTCAATGTTAAAACTGTGCACTATTAATGACCACCTCATTAGCCTCTGATTGGAGTTGACTATGCGCTGGAGAAATAAAGGGTTGTGGTCAGTGTAAATAACGACAGGTATATTTAAATTATAACAAATACAGATTATTATGGAGGTATTTAGCTTAGTTTATAAATGCTATAAGGCTGATTGTGGATATGAAGAGATGCAAATAATATTCAATAGCACCTGAAATTCCCCTCATAAATAAGCTTTTTTTATTTAACCTCCTATGTTTATTCTATGTTATATATTCTGTTATTTTGCTTTACATGCTATAAAAATACCATAAAAGAAACATTTCAGAGCCTACAGACAAAAGTCTAAAAAATGGCTCATTTTAGTAGAAAATGTAGATGGTATTTAGTGTTTTGCATATATAACTCGACATATATAATGATATATATATATATATATATGAGCAATTGTTTGGCATTTTTATATCAACTCACCATCTATGGCTATTTTTATGCTGAGCAACAAAATACTAAACCTAATGAGCAATTTAAATGCTGTCGTTACATATATAAGCTTGGTATATATGACTGAGAAATGTGAAAATGTCTATGGTAGTGTTTGCATGATAACATCATTTAAGAACACAAGAGATATTGGACTTTATTATGAGGAGAAAAGGGTGGATCTTCAACTTTATAAAAGTGTAGAGAGGTAAATGCACTGTGAATACTACCATGTTGTCTTTTTTCCAACTTACTGTAGGTAATTTGAGATGCATTCATAAAAACCATCGAATGAAGGTGGAGTCCTCTTGTGGCTGCTGTGAAACATTAAAAGTACGACAAAAAATGCAACATTTACATCATTTTTCACTATAAAATTGGTCAGTTTTAACTATCAGTACTATAGAAATACCTCTAGATATGTTCACATTTTTACTAATACTTTTAAGACAATAAAATGCCTTAGAAAAGTAAAAAGAAAAGCATATCTATATAGCATATATAAAAGAAACAATGCACTTTAAATTTGTTTACTCTGGTATAAAAAGACACACAACATCATTACATCAACGATTTAAAATGTGTTTATTTTCTGCAGGAAAAATATAGTTGTTTAATTTAAAAAGGCTGAAATTAAACAGAAATATTAGACAGAAAATGTACAATTATTTGTTATTAAGCAGCATTTTAGTAAAGTACTAAAAAAGATAAATAATAATAATAATAATAATAATAATAAAAATATGAAAAATGCATTTGACATTTTTTACCCAAGTAAAAGCAGACAGAAAAAGCATTACACCAATTAAAATATTTATTTTCTGCATGAAAACCTAGTTGGTTAATTTTAAAACAGGCCAAAATAAAATAGAAATATTAGATGAAAAAATGTAAAAGTATTTATTTCATTTATTCCAGTAAGCTGCATTTTAGTAAAGTAGTAAAATGGCAAATAATATTAATAATAATAAAACAGATGCATATTAATAATGCACATTTTTTCTCCTAAGAGAGACAGAAAAAGCATCACATCAACAATGTAAATGTTTTTTTTCTGCATGAAAAATATAGTTGTTAATTTAAAAAAGGCAGAAATAAAATAGAAATATTAGACTGGATATTTTCAATTATATATTATATTAAATAATAATAATAATATAAATACAAAAATTAAATTAAATCAATTTACATTTTTTCACCAAAATAAAAACAGACAGAAAAAGCATTACTTTTTAAAATGTGTTTTTTCTGCATAAAATGATGGTCAATTAATAAAATAGAAATAGCAGATAGAAAATGTAAAGGTAAAAGTTTCATTTATTCCAATATGATGCGTTTTAGTAATGTGCTAAAATGGCAAAATAATAATAAAAATCATAAAAATAAAATAGAGAAATATTGAAACAAAAAGAAAAAGCATTACGTCAACAATTTAAAATATATTTCCACATGAAAAATATATATTTTTTAAATAAAAAGACTGAAATAAAACATAAATATTGGATGGAAAATGTACAATTACTTATTTCATTTATTCCAGTCAGCTGCATTTTAGTAAAGTACTAAAATGACAAAATATAATAATAAAAAATAGATGCTTATTAGTAAAGCACAATTTTGCACACAGAAAACACATTATATTAATTTAAAATGTTTATTTTCTGCATTAAAAATAGTTATTTAATTTAAAAAGGTTTAAATAAATAGGAAATTCGATAGAAAATTTGTAAAAAAAAAATTAATTAAATTATTTCATTTATTTTAGTAAGCTGAATTCTAGTAAAGTACTTAAATGAAATAATAATAATAATAATAATAATAATAATAAATCATCATAACAAATAAATATTAAAAGCACACTTTACAAAGTAAAAATATTCAATTCAATTCAATTCAATTCATCTTTATTTGTGTAGCGCTTATACATATACATGGAAGTTTATAGTGAATTGAAACAGTGTCAGTTCAGTTTTCAGTGTACAGTAAATACACAAAAAGCATCAGATCAACATCTTAAAATGTTTCTTTTCTGCATGAAATTTAATAAAATGGTTTAGTTTTAAAAAGGCTGAAATAAAGAAAATACCTAAAGAAATAGACGTAAGATATTCATTTCTCTTACTCCAATAAGCTGCATTTAAGTAACATACTAAAATATCAAAATAATAATAATCAATCATAAAAGAGATGCGTATTAATAATAGCAAGTAAAAGCAGACAGAAAAGCATCACATCAACAATTTAAAATATATTTATTTTCTGCTAAAAAAATATAGTGGTTAAAAAAAAAAAAGGCTGAAATATGATAGAAATACAGAGCTGGAAAATGTACAATCATTTATTTCAGTTATTCCAATAGGCTGCATTTTAGTAAAGTACTAAAATGGCATAATAATAATCAAATTATTAAAGTTTGTCGAGACAAAGTTTGAGGCTGGCTTTAGAAAGCCTGTTGGTAATAGTTTAAAAACAGTTTGGAAAAGTATGAATAAAAGTGAGGGAGGGAGGGAGGAAAAGTGAGGGAGGGAGGGAGGGATGGATGGATGGATATTTTTTATGGCCTGGTATTATCATAAGAAATCATGTAATTGTTTTTTTTCTGATTAGAGAATTTAATTTGGGGAATTTGTGTAAAAATGTCCAACAAATGTTGTGAATTGTAACTCTTCGCAAAAAAAAAATAAAAAAAAAAAATAGCAAACTTTGCAAAAATATATACAACTAAAATAAGGTTTTATTGATGCGTCTTGTTGGTCATTGGATGGATGTCGGCCTAGTTGAGTGGTTTTACTTAGACAAAGTAAATGAATATTTCAGTCAATTTAAGACTTTAAGGCCTAAAATTTTGTTTTTTGAAATTGAAGACATTTTAGGACCCAGCAGACACCCTGAGTAAAGGACTAAAATGGCAAAATAATAATAATAATAATAATAATACATATAGCTAATAATAATACACATCTTTTTCACTAGCAAGTAAAAGCACACAGAAAAAGCATAATAATAGTAATAATAATAATAATAATAATAATAATTATCGTCATCATAATAAAATATATTAAAAACATTTCAACATCATTAACTATTTAAAATGTTTATTTTCTGCATGAAAAATAGTTTAATTAAAAAAAGGTTGAAATTTAATAAAAAATTTGTAAAAAAAAAGCAGATTTTTAGAAGGTATTAAAATATAATACTAATAATATTAATAATAATATTGATGATGATGATAATAATAAGATAGATAGCTATTAATAATGCACATATTTTTCACAAGTAAAAGCACAATAAGCATAAAAAAACATAATAATAATAATCATCATCATCATCAAATAAATAATTAAAAATGCACTTTACTTTTTTACCTTAGTAAAAGAGCACAGAAAAAAGATAAACAAAATACAATGTTTATTTTCTGCATGAAAAATATAGTTGTTTAATAAAAAAAGGCTAAAATAAAATAGAAATTTAATAAAAATTTGATGGAAAATGTAAAATAACTTGATTTATATAAAATTTTATAAAACTATTTTATAAACAATAAACAAAATTAATAATAATACAAATAATAATAATAACCAAAATCTTTATCATAATAATCATAAGATATATAGCTATTAATGATGCACATTTTTTTTCACTCAAGTAAAAGCACACAGAAAAAGCATCACATCAACAATTTAAAATATGTTTATTTTCTGCATGAAAAATATAGTTGTTTACAAAGAGGGATATAACTTAGCTCTTCTGGCGGCTGTACATCATCAGAAAAAAAACCTCTCTCTCGTGATAATCCGTCCGGGTAAACAGCAGTTTCACGATAGCTTCAAACCGAATGTGGTAAAAAGTTAATAACACTTAAAAACAGCAACATAAATCTGCTATTAATATCCATGTACTTCAATAAGCAGCTCAGGAAAGGGCTTTAAAGGTCCAGTTTTCAGCTTGGTTGATAGTAAACTGTGGGTCCAGTTCATCTTAATATGTGATCATCGTCCACTCGCACACTAACAAGAGAAAAACCTCCAAACGATGTGCTTTTTGTTCAGATTGACTGCTGTGAAATATTAATGTGATTGTCCTTCACAACAACAACAACAACAACAAACACTTTATTTCACTCTTTAACCCCAAACAAATCAATGCTTTTGTTGTTTTAAGAACGTTTCTGGTCACATATTATTGCAAAATCAAAAGAAGAAAATATGAAAATATTATTAAAACCTTGATCTTGGACTAGTATAGTGTGTTCCGCATTCTGCATAAATATTTAAGACACCTTCACCTCTCAATTTGCTCCTTAATTGAAAGCAATCTCAAGCTCACTGCTATGGTTTAGTATCATGTGGACACGATAAATTAAACACTAAACTGCACTTTACACAAATATATATTTAAATGCATTTATTTATTGTCTTTCTTTCTTTTGATTTCTTTTTAAAGTAAAATATGACCTTTCTTGAGTATATCTGTGTGAAATTTGTCTGGATATGTTCATTATATTATAAACTGCAAATAAAAATGTACTTTTTTGTATTATTTTTGTGTATTTTATTGATATTTTTCAATAAAGTTTGTTTTAGCACCAATTTACAGATTTTACACACAACTTTTTATATATCTGTGGCCTAAAATACATTTTTGTAACAGCTTTTCTCAAGACGTATGGCATTATTTGCTTTAATTCTCGCATTTTTCTGTGAAAATACACAAAAATCTTGTCAAATATATGATCTCAAGCTCTATTGGACTTCTGGAGTGACTGAATATGGTGGAATGAAGCATTACTTTATGATAACTAATAACTGTATGACCTAATTTTAATTGAATGATAATTAAAGGCTTAAAATACTGGATTATATGGAAGATTATCACTGGCAAAAAATCATTTAGAAATGTAATATGCAAAACGGCAGTGCAATGTGTTAAAAAAGCTATGTATTTATTTACTTAAATATGCATTTTGGGCAGTTTTGAATTTGATTTTGTGGGTAAAAATGGCATAGGCGGGTTGACAAAATGTGGGTGGTTTTGAAACGTGAATTTTATATGCAACTTATTTAACAAAACATAACTGTGTTCTCCTCCTCCATTCAGTTAGTAGTGATCAATGCATAGCGCAAACCTCGTGGGCCCACCTGCAAGAGGAGGTGAAGGAATGCTGTGTCTAAATAACTCCCAGACAAATCTGACTTCGCTTTGCATTCATAAACTCACAACGGTTTATCATAACCACTTTAATCGCTCATTTTTTTTTCAGCAACTGACATCAAGAACAAACATAGAGGCGTTGTCTAATTACCGAATTATGTTCAAGAGAACTTAAAACACCAAGCGGGACGAATTTATACCCTATTTTAAAAGTAAAACATACTCTTACATTAAGTGCAGTGTGTGGATGAGAGAGGGGCAGTGTTTCGATGTGATGTGGTTCTGTGACTGCTGGTGTTGGTTGCTGTATAAATAATGACAGTTAAAGTAACTAGGTTAATTACCATTTAAATAAATTACAATTAAATAAAATATAAATATTTTAGGTGTTTTTTGTGCATGTTTTGGACAGCTTTTGGGCTGGAAAAACTTTAATGCATTTAATTGAAAATATAGTACTGAAATTGAATTGATGCGTGTAAAATAAACGATAATAAATGATTCATCATGAGAATGCATTTTCAAGTCGGCGCCAATAGCCTAGTGGTTAGCGCATCGACACATAGCACCCAGGTGCTCTCGGCGACCCGAGTTTGATTCCCGGCTCGAGGTCTTTTGCCGATCCTTCCCCTATCTCTGCTCCCCACACTTTCCTGTCTGTCAATCTCCACTGTCCTGTCAATAAAGGTGAAAACCCCTAAAAAAATTATCATAAAAAAATAAAAAATAATAATTTATTTTCTAAACTATTTTAACACAACATTTGTCCTGATGCATTCATTAAAAATAGGAGTTTGTGCACGTGTAAGTGTCACTGCATTATAATTATAAAATAATTACCTCACCACTTTGCTGCCTTTTTGGTTCCCAATCCCAATGTCTAATTATGAAAATGCAAAAAGGACTTTCCCCAACACTGCAACTAGGGCAAATAATATTCAAATGATAATTTTGCTACCATTTCTGCTTCATTTTCACACATCTATTCAATTTCAGTATTTCATTTTGAATTTAGTTTAGCAACCTTAAAAAGTGTAATATACAGTGCTCGGCATATACAAGTACACCCCTCACAAATCTCTCTTTTAAATTCATACTTTATTAGGAAGCTATACAATTTTATATTGGTGCACATACATTAGATTAGTCAGTACTGAAGCCAAATCTGGAGCTTATCTAAGAACATATCTTACAATAATAGTCCAAAAAGTAGCACACCCAAATTTATGTTATAGAAAAATATTAAATACAAATGAAAAAAATCAAGAGAAGCAAAAAAAAAAAAAAAGCAAAATTGTGGTGAAATTTTGTAGGTTGTACATTTTTTTTCAATATTGTGCTTGAATTTAATTGTATTGTCTTTCAATTTATAAATATGCTTGGTGAGTAAAATATTATTTTAATAAATATATCTGTTTAATAAATCTGTTTTGATTAATACATTGCCTATATTCACTGAGAAATAAAGAAAAATATTCATTTTCTAAATGGGCTGTACTTAATTATGCTGAGCACTGTGCATATTAAAACTGGAAATTGCAAAATGTTAAATTTTATTTTGCACCAAATTTTGCACACATGTCAAAGTTTTACCTTTAATGTGCTTATGGCATGTTTTCATGCACTCTGGGCTGATTTGAGGCTTAATTCCGACTCCACTTTCTCTGTGTTTCAGCAAATCACATGACTTTTGCCAATAAATCTGATCTTGACACATTTTGGGAAAATGCTTTGAAAATTTTTGAAACTCACATTCTCACATTCTTGTCAAACTGACTCCCCTTCGGTTATGTTAAAGCAGTTTTTCCGCCATTGGCTTTCATTATAATCACACTTTTTTAATTGCAAAGCCATAACAGCATATAATAATCATGCATTCCTGATTGCTGCTGGTTTTCCTTGTTAGGAAAAGGTCAAATGTGTCACTTTTACTGTTGTTCATCAGTTACAGTGCAAAACAAGCTTAGTTTCTGGCTTTTATATGGTGTATAGAGCGTGTATGTCTGAGAAAATCAAAATAAGCCCCTCACCTCTCAGAACACAGTAAACACAGTATGAACTGTTTTACTCCACTGAACTCCATTTAAAAGCCAGAAACTTTAATGCACAGGGCTATCTAAAGGGTTAATGCTATTAACTGATGATCAACAGTAAAAATAACACATTGTCCCTCTTTCCAACAGAGAAAACCAGCATCAATCAAGAATGCATGATTATATGCGGTCATGGCTTTGCAATCAAAAAATGTGATTATAATGGAAGTCAATGGGGTAAAAACAGCCACCAACATAACCAAAGGGAAGTCATTTCGCTCAGTGTATTGAGTTAAACATTTTCAAAGAATTTTCTCAAAACATATGGCAAAAAGCATCCCATTTGCTGAAACACAAAGAAAGCTGTGGCCAAATAAAGCCTCAAAATCACCCCAGAGTGGATGAAACCGAGCCAACAGCACACAAGGGTAAAATCTGCATTGACCATGACATGTGCAAAATAAAAATGTACATTTGAAAATAATTTAATGCAGTTTTAATGCATCAAATTTACCACCAACATAACCAAAGGGGAGTCAATTTGAACAACATACAAGGGTTAAGTTAAGAAATACACTGCACTTTTGCATATTGCATTACCAAAATGAATCTTGCTACTGATATTCACACATTCTGCTCATAATTTCCCCCACAAATGCAAGGAGTAAGGCAGTTTCACAGTGTTTTAAGACTTAATTAGTAACAAAATGCTGTAAAATCTTTGGTAAACGTTCATAGCTGGTGTGTGTTTGAGTAGGTGAGCACACAAACCTTTAGAAAATACCAAACTATAGCGGATGAGGAGTCTGTGACGCTCTTTGGTGTTTCCTTCTTGAAAGGAGGCGAGCGCAAAATAAATAGAAAGATATCCCTAAGGAAGCGAGATTAAGAAATGCAGAATACATTTGACAGATTTCATATACAATTTTTAATACATACTGTAAAATATTTATAGGAAATAAACCTCCCGTCTGAGCTGCGTTT
This sequence comes from Danio tinwini, assembly GCA_903798205.1. NCBI lineage: Eukaryota > Metazoa > Chordata > Actinopteri > Cypriniformes > Danionidae > Danio > Danio tinwini. The sequence goes on from CAIGQZ010034910.1 coordinate 22,271,416, forward strand.
GATCGGTGAAACCCATTGCTAGGGTTTACATGTAAAATCTCAAAAAACAGCTTTTGCTTTGCATGCGGTGTAACACTGGACGTGATGCTTCAAACTCCCATCATGCAACAGGGTGAATCTCAGGAAAACAAATGAAGAATTCTATATAACATTGGTTTGCATATCAAGCTAACGTTCATGAAAACTCATTTACGAACAAATTTTGGCTGTATTTTCAAGAAAACAGAGCATATTTCACACAACATCAGTGTTTTTTTATTGACAACATAAACTTTCATTAAAACTGAGCACATTTTAGTCAATTTTGGCAAGTTTGGTTTGTATTTGACACTATTTCAATTCAGATGACGCCATCATTTTAATGAAAACTGCACTATTTAACACTTTTTTTGGCATTTTGATTGAGGGTGTACTCACACTAGGTAAAGTTGCCTTGCACCGATTGTCTGCCCTCCTCTCTCCCCCGACAGCCTGCACTCACACTGCATTATTACCTTTCGAGCCGGAGCACGCTTACGTCGTCGATGATGTGACTGTTTAGTTTAACAGGAAAGAAGTGCTCTCGCTCAGTACAGTGGAGATCACTTTAGTTATATTATTTTTATTCGTTTAGGACAGTCAAATCTTTTCCAGAACAGCTCCACCACTTTTAGTGCTTATAAATGATCATAAAAGCCTCCGTGCTGCAGGTATTAGGTGGTTTGCTGAAGGTGCAGCGGGGGATTTGTATCTTTAATAAACTATGACAGTTCATTTTCATTGAAAGCAAGAATGATTATTAAATCCATATCAAACAGTCCCTTAAAAGTGGTGATGTGTCTTCAGTTTCGTGCTCAGGCACGCTTTGCATTCACACTACAAGCGTACCACACCACAGCCCAACCGAACTGTGCTCTGGCACACCTCTTCCAACCTGGCCAGGGCCGGCCAACTGAACTACGCCTGGGCCTGATTCGGAGCACTCACATGTGTCAAACAAACCTGGAAACGCACCGGGCATGGTTCGGATAGCATCGTGTGAGTGCACCCTGTGTTTTCATGAAAAGTGTGCACTTTTTAACATCAAATTTGCACATTATTGATTAGATGCTGCACTTTTTTACATTTTCATTTATTTTAATGTCAGCTGAGCACATTTATAATTGATTGCTGCACATTTTGGCGTTATTTTTATGAAAATGTAGCACAATTTTGACAGCAGTTTCATTAAAACAGAACACAATTTCTAGTGTATTGTGGATTTTTTTTTTTACATTGTTCTTGAAAAGACCTCATACTGTATCTGTATTTTAAGATCAAGTTGATCAAAACGAAGCCATTTAAACTGATGCTATGGCTTTATTTTAATGAAAACTGTGCATATTTATATTTTTGACAGAAAATTTGCACTTTATTGACTTGAAACTAAACTTGTTTTACATTTTCTTTTATTTGAATGTAAATAGAGCACATTTATTATTCATCACTGCACACTTTAACATTATTTTAATAAAAATGTTGCACAGTTTAAACCAAAACTTGTGCATTGACAATGTAAACTTTCATTAAAACAGCACAATTCTCAGTGAAGTTTGGCATTTTTCTACATTATTTTTAGGAAAGTCTGCATTGCCACGGCAATTCTGTATTTTAAGATGATGTTTGTAAAAGCAAGCCACTTAAATGACACGGTGGCTTTATTTGAATGAAAACTGTGCATGTTTATCTATTTGACATCAAACTTGTGCATTGACTTGAAACTAAACTTTGCACATTTTGAGATTATTTTAATGTAAATTGAGCACATTTATCACCATCATCACTGCACATTTTGACATTATTTTAATAAAAATGTAGCACATTTACAACCAAAACTTGTGCATTTTGACAATGCAAACTTTCATTAAAGCTGAGCACATTTTCTAATGAGCTTTGGCTATTTTTTATGTTCATATTCTTATTATGTACATTTCTGTATTTTAAGATTCTGTTTATCAAAACACTTTTATTCAATTTAATGTAAATTTTGCACATTTATCATTCATCACTGCACATTTTGACATTATTTAAATGAAAATGTTGCACATTTCTAACCAAGACAATGCAAACTTTCATTAACAGCACATTTCTCAGTGAAGTTTGGCATTTTTTTACATTTTTTTTATGAAAATCAGATTCGCCATGGCTGTATTTTAAGATGATGTTCATAAAAGGAAGCCACTTAAACACGATGACTTTATTTGAATGAAAACTGTGCATATTTACCTCGCTAACAGCCGCCGCATCTAACCCGATTCACTCGGGCCGGATGCCTATGGACTTACTGCCCGAGTCAATCGGGTCAGATTATTGTTAACGTTATTACAACCATTTGTGTTGATAAAACCGCAAACGCAGGCTCCTATGTAAACGCAAAGTGTACATAAGCGAGCCTTTGTTATAGTGCAGACACCAGCAGTCAAGTGAGAAGTTCAGGGGGCGTGGTTGATTTGATGTACAAGCGTTTGGTTGGAAGTTCGATTCCGCAGCTGCTCCTCTGGCTCCATCAGGCAGTCCTTCTGCCCATGCCCAGGCTCCAATTTCAGCAGTCTTTTGCGACAGTTTGTGCCCGTCACAAGGCGATTTTCCCTTCACTGCGTTTAATAGAAAATGGTGCTGTCGCGACAACCATATTCTAAACAGTCATTGCTGCAAACACGTGTTTCAAGTTTCCATAATTATACTTTATTTATAGATAAAGCTCTATGGCTCTGCATACAATGACTTTATCTTGCTGGAGTTTATAGCCATTTAACTTTACTTCAGGAAGCATTAATGCTGTTCTGTAGGTCTATTGGAGACATTTATGAATCTTTCTAGCAAATCTAATAATTGTTGGAAGACATACTTGTTACATACACGCACTAAATTACACTTCAGCATCGTATATTTGAGAGTGCACAATACAACCTGTGCTTGAGCAGTGTATATTTGAGGGCGTGCAAGAAGTTTTGTGCATGAACAGAAGAAATTTGCGCTCAAGCAAAGAGATTTGCATGCTCGTATTACATAAATGTGATCTTGACTTGTAATACTGCACTCACGACATTTGTCATTGAAATAACACTATAGGTAGTTGGTAGATCTGTGTAAAAGGCCTGCCACCACAGCTGGAATATATCCTAGTGGAAACACTAAATCATTACATTTCTATATGTTTTTTAATAACTTTTTGTGTTCATATTCATATTTTTTATCATTTATTCTGTTTATGATGTGTAGTTGAATAATCAGTTTTTTTAAAGTGTTTAATTGTGTGTATATATTTGCAATTATGCATGTATATATGTATATATTTATATATATATATATTTAGCTTCTTTTTTTAAAAAGAAAGTTTCTCAAAGTTCACAAACACAAATGTCCCCATGCCTGAAGAAATTCTCTCAAAAACATAGATTTCTTTGTCATTCTTTGAAAAGGGAACAGCATATTAATGTGACGTATTGAGTGTGATGCAGTGAATTGTGTTGAGGGGTAAGGCAGCAGACGTGGGTGGGGGACTGAGGGGTAATTTTAACCATGAGCGAGAGATTTAGAGACAGACAGAAAGAGAGAGAGGGAGGCTGCGCTGTACGGCTGAGTGGCCGGATCCGTCAGCAGGGCTTTTCTTTGCGCTCAGGGATCTTGGCTCGCAGCCCAACTGGCGTTTTTGTAATCAAGGCATGATCCGGGACTCCATGCGCTTCTTCCCTGAGCCGCATCGGCTGCCTGCCGCTTGGAAATATCCCAGTTTCCCCTGCTGACATGAACAGATCTGTGAGTGCCACTGTTTATAGCTTTTCCTCCTGCGCTCGCACTCTTTCCTGCACATTATTTCTGTTCTCTGGATCCTGCGCACTCCGGGATAAATAAGGATGTAACGTGAGCTTTACTGTCAGACGTGCGTTTGTCTGGAGAACGAGGCCTGGGTTTGGGCACTGCCAGCTGATAGTTGTGTTATTTGACATGTGATCTGTGCAGATGAGTGGGAAGCGCAGCTGGAGTGTTCCCTGTCTCTTTGCAGCACTGATGATTCACGTTGGCTGGATTTTCCTGCATGTTTTGTGCCTCTGAGAGGTTTGTTTTGATCCCCTGACAACCAAAGTCACTGAGGGCTGCACACTTGCCTTTGCTTCTGTTTAGGTTTTTATTTTCTTTTTGCGATTAATTGCTGAAGCTTTTATCACAATTATGCAAAAAAGACACTTGAACAGGTATGCGAACTAAAAGTACTTCAATCAGAATTATTTGCCCTCATGTGACATTTCTACTCTTTTAAAATTATTTCCTAAGTGCTGTTTAAATGTGTTTTTTTTACATAATAATTTAAATAACTCATTTCTGCTAACTCATTTTTTTTGTTATCACAATTTTGACAGTACCTAATATTTTTTATTATGTTATATTGCAAGATGCTAGCATTCAGCTTAAAGTGCAATCTTAACTAGGTTAATTAATGCAAGTTATTGGACAACAATGGTTTGTTCTGTAGCCAATTGAAAACAAATCTTAAAGGTGCTGTATGTAAGTCTTTGACTTTTCTAAAGCATAAAAATACCAAAATATGTTTGCAGATATTTCAGAAACATGCTAAGTGAACATTCTTGTTCATCTGAAAAGCAATGCTGAAGTCAGATATTCTGCTTTGATAATGTGTGTTACGTGCCGGAACGTCTGTCTTTGTTTTGGTTCTTTTAACCCGCCCACTGTCAGTTTAGCCAATTATATTTCTCTGGGTTGCCTTAGTGGAAAAAAATCGTATTTTATTCATTCAGTCAAGAAGGCTCTCAAAGCATGTACCTGCGATCGAAAATGCGACCTCTGGTGGACAGTAGCAGACTCCGAAATGAGAGGCAGATTCTGAGTTCCACATGAGTTAGTTAATAACAGGGCTTGACATTAACTTTTTTGATCACCAGCCAGTTGTTTTTCAACGTTACTAGCCACTCGCCATTTACACTAGCCACAATTTTGTTGTTGGGAAAATATATTTTATATGCATAAATATGATTTTGACATGCTAAAATTACATGATTTAGATTTTGTGAAATGTCCACATGCCTCCTAATTCATTTGACTTTTGTGTATGAGCTTGCTCAGGGAGCATGAGCACATGGGTCATGGTTTCATAATGTTGTATTACAATTAGTTTTATTTCACATGACTTTTTAGAGCTCAAAGGATTTACCAAATTTATTTCTAACCACACTAAAAATAAATAAATAATTATTTCTTAGCCACAAATTTTAAATAATGTCAAAACAAGCAAAATAAGACTGTATACTATACATTTTATTTAACAAAATTTTATTTATTAATAAAAAAACAGTTAACACCAGTTAACTACACATAAATGGGAAGTTAATATCCTATATCCTGTTTAAAAAAGGGTTAAAGCGAAAGCAACCGGTGCTGCTTACAAAACCAATCTGAAGCTCTTTAAAGCAGCAGGACTGTAAGTGCATGAACAACTTTTTGTCTAGTCTATTTGAAAGGGAACCGATTACACCAGTTGCGTTTTAAGGCATGGTTGTTTCAAGAAGGAAACGGGAGCGTGCACGTGTTATAAACAGTCGCGCACATCACATCAGCTGTTGGCGCGAGTGATTATCCTCTCATTCGGTAATCAATCGGCTTTGTTTTGCACGCACAAACACGATTATATTTGTCAGTCATGCTGCTTCTCAATTCTAAGATCGCACTTGCACAAATATTGGGCCATCTTTATTGTCGAACCCTGCTTTTAAGAAAACTACAATTTAAAAATGATTTCAAACCAGCCAAAGTGGCTAGCGGAGGTGTCTGTCTAACCCGCCACAGCTAAAATCCACCCGCATTTGGTAGGTTGGTGGGTGGTAATGTAAAGCCCTGGTTATTAATTAGCAAATAATATAAATATTACAAATGTAAACATTAGGTGAGCAGGTTACATTGCAACCCCCTGTTCTAACAACACACTATGTGACGAGATTTGCAGTGATAAGCCATTTAGCTGTTTACACCAGACAAACAGCAGAAACTTAAACACAGCCATTCAGAAGCACAGAATATGCACTCTCGAAACGGTAAGGTTTACATTCTAATTAATACATAGTAACCCTCTTTAACATTATTAAATTTAGGTGCCAAATCACTGATATGTGTTGGTCACAGTTCTGAAGTTAAATCTCAAACTTTTATTTTATTTTTCAATAAGGTGAACTATCTGCTGCTGCTTTCAGTAGTATGGCAATAAATGTCACGTAAAATGGCATTCAAACTCGCATTGTTAGCATTCAACACTGAATAAAGCACATGAGGTGGATAGTTTATCCTGTTGTTCACCTGTGAGAAATAGCAGTCATTTCTAAAATAGAAATTTCGGGTGTTGGTTATGACAAAAACTCATTTTAGTATGGAAAATATTCATTCTATCATGTGCCATTGCTTTTAGTTAGGGAATGGTTTAAATCATCCTTAAATTTGTCTTTAGGCTCGATAGTCAGGCACACTCACATCAATCTTTCAACCTGTGCTTGTGTGGACTCGTCAGAGGAGGAGCCAAGGAAAAATATATTTTGATCCAGGAATGCAATACCTAGTTCAACCACTGTGTGTAAAACTTACATACTGCACCTTTAAGGAGGATAATAATATTGACCCGATTAGTTTTTACTTAAAAAAAAAAGTATTATTATTTAAAAAAAAGACTTTAGATCAAGTTGGAAAAAAGAATAAAAATTGTAATAATTTATCTTCAAGCATTTATCATCCAACAAAAAATGTGTAGAAATATTTTTTCAACATAAAACACAAAATATGTTTTTTTACGATTGCTTAAGCCCCTGATTTCCATGCAATACCTAATTAAAATTTAAAAAATGGTACTGGTTTAAAAATGCTTGCTAATTTTACAAGCAGTGAGAAAGAAACAAAGCATAAAACATTACATTTTGTTGAATAAAATCAGAAACTGTATTCTCTTGTAAACATACATGCAATTAATGAGGTTTGCTTTCCTGCTGTGAACACAAAAGTAAATACTTTAAGAAATGATACGCCACTTTTCTTTGTGTTATGCATAAGACATTTTTATACTTCTTAAAATCTACTTAAGTGACCCTTATGTTTACAAAGACTTCTGAAGTCAAGTCATATAATCACATGCAAATCACATGGTAAATGCATGGTGAGTTTTTCTTTCATGAAGAAAGTAAAAGTCACATTACATTACAAATAATAAAATCCATTTAGCCGCCAAGAAAAAAAAACTGACTGATATTTAAGTTATTATTTATTGAAAAGTCATAGCCCTTAAATGTCATCTACAAATATGAATATTTTCAGCAAATAATGTTAAAAAAATATTTTGGAGAGCAATCACAGAAAGAGCATAAATAATGACTGGATGATAATTTAATGCTTTCCCCCCTTAATAAAGTGCTTTCTGAAACATTTGAATGATTAGTCTGCATGTTTTTCCCACTGAGGACCTGCACACTCTTACTCTTACTAATGTCAATATGTGCTTAGTCAAACAAGAAATCTTAACAAAGATCTGCTGGGAATCTTAACAAAATTAAAATGTTGTCAGTAACAGCAATTATTTTGCTGATCTTAGATCACTTTAAAACGCTGCATTGCATCGGATATGAATCTGTTTACAGATGTTATATTTTATGCTCATTGCATTTTAGTTTAAAATTTGCTGACTTTTTTCATTAGCATATATCAGCTGATTTGTAATGAGTGGGTTTGTTATGCCAATCTAATATGCTAGTCATGATATAATTTATGTTGCGGCATTCTGAACATTTTAGACATTTTAGCAGTTTATTTTCAATGAACAAATGACTTCTGTTTAGTTGAATTGCCCTGCTATACACTGCAACAATATTTTTGCTGTTTTCCTGTACAAATCTTTAAATCGTCTTTGAAAACAAAATTGATTTGTAAAGTGTTACAAAAATATTAAAAAGGCAGTTGCTGATACTGTACAGTCACAGTATAGCTGATATAATGCACATTTAAAGCGAAACTGCTCATTTTAAATAAAGGTAAAGTTAAAGTCAAGATTATTAGCCCTTCTGTAAAACTTAATTCTTTTAAAAATATTTCCAGAGTGCTGCTTATTAGAGCCAAGATTTTTTTCAATTCATTTCTAAACATAATAGTTTAAATTATTAATTTATAATAACTAATTTCTTTTGTCTTTGCCATGATGACAGCACATAATATGTTTTTAGTTATTTTGCAAAAGTCCAATTTAAAGGGTTAATTAGGTTAACTAGGAAAGTTAGGGTAATTGGGCAGGTCATTGGCAGCTAATCAAAAATAATAATTCTTAATAAGTGTTTAATAATATTGACCTTGAATCGTTTAAAAAAAAACTTTTATACAAACCAAACTAAAACAAATAAGACTTTCTCCAGATGAAAAAATATAGGAAAAACTGTGAAAACTTCCTTTCTCTGTTAAACATTACTTGGGAAATATACATTACCTGACAAAAGTCTTGTCATTTATCTCAGTTGTAAGAGCAACAAATAATAACTTGACTTCTAGTTGATCATTTGTAGAAGTGTCAGAAGGTTGATTTTTCGGATGAATCATCTGTTGAACTGCATCCCAATCATCACAAATACTGCAGAAGACCTACTGGAACCCGCTTGGACCCAAGATTCTCACATAAATCAGTCAAGTTTGGTGAAGGAAAAATCATGGTTTGGTGTTACATTCAGTATGGGGATGTGCGAGAGATCTGCAGAGTGAATGGGGACATCAACAGTCTGAGGTATCAAGACATTTGTGATGCTCATTACATTACAAACCACAGGAGAGGGCAAATTCTTCAGCAGGATAGCGCTCCTCATACTTCAGCCTCCACATCTAAGTTCCTGAAAGCAAAGAAGGTCAAGGTGCTCCAGTATTGGCTAGCCCAGTCACCAGACTTGAACATTATTGAGCATGTCTGGGGTAAGATGAAGGAGGAGGCATTGAAGAATAATCCAAAGAATCTTGATGAACTCTGGAAGTCCTGCAGGAACGCTTTCTTTGCCATTCCAGATGACTTTATTAATCAGTGATTTGAGTCATTCAGAGATGTATGGATGCAGTCCTCCAAGCTCATGATGGAGTCAGACACAATATTCATTCTTTCTCCACTGCAGCATGACTTAAAATTCTATACTGGACATTATTTCTGTTCAGTAATGAGACTTTTGTCTAAGCAGAGTCAGACCTTACTGTCCTAATGAATACATTCAAAATCAAGGCATGATCATATTTTATTGTGCTCAAATAAGCGTCATCTAGAGGCCTTTACCTTTCATATAAAACACTTCTGATACCAAATGATCAACTAGAAGTCAAGTTATTATTTGTTGTTCCTAAAACTTGTA
>CAIGQZ010034910.1:22300583-22328784 GCA_903798205.1 Danio tinwini
TTCAGGATCAGCGTGTGGTGACCCAGAAAGTTGGAGGACTGAGAGAGGGACAGCAGGAGAAGGACTGTGATCCCAGATCCAGCGTTTTCAGCATCGGCAGAGGAAAGAGGCGGCAGCTGCTCATCTCCACACCAGGAAACATCAAGGTGAAACTTCTTTAAAGATTGAGCACACTACATGCATTAAGAGTACATTAGGAGTCTTAGAGAGGCGTGTTTGTCAATATTTCATTCAATTCATCTTTATTTCTCTAGCGCTTTTACAATGTAGATTGTGTCAAAGCAGCTTGACACAGAAGTTCTAGTAAACTGAAACTGTGTCAGTCCAGTTTACAGAAATGAGGTTCAGTTTAGTTCAGTTTAGTGTGGTTTAATATTCACTGTTGAAAGTCCAAACACTGAAGAGCAAATCCATTGATGCGCAGCCCTACAAGTCCCAAACTAAGCAAGCCAGTGTCGACAGTGGAGGAACAAACTTCACCAATTGACCAAAGTAAAGGGAAAAAAAACCTTGAGAGAAACCAGGCTCAGTTGGCCAAGTTTTTTTCTTCTGTAGAAAGTCTTGTTTGTTTTATTTCGGCTATAATAAAAGCCGTCTTTAATATTTTTAAACCCATCTTAAGGTCAATATTATTAGCCCCCTTAAGCAATATTTGTTTTTGACTGTTATACAATGACTTGCCTAATTACTTTAACCTAATTAACCTAGTGAAGTAGGGTTGGGCCAATAGACGATGCCATCGTCCATCGCCGATGGCCGATAAACTTCACGATGCTGAGCCGGCATTGAGATCCATCGCCCCGCCCCACATGTATATTGATATATAACTTATTATTTTCATGTCATCTTAATAGCAGTAACAGTCTTTTCATGAGCTGTGTTAAATTGTACATATAGCTGCCGTTAGGCACGGCTGACAGCATGGTAAGGAGTAAAAGAAGGATTATACAGCACCTCTTGCACTTAAAATGTGTAGATTCAGTGGAAATCGCTGTTACCTGCAGACCCCGTCCCACAGACTTTACAGTGAATGGCTTTAGTTATTTTCATAGCGGACTTGAAGCCACTGGAAGTCTTTTATCCACTCTTGGAAAAGTGTAAATGGTGAATTAACATTCAGCACATAATCACGAATAAGATGTGCCATTATTAGTGACTTTAGGTGCTTTCTAAAACAGAATCTGTCAGTGTTATTTTCATTCTTTCATCTTCAGCGCTTCACTTTTCCGCGGTCGTAGCTTCTGTCATCTGAAGGCAGAAGGCATTGACTGAGTGACTGACAGCTTATATTAACCAATCCATTTGTGTTCAGTTCTAGAGCAATGGGCCAATAAGAAGAGCACAAAGGTGGGGCAAGCATTGCAGGCTTTGTTTACTTCAAGTTCACATAACAACTGTTTTAATCTGTTCCTGAGCGCTGCGTTTGTCGTTTTTAGGTGCAAAGCTGCCTTCTGCTTTACTCTCCATTAAACAGAATGTGGGAATAAATATGTAGAAAGGCTAAACAGTCTGTCTTGAATGGCTACAACACTATTTGTTTCAGGGTAAGAAGGTGTTCGGCGAGAGGAAGGACAGAAACCGTCCTGTAAGTCCAGCGAGACTTAAATCCTGTGTTGAAGAAGATCTGGAGTCTAACACACGAGGAAAACAAACTTTGTCTGTAAAGAGACTCACAGAGGTGAGCAGATCTTCTTGTTTAAGCCCTACACTTTGTTTATTTAGGTTTTGTGTGTGTGGGACACCTTTCGTTTTGTTTTCAAGCTGTGATGATGTAAACATAATAATACAAAAAATTATATGATTATAAGAGCTGAGTGAATATTTAGCAGGCTTTTGGCAGGAGTTTGTGTGTCTGTTCATTTCAGCTGTTCTAGTCAATGACAAAAGTAAAAATTCACAGTTTGCAGCTGCATAGCAATGTACTGTATCAAAAGTCTGGGGTCTTTAGGGTTATTTATTTTGTATTGGTAATAGGGATGCTCAAAATAACCGGTTAACCGAAAGGGTTTGTTTGTAACCGATTTATGGTATCAGTTAAATGATTAAAAAATATTATTTGATATATTTTTTTTAAGTATAAGTTTAGCTGCATAAGGGGCCGATCACAGCGAATGTGATATCATCGATGTGTTTGCGGACGTTCGCTTTAGGTGCGCGCAGCATGGTTTCGGCTGGCGGAGCTCATGTAATGTTTTGAGACTCGAGTGAACAGTTCGCGCGGCGCCGCGTTTGATTTGAGTTGAATATGAAACACTTTGAAGAGATTTTGTCTGAAACTGGTATGACTGTACACATATCTTCTGTATGATCTGTCCATGCGTGATCATATATTGTATGTTTTTGTTTTTATTCTTGCCATAATAAAAAATATAATTGTAGAGCAACCCAAGTTCTGTTGCCATTAATATTTAACTTTAATAGGTAAAACTGTCAAAGATATGAACAAAAGCAAGTGATGCATCATTTAGATTAAAAAAAAAATTGATTTAAAATCTTGAATGGTTATAAAAATCTTTATAATTACTTATAAAAATGATAAAAACAATTATCTTGAATGATATTAATGATCCGGAAACTTTCTATTTCTCTGTTTATCCGTCTGATTTTACGTTTTTTTTTTTTTTAGACCAACCCCTGTCATTTAAAAGAATATCTCAATGGCGAATGCGTCAAGTATAAAAGCCTCGTCTGTTTCGTGAGGTGTGCGATGTGGTGCCAGGCGAAAGTATAAATTAGACTTAAGATGTTTGTTTGTTTGTTTTTTCTGTAGTTTAATTGTGCATCTAACCTGTCTTTAGTACTGTTCAATTTGAATACATTTATTTTACCACTAATTTAGTGATTTTGTATTTTCTGTTTATGTGTATGCGTGTTTTTGATATTGTGATATAGGTCTTAAATTTAATACTTAATGGTCTTAAAAATGTCTTAAAAAGTCTTAAATTTGACATTACAATATCTGCAAAAACCCTGTTTAATATTGGCCACGAGTGTTTTGCACGCTGCTTAAGCACCCTGTGCGCCTCGTGTTTTTGCCGTTGCGTGCTGTGTGCTTGTGATTTTTCAATCAAATGAAAGCAGAGGCAGGGTTTCTGTTGAAGTGACAGCAGTGTTTGTGTTGTCAAGACGACAACGGAGAACTTTTAATGATGGAGGAGAGACTAGTGGTTGCTGTTTCAAGTTATTCAGAGTTGTATGACTTTACAAATCTTGATTTTCACAATATTACTAAACATTACTAGTGACATAAGTGGAGTTGATTTATAAACTAATTTCGAGAGGATCACGTGCTTATGATTGCTTGCAGCTGCTCCGCATTATCCAATTGATTATCCACCAATCAGACAATTCCTAGGCCACCATAAGAGCCCTACGTTACATATCACAGACATCTTTGTTTTGAAGAATCCCCCCTCCACCGCTATTCCTACTTTTCTAGATGGGTGGCACGGTGACCCAGTGGTTAGCACTGTTGCCTCACAGCAAGAACGTCTTTGGTTCTGGCCATTAACAAAACCAGCAGACGTTTTTGTGCAGAGTTTGCACGCTCTCCCCGTGTTCATGTGGGTTTCCCCCGGGTTCCCCGGTTTCCTCCCACCGTCCAAAAACATGCAACTTAAGTTAATTCACTAATCCAAATCAGCACCATAGACATGCACTTAGCAAGTAACTATCTCTTAAAGAGCAATCCCTATATGTTCGTTAGCTTCTACAGCAGGGGAGTTCTCAAATTCTACCTGAGCTCAAACTCCCCTCTCGCCTTGCAACTGGAGGGAGCCCCGGGCTCGTGGATCGTTTAAGCTCAGGGCTTTCTCTCGGGACAGCATGCCAAACAAGCTTCATAATCAATCATCAGCAAAGTGTGAACTCTTGAGAAAAAAAAAAAGAGCACAGCGCTGCTTTTTTTTCTTGTCAACAAAAAAGGCAATGTGGTGCGCCTCGTATTTTTGGAACAGAAAAGCACATTCGGTGTGAGATCGGCCCCTAAATGCTCAAAACATATTTGTTAACTCGCGGGACGGTAACACGTGCAACTAACATGTGCCTACAGACGTATTTTGCCAAATAAGCAAAATGAAAGAAGAATATGTTTGAGTTGATGCCAAACCAGCGCTGATGCTGATTGCCTCTGTTCTGGATCTGCGTCATAATTTTAAATTACATAATAATTCATATTAATCTGACCATTTAACCAATAATATTTGGTTAATGAGCAGCGGTTGTCGGTTGGCAAAATTAACCGAAAAGAGCATCCCTAATTGGTAAATATCTTAATTTCAACTTTCCTCAAAATTGTCAATTTTGGAGTTTATTTCTACCATTTGTTAGCATTGAGAAGAAAAAGAGTGAATTGTGAGGCTCCTGCAAAAAAAGTGTTTTAATTTTTTATTTAGACAATGCTTTTATTCATAGGTTGTAGTATGATTTTTGTATATATTTTCTGTCTTACATTTTTTTGCTTTTTCAATTAGTTGTTAATACGTTGCTAAGTTCTTAATTTTATTATTAATTGTCTGTTTGTTTACATATTTCAGTTTCAGTAAATCGGATTTAACTCAATGAAAATATCAGTTTTAATGGTAAACTAGCTCAAATAAAATAGAATAAAACTCCTCTATACTTCTGCCTGTATTTATAATGAACAAATACAGTAAAAACTATTTCAGTAAAACATTTTATGTTATAATATATTTTTTCAAATGTATTACTGTGACGTAAAGCTGCATTTTCAGCATCATTAATAATACTTAATAATAATAATAATAATAACAACATTAATAATAATAATAATTCCTTACATTTATATAGTGCTTTCCTGGACATTTAAAGCGCTTTACACATTGGGGAGAATCTCCTCATCTACCACCAGTGTGTAGCATCCACCTGGATGATGTGACGGCAGCATATATTGTGCCAGACCTCACACCACACACCAGCTGATTGGTAGAGACAGGGTTCATACAATCATGGAAAACCTGGAAAAGTCATGGAATTTTGACATGTTATTTTTCAGGCCTGAATAAGTTTTGGAAAAACTGAAAAAACAACAAAATTTTGGAAAAGACATAGAAAACAGATATCTGTATATGTGAATATAGGTTAGTTGTCTTGACTTTGACTCTATCTAAATCAATTTTACATAGATATAAATATAAATTTGGTGTCACGGTGGCGCAGCAGGTAGCACAATCGCCTCAAAGCAGGAAAGGCCGCTGGTTCGAGTCCTGGCTGGGTCAGTTGGCATTTCTGTGTGAAGTTTGTATGTTCTCCCCGTGTTTGTGTGGGTTTCCTCTGGGTACTCCGGTTTCCCCAACAAGTACAAAGACATGCGGTAAGCTAAATTGACCGTGTATGGATGTATGGATGTGTATGGATGTTTCCCAGTGATGGGTTGCAGCTGGAAGGGCGGTGTAAAACATATGCTGGATAAGTTGGTGGTTAATTCTGCTGTGGCGACCCTTGATTAATAAAGGGACTAAGCCGAAAAGAGAATGAATAAATGAAATATAAATTTAAACTAAATTGACTGTTGTGTGTTTTACGATTTGCTGTAATAAATTTGAACATGCATTGTTTTTCTTTTGCCACGTGTATGTAGACTTTGCATGAAACATTAGGTCATGAAAATGTACTTGAAAGAAATATCATGGAAGTTTAGTCGTAAAAATGTGTATGAACCCTGTAGAGAGGAGACAGAGTGATGAAGCCAATTAAGATATGGGAATGATTAGGAGGCCATTGGGCAAATTTGTCCAGGATGTCGGGGTTAAACACCTATTCTTTTTCGATGGACATCCTGGGATTTTTCACGACCACAGAGAGTCGGGACCTCTTTTTAACGTCTCATCCGAAAGACAGCACTTAATCTGAAAGATTACACTTTAGTGTAACACAGTCCTTCAGAAATCAGTGTAATAAGATGATTTGATGATCAAGAAATATTTTCTTGAATGTCAGTTGTGCAGTTTTATGTATTTTTTGTTTTATATTTTGGGTCACTTTGTATTTAGTGTCCTTACTACAGTACTATGTACTCACATTTGAATGAATCATTAGATACAATGCACTTGTACAGTGCATTCATGTCTTTAACCTTACCCATATCCCTCCTCAATAGCACCATAAATGTTGTGCAGTACAATATATGAACAAAATAACTACATTGCACAATTTTTTGGATACAAGTACCTAATTACAGTAAGTTCACTAAAGAGAGACCATATATGGTCACTAAAGAGAGACCATATATGGTCACACTTTACAGTAAGGTTTCGTTAGTTAATGCTAGTTAATGTATTTACTAACATGAACTAATAATGAATAATGCATTATTAATATCCAAATTCATGCTTGTTAACATTAATTAATGCACTGAGTTATCGAGAATCTACAATAAACAACTTTTTTTTTACATTAAATAATGTTAACAAAGATGAATAAATACTGTAATAAATCTATAGCATTGTTCATGCTAGTAAATAAACTTTCAATTCCAGTTTAGTTTTTTAACGCATCCTTTCTGAGGAAAAGCATTCTTTTAATTGTAAAGAAGCTGTCCTCCTGGCTCCAGTCTTTTACACGTCTGTTGTAGTTCAGCGTGAGTGTGTTTTGTGTGCTATTTCTCAGTGGCGTGTGTGTGTGTGTCTGTGTGTGTGGACAGATGTGTTTTCTCCACCGTCGGGGCTAAACTGTCTCGACAGCAGCTGCTTCTGTCCGCTGAAGTCTGAAAGGCTCTCTGTAATGCAGTCTATTGTGAGAAAGACTCTTTATCATCAGAGCTTTTGTCTGGTCCAGTCTCACGCTCACAGACTCTCACACACTCTCACACATGGACTGAATGTGAATGTAGATCTTGAGCTGCCGCGCTGTCTTAAAATAAATGGCTTTACTTAGTGTCTTTGTAGATGTTAGAGAAAATTTTGCTATTATTTATATACTGGTCCAGTATTTATTAACATTTTTAATAGCTTTTTGCGTATTTTGAATGCAATATAACTGTAATGCTTCTTTTTTGTTGTTTTCTTGTTGTAATCATTTATATAGACAGTGCTCAGCATGAGTTCACTGGCTGTAAAACACTTATTTAGTGTTTCATTAAATTAATTTAATGAAATATTTGAATGTAAGTTATCTCAGTTAGTTGCCAATTAATACTTCTAGTTTTTTGGGTTTTTAAATCAGTTTTTATATATTTTATTGCAGCTTTATTTTAATCACCTCTTTATTACAGTTTCAGTGATTTTTAGTATTTATTTACAATTTTTTTGCCATTACATCTAAAACATTATGTAAAACAATTTAGAATAGTTATAATTATACACATACTGACTATAACACTGTATTGCATTGGGGTTGCTTGCTACTTTAAACCTGATTTAAATATTATTTTAAACAAACATTAATAAACAGTAAATTTAATTAAAACAATAAATGAATTGATTGAGGCTTGATTTAATTTGATCTGATTAATCAGTTGATAATGTCTGTATATATACACTAACCGGACACTTTATTAGGTACACCTGTCCAACTGCTCGTTAAATCAATATTCTAATCAGCCAATCACATGGCAGCAACCCATGTAGACATGGTCAAGATGATCAGCTGCAGTTCAAAGCGAGCATCAGAATGGGGAAGAAAGGAAATTTAAGTGACTTTAAACATGGCATGGTTGTTGGTGCCAAACGGGCTAGTCTGAGTATTTCAGAAACTGCTGATCTACTGGGATTTTCATGCACAACCATCTCTAGGGTTTACAGAGAATGGTCTGAAGAAGAGAAAATATCCAGTGAGCAGCAGTTCTGTGGGCACAAATGCCTTGTTGATGCCAGAGGAGAATGGCCAGACTGGTTCCAGCTGATAGAAAGGCAACAGTAACTCAAATAAGCACTCTTTACAACTGAGGTCTGCAGAAGAGCATCTCTGAACACACAACACGTCTAACCTTGAGGTGGATGGGCCACAGCAGCAGAAGACCACACCGGGTGCCACTCCTGTCAGCTAAGAACAGGAAACTGAGGCTACAATTCACACAGGCTCACCAAAACTGGACAATAGAAGATTGGAGAAACGTTGCCTGGTCTGATAAGTCTCCATTTCTGCTGCCACATTCAGATGGTCGGGTCAGAATTTGGCGTCAACAACATGAAATCATGGATCCATCCTGCCTTGTATCAACGGTTTAGGCTGGTGGTGTAATGGTGTGGGGGATATGTTCTTGGCACACTTTGGGTCCATTAGTACCAGTTGAGCATTGTGTCAATGCCACAGCCTACCTGAGTATTGTTGCTGACCATGTTTATCTCTTAATGATCACAGTGTACCCATCTTCTGATGACTACTTCCAGCAGGATAAAGCACCATGTCAAAAAGCGTGAATCATCTCAGACTGGTTTGTTGAACATGACAATGAGTTCACTGTTCTCAAATGGCCTCCACAGTCACCAGAGCTCAATCCAATAGAGCATCTTTGGTATGTGGTGGAACAGGAGATTGGCATCATGGATGTGCAGCCGACAAATCTGCAGCAACTGCGTGATGCTATCATGTCAATATAAAGCAAAATCTCTGAGGAATATTTTCAGTACCTTGTTGAATCTATGCCATGAAGGATTAAGGCAGTTCTGAAGGCAAAAAGGGGTCCAACCCGGTACTAGTTAGATGTACCTAATAGTGTACAGTGTATGAAATATGCATTGATTCTGGTTTCATGGTAGCGAAGGAGCATTTTCAGAAGTGTTTCTGTCATATTTTGTCTCCTCAAGAAGGTGGCGGACAGCAGATGCTTCAGCAGATGACACACACTGATTATAGTAACATCAGTGTGAGTCTAGTTTTCACTGACTCAGATATCCTGCTGCGTGTGCTGGGATTTTACCCACAAGGCATCAGTGCTGTGAAGATCACAGCAGGCAGTGCTGTGTGATTATAAGTTATAAGTTACCTAGGATTATTAAACAACTGTCTATTTGCACCTATTAAACCCTCCTGTGGACTTAAAGGTCAAAAATGATCTGTGTGGAGTTTGAATGTTCTCTCATGTTGGTGTGGGTTTCCTCCGGGTGCTCAGGTTTTTCCCACAGTCCAAACACATGCACTATAGGGGCATACGCTGTGTAAAACATATGCCGGAATAGTTCATTCCGCTGTGGTGACCCCTGATAAATAAGGGACTAAGCTGAAGGAAAATGAATGAATGAATGAAGTTTCCTGGATAGATGTCAACAAGGGATGTAATACAGATTTTTGTTCACACGAGGGCAGCAATTCCATGCATATCAGTGCAGATTTACTGTTAACACACATTCTTAATATTTGTTGTTTGCACTGAAATTTTGACCACATATTACACCTTTATTTGCATTGTAGAAAATGTAGTTTGCCATTAATAATTGTAATGCGTTTATGTTTTGTGGTATATGCGCATACTTTAATTTTAATGTTTAATTCTTGTTTTGGTATTGCTGGTTTCTTTATGCTCAAATTATGTCTGAAAACTAAAGGAAAAAAAAGCAAGTCTTAAGTCAACGTAAAGATAAACTTAAAAGATAACACTTTGCAATAAGGCTCTATTAGGTAATGTTTTACGAACACAAACAAAACCTTTATTACTGTATTCATGTTAATGTTAGTGAATAAAAATGCAGTTGCTCATTGCTAATCCTTATTTCTTTGGATTTAAATAATGCATTAACAAATGTTGTAATAAGTATTAAATACGATTTATGAATGCAATGATTGTTTAGTTTTATTTAATGTTAGTGAGTTGATTGATATATAGATACATTATATAGTACTAATAAATTAGGTTGACAACATATTAAATCATTTTTCAGTATGTAAATCATGTTTTCTGGTGTACAATGATTGATCCCCACTGAAGGACATCAAAACAAGATGTTTGGGGGGGGGATCTGCCCTTTAAATAGTTAAGAAATACTTTGCTCTGATCTGTATCTTAAATAATGTTAATAATTAAAATATTAGATACCTTAAATATACATGTTTGCACCAAAAAAATATTAATTCAGAGGTTTGCACTGCAAAAAATGCTTTTCTTTCTTAGATTTTGTCTTCTTTTTAGTCCAAATATCTAAAAATTCTTATGTCAAGAAGCGTTTTCTAAACTAGCAATACATATTGTCTTGTTTTCAGAAATAAGTTGCCAATATTAAGTGAGTTTTCCTTAAAACAATCAAAATAATCTGCCAATGGTGTAAGCAAAATAATCTTGTTTTTCCTTTTGACATTAGATTATTTTGCTTAGCCCATTGGCAGATTACTTTGCTTGTTTTAAGGAAAAACTCACTTAATTTTAGCATATTATTTCTTAAAACAAGACAATATGTTTTGCTAGTTTAGAAAATGCTTCTTGATTTCAGAACATTTAGATATTTGGATTAGAAACAAGACAAAAAAAATCTAAGAAAATCATTTTTTGCAGTGTAAAACCAGCATATCTAGAGCACCAAGTGCCACAAAGCGCATTTACAAACATGTTTCTTGTATAACAGGCATCTGTAGGTGTCCGTGAAACTAGATGCATAGTTTGTATTTTTTTATACACTTGCTTGCACAAAGTTAAACAGTAAAACTAAGAATACGTCCAGTCTTTTTAGGTCATCCATTAATAGGTTTATTTAATATCACAAATGCCATTTGAGAACCACTCAATATCCCTCAAAACACTAAAAACATAATAACAAGTTAGCATGATTGCCTCACAGCAAGAAGGTCACTGGATCGAGTCCAGGCTGGGCCAGTTGGCATTTCTGTGTGGAGTTTGCATGTTCTTCTTTTTGTTTGCGTGGGTTTCCTCCAGGTGCTCCGGTATTCCCCCAAAGACATGCGCTATAGGGGAATCGATTAACTAAATTGGCCGTAGTCTATGTGTGTGAATGCAGGAGTGTATGGGTGTTTCCCAGTGTTGGGTTGCAGCTGGAAGTGCATGAGCTGTGTAAAAATATGCTGGATGAGTTAGCGGTTCATTCCTCTGTGGCAACCCCTGATGAATAAAGGGACTAAGCCGAAAAGAAATGAATGAATAATCACTGGTTGATAAATTAGATGTAATTGAATTATATCTAAATATAAATTATTTTATTCTCAAATATATGCATGCATGTGTATTTATACACAGCACACACACACATATTATGTTAAAACAAACTTGTTTTGGATCCAATTATATGACAATGTTTTCCCTGCACTAGTTTTAATATTAATCTTCATCTGTATCAGTGTTTTTTTTTTCTCTCTGAGTTTTTAGTTCTGATTTCTTTCTCATGTGTGTGTTTTATTCAGGAGAACGCAGGAAAACAGGATCAGTGGAGTCCATGTGAAGGATCTTACAGTGTCCCGGTAAGAGTTTAATGAAATTGTACACAGAGAGTTCTGAACAACATGTCACTAATAATATTATTAGGTTATGAAGATAAATCATTCATCAGCTTTTAAAAGGCAGGGATGAAATTATCTGTTCCATCGAAGGATGGGACAAAACAATAAGACAAAGCGAAATAGGGGAAAATGTTTTTTATTTAAATATGTATACAGTATACTGTATATAGGGACTATGATGATGCAAACTCCAGAGAGAAAATAGGCTCATTAAATAAATTTTGCTTCAATCTCACCTAAAAATGTGCAAAAAAAACTTGTGTGTCCTATTTCGTTATTAGACATCAACAAAATTAATATGTAGGCAAATGATAAAAATTGTTGATAATTAATTTATTAACTGTCTTTCATGCATAAATGACCACCTTTAGTTAATGAAAAAGTATATAAAGAGTTCAGATTCAAAAGCTGCTAAACGCCACTAATGAGCTAATGACATTGAGTGAATGCTTTAGGCATGTAGTACATGTTCAACAAATATTTTTGCTTCAAATCATCTAAATCGTGGCATCAGCGCATTCAGAAATAACCGTTTGTTTGCAAAAGCCACTAAATGCTCCTTATCTTTGACAGTAAAAGCTGCTATGTCCAAAGAACCAATCAGAAGGCGCGATCATATGTTTTCAATGTAGCGGCGCGCTGAAACGCTGGCTTTTATGAAAAGAGCGTTTTTTTTCTGCTTTCGATTTTAAAAGATGGAGTTTGATGAACTGCATGAGCCTGTCTGACTGTCACTGAATGGCAAATGAAAACATCCCTTACCTCAAAACATTATAAGTGAAAGAAAACGCTGTACAGTCGGAAGTGTAACATGCATTCATAACGTTTTTTTGCGCAGTGATGCTACTTTGAATGAGTCCGATTTACTATACATTAAAAGGCAACTGTGTTTCACTAAAGACAAAGTTAAGAAGATGCCCTTCTTTTATCCCGCATGGATGCTATGAGGATAAACGAGAGACGAAAAAGAGACAAAGAGTATGGTGAGAATAAATGAATGACAGCTTCTAAAAGTGTCTAAAAAGACATCCCCTTTTTACCCAGTAGACCTTGTGTTTTATTTGCTAATGTAATAAAATTTTTAAAAGATAAATATAATGGATAAAACTATACATTATTTGTATTACTTCATAATACCTATACATCGGATAAGCTTTTTATATTAACGGACAATGCACAGATATTAATGTTTCACAGTGTTTTTACACACTACATTATTTGAATCTACCAAGCTTAGTTCACAATGTTTACATTGCTCTACTTACATTAAATCTAAGTCCCAAATATCAGAAATGACAACAGATTGTTAAGAGTTAATTAATGTCAGTTTTAGATTTCATTCATTAATTTTCCTTCTGCTTTTTCCCTGGTTTATCACAGCAGAATGAACCGCCACTTACTTGACAGATTTATATATTTTTAATTTTAGGTGTTTTATGTTTGGTAAAATTATTTCCAATTGCATCTTTAGTAATTTTACGAACTAATTACAATATTTTGTCTTAATAGGTGGATTTAGAGGTTTTTGCAGAAAAAAAAGCACAAGTGGATTTAGCTGGTTTTGACGCAAAAGAAAATCTACTTTGTTAAAAAAACAAAGAATTGTCTAAAGTGACATTTCTGAGAAAAAAAAGGTGTTTTATTTACTAGCTAATAACCTTATCATTCCCTATAAAATGAAAATGCTGAACCTAATTATAGGAGCCTGATATGTGCTCATTTAAAAAAAAAAACAGGTCTGATGGATTTAGAGGGTTTTGCATCTGAACTCTTCATATATATTTACATTTCTAGTGCAAATGTTTCTGTGCAGCAGAAATCGACACATGCTGAATTTGTCTGTCCGTCCGTGGTAATGGCGGTGCAGATAATAAATCATAAAAAGGGTGGGAAATTTCCCTCTGTACCCAGTAGTAGTTACACCCCTGGTTCCACCAAACCTAAAGAGACAGTTCACAAAAAAATGAATACACAAACTCAAAGCAGAATAACTGACTTTAGCATTATTTTCATTATGTTCACTTAGCATGTTTATTAATATCAGCAAACATATTATTGTATTTTTAAAGTGCAAAACTTTCATGCACTACCTTAAGACAAGTATTAAACACGTCACCGTTTTTCTCAGAAAACATATTTCTAAAGGTGCTGTTGACTTGAAAATGTCTCCGGATGTTGATAACAACCAAAGAAATCCATATATGCAAAGAAAACAAATCTAAGTTTACAAATGAAGTTATGCGTAATAAAATGAAATGACCCAGGGAAAATGTATTGAACACATGAAGAAAGGGAGGTGTAGTTCGGCAGTGAAAGCCCAGACAGCAGCTGAAATCTCTCAGTAGTTCTTCAGCAGCCCTCTGCCCTTAATCCTCAGTGTAAATGAATATCACCTGCTTCAGTCCTACATCTACATTAGCAGATGATGAAGATGAAACCAGGGTGGACATTTCAGCAAGACAATGATCCAAAACACAGCCAAGGCAAGGCAAGTTTATTATATAGCACATTTCATACACAGTGGCAATTCAAAGTGCTTTACATAAACAAGAATAAAAAGACAAGTGTAAGAAAAATTATAAACCGATAATAAAAGAACAGATAAAAACAGATAAAATATGTTAAAACAGGTTGTAAAAGAATGAAAAAGAAAAGAAAAACATAATAGTGTGATCTGTGGGACGTAGCACAGTGCTCATTCAGTTAAACAGATGTGTTTTTAGTCTGGATTTGAATGTGCCTAATGTTGGAGCACATCTGATCATTTCTGGAAGCTGATTCCAGCAGCGGGGGGCGCAATAGCTGAAAGCTGATTCACCCTGCTTTGACCGAACTCTTGGAATTTCTAGTTTATATGATCCTAAAGATCTGAGTGTTCTATTAGGTTTGTATTTAGTGAGATACAAACCTAATAGAACATCTTGCAAACGAGCTGAATATGTTCTATTGTAGATTTGACACCTCTTACCAGACACCTCACACCCGCCTGCACCATTTCCCTACACAGCCATCAACGCCTCCAGCCATCTCCTTCTTCCCCCCTGCACTTCAGATCAGTGAGGGTAATGGGATGGTGTTTCACCAGCCTGTCTGAGAATTTGTGCGGACCAACTGCTTGAAATCCTGCTTCAAATGCTCCACCATCATCCCAATACCAAAGAAACCAAAGATCACAGGACTCAATAACTACAGACCTGTTGCCTAACATCTGTGGCCATGAAGTCATTCGAAAGACTGGTGCTAGCTTATCTGAAGGACATCACTGGACCTTTGCTGGACCCCCTGCAGTTTGCCTATAGAGCAAACCGGTCTGTGGATGATGCAGTCAACATGGGACTGCATTATATCCTAGAACATCTGGACAAACCAGGGAACTACACAAGGATACTGTTTGTGGACTTCAGTTCTGCCTTTAACACCATCGTCCCATCACTGCTCGAGAACAAACTGACCCAGCTGTCTGTGCCTAGCTCTGTCTGTCAATGGATCACCAGCTTTCTGACAGATAGACAACAGCTAGTCAGAATGGGCAAAATCACATCCGACAGCCGCACCATCAGCACTGGTGCCCCCCAGGGATGTGTTCTCTCCCCACTGCTCTTCTCCCTGTACAACAACGACTGCACCGCAAAAGACCCCTCCATTAAGCTCTTGAAGTTTGCGGATGACACTACTGTTATCGGCCTCATCCGGAACGGTGACGAGTCTGCATACAGACAGGAGGTGGAGCGGCTGGCTTTATGGTGCAGATACAACAACCTGGAGCTGAACACACTCAAAACAGTTGAGATGATAGTGGACTTTAGGAGAAACCCCCCTGCACTCCCCCCACTCATCATCATGAACAGCACTGTGGCTGCAGTAGAGTCATTCAGGTTCCTGGGCATCACCATCTCTCAGGATCTGAAGTGGGACATTCACATTGACTCCATGGTAAAGAAAGCCCAGCAGAGACTGTACTTCCTTCGGGCTGTAGTCATTAGGCAGTAAGGCTAAGTAGATTTGAGTGTCATCAGCATAGCTGTAGTAGGAAATTTGGTTCTTTCTCATTATTTGGCTCAGAGGGAGCATATAAAGGTTGCTAAGGAAACTTGTTTCAGAGAAATAAAATCACGCTGTAGAATGGCCCAGCCAATCACATGATCCATATCCATAAGAAAATACAAATTAAAGCTCAAATTTGATAGACGAGACCCACAGAATCATCAAGATTTTGACACACTGTTGTGAGAAACTTATACCTGTGACCTGAGCAATGCATGTGACGTAATTCTCCATATGAGAGGCATCTTTAAGCTGCCATCA
Source organism: Danio tinwini (assembly GCA_903798205.1). NCBI lineage: Eukaryota > Metazoa > Chordata > Actinopteri > Cypriniformes > Danionidae > Danio > Danio tinwini. The sequence continues at coordinate 22,316,289 of CAIGQZ010034910.1, forward strand.
GCAGAAAAGCCTTTTATATGAAGTATTAAATATATTTCAGTAGTTCAGCACTTTTCCTTGTGTCGTTCCATTGTTATTACACATTTTTCACTTTTTTTTTGTTTTATTTTTTTTAAATGGGTGTATTTATTTATTTATTTATTTATTTATTTTTAACCAAAATCTGCTTCAATTCCATGTCAACAGCTCCTTTAGAAATATTATTCCCAGGAAAAACATGACAATGTGTTCAATACTTATTTCCCCCACTCTATATGTTGTAGTGTACAGAATCGGTGGCTGACCTGAACCAGATGGCATCTGAGCAAGAGCAGCAGGAGTATCTGCGCTGGAAGAAAGAGCGTGAGGTGATCGACCGCGAGCGCGTGGCCCGTCACAAAAACTCCAAAGGCCAGTGGAGGAGAGCCTGGGACATGGAGAAAACTGAGCTAATGTAAGCCTGATGCCTGCGCCTCATTTCTGTTCTCAGAGAAACTAACCCGAGCTGCTTTAGTTTGCATTTCCGCTTGATTTCCTTTTGTCTGTTGGTCATTGTTGGGTTTTTTTCCTGCATGTTTAACTGCATCTTACATAAATCACTGCTGTTTGAATGGCCTCTGCGTCTGCTGTCTTACTGACTCCTCCATATGCAGAACTCATCTCTTTAAAGAAATACCTGAGTTAGATTTTCAGGTTTTCTCTTGAAACTTTATCATTAAAGAGCAGGTCATTGGTGTTTTTGAAGTGTCCCTCCTGTTGTTTTAAAACTCCAGTGCTTCCCACACAAGACTTTACTTGGACGGGCCGCCCAGGTATGTTTAGTGACACATTTTTTTTTAGATTATTATTATCCTTTTACACTTTTCTGCCCAATATAACCAAACATCTGTAAAGAATAAGTAGTGTAAAATCTTCTCTCGTTTACCTGTTTTGTACTGCTCATTCTGTGCGCGAGACCTGTCAACACTCATACAGACAGTCTCAGACCCACAAAGTGCCTCTTCGCGTCCGGCTGGGGTTTCTAAGGCCCCGTTTACACTAGTACGTTCTATTTTTAAAACAGCGTTTTAGAATGAAAATGATCCGCGTCCACACTAGCGCTTCACCCAGCGTTTCTGAACAGCTCTCTGTCTACACTAAAATGGTGAAAACGCACATCACATGACCACACACACACTCTCTGGCATGCACTGCAGCGTGCTTTAAGCGCATACCCATATGAGAGCTGTCCTCGTCGGACTGTTCATCAAGGATCTCTCGCTGGATTTAATCTCACTATATTTGTTAAACATGATATTTGATTCATCTTGTCGTCTATATCTAACTACATACTCCCTGACTTTAGTCTTTTGAATCTATTACATTGGCTGAGCGCAAAGATAAGTTTGGTTAATATTCTAATTAATGTAACCGCGGACACCGATTCTGCACATCTGACTGATCGCTTGCTTTTATTTTCTCTATTGTATAAACTTATTGTGCGTTATACTTTTATAATGGTCATTATTAGTTATTAAAACTGATATTCATTGTAAGAGAGGGTATGCTTCGTATTTTTAATGAAAATGAAAGGAGGCAGTAATGTTATAGGCTCCGTTTTGTTATAAATATGCATGAAGATGACTCTCATAAGCCACCTGACTCCTCAACATTTCTGATGTCTGTTAATTTGCTAATAATATCAAAATGAAAATAGGCAGATCCTCACATCATGTTTTCATTTTATTGTTAAGAAAGTGAAACAGCATAGCCAGGGTGATGTGAATGACTATAAAGTACACACTCGGGAGTTTGTTTTTCTTATCAATTTGCGAAGTCTGAACTTACAAAGAGAGGATGAAGACTGAACTGTGTGAAGGCTACTGAATATTGAGGAAAAAGCCCCAATCAGAGAGGCGAATGTCTGCAGCCCCGCCTCCGTTTTTAGATGTCTCCATTTTCCCCCATCCACACTGACACGGAGCAGCAGCGTTTTAGAATGAAAATGGCCTCTTCAGCGGTTCCAAAACGCTCCGTTTTCGGGGCTCGAATACTCCAGCGTAGTGTGGATGGATGACGTAACCGTAGCAAAACTTATTCGTTTTAAAACTAAAACGTATTAGTGTAAACGGGGCCTGAATCTACAAAAATGTCTGCGATTTGGCTTTTGCTTTCACTTTTTTTTTAAAGCTGTTGTTAATTGCACAAAAGTTTAATGTCGCGAAAGAAACAAAAAAATATATTTTTTAATATAAACGACTCAGAAAACTTTTGTAAATACTCAGGAGTGGACAAAATTACATCCAAATTGGCTGCAACATATTTGTACACCATTAGAAATGGTTAATCAACTCATTTGCCTTTTTTAAATAATCTACACGTTTTATTCTAGTAATTATTATGATTTATGAAGATATTGTTTTTTTCCTTTTTTCTGTCATTTATTGCACATTTGCTCCATATTTTAATAATTTGATGGTCGAAAAAGCATAAAAATGCACCTTGAAAGTGCTTGAAAAGTGCTGGAATTTGAAGTTGGAAAAGGTGTAAGAAACCTGTAATTAAAGCACTAATGACTGGAGTAATAATTTCATTTGAAACTGCGTACAATAATTAATAATTAAATATTTAATAAATAAGCATTGAACAATATATTTTTTACATTTAATAAATGCTGCCTTGATGAACATAATAATTTTATTTAAATTATTAAATTAAATTAATAATAATAAAAAGTGTAGTGTATGTACTCAATTTTGTATGTAAAACATTACATAAATAAAAAACAAAATAGTCTTCAATGGGCCAAATTTAAATATAAAAGTATTCTTCAAGTAACTTTTTGTATAAAGTTTTTTTATGTGAAAAATGAATATTATTAAGGGGTGTACAATATTATTATAAAAAAAACTACATTATATATTGTTTGCTCATTACAGTACTGTATTAACCTACACATTAAAATATACAAATTTTTTCTTTTTTATTTATTTATTCACTGCATTTACAATACTCTTTAGTTACTTTTTATTTTTCATAAACATTTATTTATTTGTTTGTTAGATGTTTTATTATTAATAAATTTAAAAGCTTTTTCAGTTTAGTTATTTCATTTTCAGATAAATAATGCTCTCTTTTACACATATATACATACAGTTGATGTCAGAATTATTCGCCCCCCTTTGATTTTCTTTTCCTTTTTTAAATATTTCCAAATTGATGTTTAACAGAGCAAGGACATTTTCACAGTATGTCTAATAATATTTTTTCTTCTGGAGAAAGTCTTATTTGTTTTATTTTTGCTAGAATAAAAGCAGTTTTAATAAATAATAATAATAATAATTTTAGGTCAAAATTATTATCTCCTTCAAGCTATATATATTTTTTTGATAGTCTACAGAATAAACCATCATTATACAATAACTTGCCTAATTACCCTAACCTAATTAACCTAGTTTAGCCTTTAAATGTCACTTTAAGCTGTATAGAAGTGTCTTGAAAAATATCTAGTCAAATATTGTGTTGAATAAATCTTCACTTCATTAAACAGAAATTGGGTAAAAAAAACTGTGGGGTTAATAATTCAGGGAGGCTAATAATTCTGACTTCAACTGTGTGTATATATATATATATATATTGTGCATATATTTATTAAATGTTCTGTTTTATAAATTTATATTTTTTTATTTAGTTATTAAATTTTTTATCTATTTATTTATTCTTATTATTTAATTTATTGCTGACCTCTGTAATAAAGTTATGGTTAAAAAGGATAATCTAACCTAAATAGTTTAATATCTCTGACAAATGTCACATTACATAAAAAATAGTTTCTTGAATGATCTGTGGCCTTTATCTGCACACACCAGTGAACTGGAATCATGTTTAATGTCCGACAGATTGTTAAAGGTCCTTATTTACACTCAGATGACTATAAAAGCTCCAAAAAATGTCAAACTATTTAAAATGTCATGTTAATCTTCACTACTGAATGAATCTGATCTACAGTACACTAAAGCACTGAACTAGAACTCAAAATAGAAACGAGTGACTCCTAAGAAAGATTGCTAGGAATGTTTATGAATCGTGTCTCTTTTAAAAGTGAAGGATATTTCGGGTCAGACATCTCTGTTCACTGAGGTCATGAGACATGGATGACTTTAATTTAAGTAATTGAATTTAACAGCACTGGATGATATTAAAATTAAAGGTCACTCAAAATGGGCATATAGCCAGTGTCCGGTGTTTAGTTTTATGTGTGCATAATTCACTTTATCTGCATTCATACACAGGCTAGAAATCCTCTAAAAATGCTTTAATTTTCATCTAATGTTTTCAAGGTTTGAAAAGTGCTTCGATTTTTGGATAAAGTGCCTAAAACTGGTTAAAAATCTAATTGTGTTGCTTGCATAATTTATCTTACTAAATAAGAGTAATAATTAACTTTAAAATTGGACAAACATGCTTCGGCACGATTTAAGGCAACTGTACCTAATGTGAGTAAGCCCTAATCACGATTTATCACATCCAAAATAAAAGTTTGTGGTAACACTTTATTTTGATGGTCCATTTGAGTATTAGTAGACTGTCTGCTTAATATCTGTTGATGCTGACATTTAACAGTCCTTCAACAGACATTTAACTGACTATAAGAAACTTTGCAAGTACATGTCAACTTGCACTAACCCCAACCTCAAACCTAACCCCAACCTAACAGTCTACTTATAATCTAATGAGAATTAGTTACAATGTAACTTATATTTAACAAACGGACCATCAAAATAAAGTGTGACCAAGTTTGTTTTTACTTAATATATGTGTGTGTATTATATATTAGGGCTGAGCGATAACATGATTAGTCCATATGTCATCCTCTGAGAAAATGTTTGATGGTTGCAAAGACTGCGGGCAGGGGAGTGCAAGCGCAATCGCAAATGAAGGAAACCACACTCTTTCACTTGTCACTTCAGGTCAGAATAACAACACATGCGAAAATGAGGTGTACTGTATCATTATTCATCTAACTTGCTTAGTTCAGCATGTGCACTTTACCATTGCACACACTTAGTAACATTTTATTTATCTAGTTTAAAAGTCTATTTAACACTTATGTTTATTTTATAATAAAGAGATCCGATATTTTGTTTACATAATTTTATTTTTGACTATTATTCAGTTCAATTCATCTTTATTTGTATAGCGCTTTTACAATGTGGATTTTGTGTCAAAGCAGCTTCATAAAGAAGATTATAGTAAATTAAAACAGTATCAGTCCAATTTTCAGTGTTTAAGTTCAGTTCAGTTCAGTGTGGTTTAATATTCACTGCTGAGAGTCCAAACACTGAAGAGTAATCCATCTATGATCAGCTCTACAAGTCCCGAACCATGCAATGTTTGCAACTCTTAAAACTATTACCCTTAGTAATGTTGGTAAATTAAAATAATAAAAAAATCTAATATACCTAAATGTGTTAAATTGAAAAATATTCAATAATTATCTATACTGAATGATATAAAACACGATATTGTAATAATTTTGTCATGGTTCAGGTTTGATCAGGACTTCTCTGCCTCAATCTGTTGTATGCTTCAGCTGTTTCTCCTTACATTCAAGCGCTGGTGACATGCATTACTCACCTGTTGCCATTTGATCTACTTCATCTCTCTACTTATACTTGCCCTGTCTTGTTACTCATTGCCAGATTGTGTTCTTTTAGCTTACAGACACTCTGCGACTTCTCTCTACCTTTTGTCAAGTCCAGTGTTATTATTTTTCATTTAACCTTTTGTTTACCTGTTATCTGCTCACTCAGTCACCTCTCTGTGGAATGCAGCTCCTTACCTGTCATTGCCAGTTCCAGCATCCGTTCCTCAGCCCTTTGTTCTTCATTTAATAAAGGACCCAATTGAACTGTAGTCCCCTCTGTTTTCTGTCCGAGCTATGACAATTTATTTTTTTTTTGCAATATCGTCCAACCCTACTATATATATTTATTATGTATATGTGATACGCACACATAGGAATAGAACTATACAAAACAATACTGTTACATCAATGTTTAAATGTAAATATAATTTGTATCATATACTTATGTATTTTATACTTAAATATAAATTAAAAAAAATCTTAAATATATGCATGCATGTGTGTATTTATATACACATAATAAAATTGCACAGCACACACACTTATATTATGTCAATACAAACTTTTTATTCTGGATACATTTTTGCCCAGCACAATGAATTACTGTATATGTCAGGTCTCTGGGCTAGCATGCGAGACGCTTGGGACAGTAGACAGTATTGTTACTGTATCATTTGAGCTAGTGCTGCCTTGTCACTAAAATTTGATTTGCCTGCAGCAAACAGTTTGTGCTTTTAAGTGTTTAAATGCTACCCTCTCTGTGATGTCGTAAACACCATATTGCTTTTCAGTTCCTGTTATCTGCGTGAATGTTGTGAGTTAGTGATGCGCGGATGGCGGTTATATCCATGGGCGCTGCGGATAATCTGCGGGTCGGGTATGAAGTGCAAGAGTACTGTAAAAACTTTCAGTTAGAGGAGTCATCAGAGGAAAATCTGCTATCGTTCTGGGAGAAACGAGATTGCTTATTGACACGACTGCAGCGCCTTGCAGCTTGTGCATTCCTCCAACAAGCGGTGTGAGCGAACGCTCATTTAGTGCAGCTGGCCGTGTTTTAGAGAGGCAGAATCGCTCGAATCCAGGCACAGTGGATGCTATTCTGTTTTTGCACAGTGCAAAAAAAAGGCCAAGTAAACATAACATAGCTGCCGTTTAGGCTGAAGTGGCACTGTTTTTGTTATTTTTTTCCTGTATAGGTAAAAGCTGAATCTGCTGTTAATAACAAACGATCCACTGCGACCTATCATCATGCTTAAAACAAAGAATTAAAACTATTAAAGTGCAGATCGAGTGTGAATATATATATATATATATATATATATATATATATATATATATATATATATATATATATATATATATATATAATATGTGCGGGCTGGTGGATGATTAGTATGAAGTCGTGGATTCTGGTAACATTTCAGCTGATCCGCGCATCTCTATTGTGAGTACATTGTTTTTCCACTGTAACGTGGTAACAACCAGTACAGCAAAGGTATGGCAACATCAAATTATGAGGTCAGGAAGCAGACATTTATGTTGGTAAATGAAAAAATGAAGTGATGTTTTGCAAAGTTTGCTGTCAGTTTCCAGGATAAGCAGAAAAGTCGGGAGCCTTTTTTTATTGGAACAAGCAACTACTGAAATCAAAACCTTGAAGCTCACGATAAAAGTGACAACACTTTGCATTTTGCTCATTATACATTCATTAACATTTTTTAAATATTTAAATCGTAGATTCACAGGTGTCTGTGAAAAGACCTAGAAAAGATGTGATATGTGAACGGCCCCTAAAAGGCCACCGTCATTTCTAATCTCCAGCAATTGATCTTCTTCTTGCACAGACATGCTGAATTCATTCTTTGGCAGTTTGCGGGTCCTTCATTGGGCCTTTCCGTCGTAGCAAAGAAACTTTCCAAAGACGTTTGTCTGTTTCTTACTCATTTTGCTGCTTATAGGTTAAATTCGGGCGCTCAAGTGACCGAGATGTAACTGAATATGGCCATTTTTCAAAATAAAAGTTTGTTCAGACTCGGATAACAAATTAAATGGAAATAATTCATGGTTTCCTGTGTGTCCCGGTACCAATTGATCCACGGACCGGTACCAGTCTACAGCCCAGTGGTTGAGGACCCTTGCTGTAGACAATCGAAAACGAATATTGCTTAAGGGGGCTAAAAATATTGACCTTAAAATGGTTTTATAAATTAAAAACTGCTTTTCTTCCAACCGAAATAAAACAAATAAGACTCTCTCCAGAAGAAAAAAATATTATTGTATTATATATATATTATTATATTATATTATATTCCTTGCTCATCATTTGGGAAGTATTTGAAAAAGACAAAATTCACAGAAATGTATATTTATAATTTTTTTATCATTAATGTAAGCCACATTGAGTCTCATAACTCGAACATGCTGTACCACAAACAAGACTTCAGGCCAAATGTTAACAAGTGTCTGTAAGTCTTCAGTGTTTCATACTGGTAAATAATGTTTCCCATGAGCACTATCCAGTGAACGTGACACAGGTTATTTTTAGGGTGCTTTGAATGCCTTGCCTTATTTGGGAGGGTTTGCAAACACTAGAGATTGTTGAAGGCAGCGGGACGCTTTAAGACTGAACCGTTTTGTGGGAGGTGAAAGATAGAAAAACACTTAATGTTCAGTGGAACGTTTTATTTACTCATTTGTTTTTCATTTTAATAGTGTATATACAGAAGGACTTTAAATTTTCAGTAACCATGTTAAAGAGCTTCCGGTAAACTGTATGTCGTTTTCAATTCACCACGTTTAAGATCTGTTTTATTTAAAAGTGATCTTCACTGCCTGATTGATATACAATATAAAGTGGGTCTCAATATGTACAAGAAGCTCTGCAGGGCTCGAAATGGACTTTTTTACTTGGTAGCACCAGTGCTCCCAACTTCAAAAATTTAGGAGCACCCACAAAAAATGAATGATCACCACTGCAAATTGTATATTAACAATTTATTGTATTTGAAAACATCATCAATCAGGACTAACAAAATCCAGGAACAACTTACTAACTAATGCTGTGATGACTAATTGATATTTGTGCAATAATTTCACAATGAATGTCTAATAATTATAAAATATTAATGAGGATGATGATGACAATAATACTAACAGTGAATTACATTTCTCATTAACATGCTGTCTTGAATGTGAGATATCTGCTATAAGTCCTATTGTTACATTAAGAAAAATAAATAGATGGTTTGCATCAAACTAAAATGAGGCATTGCAGTAAGAAATATCTATTTTGCACTATTGTTTTTATACGCATGTCAATTTACTAAACAAATAATATTTCTGCTATAAAACATAAACGTAAGATCATAATAAATCATTCAATTCGATGTTGAAAGCTGCAAATCAGTCATCAGTAACTAAATAGAAAAATAATATACATCTCAGGAAAGAATAGACAAAATGAAGTACGAAAAGTCTCACTTCTACCACTCTTTAAAAGTTTTGGTTTGGGTTTGCACCATTTTCAGGGCTTAAACTATTCCGGCACTGTGCAGGATTTCCGGTGTGCGACTGTTAGGGAAAAAAATATATAATATTTTAGAGCCTGCACATGCGGTTTAATTAGTGATGCTTAAAATAATCGATTAAGTGTTAACCAAAAGGGTGCGTTTGTAACCGATTAATGGTATTAGTTAAACGATTAAAAAAATGTTATTTAATATATTTTAAAAGTTTGGCTGCATAAGGGGCCGATCGCAGTGAACGCGCTTTGTGTTGAGAGGGGCATCTGTTGAATGGTTTACTAACAGCCGCAAGTGTTTTACGCGCTGCTTAAGCGCCTTGCGTTTTGCCATTGCGCTCTGTGTGCTCGAGCAGAAAAAAACGTGTCACGTCAGTCGCGTCTTTTTCATTCTTCTATCAAATAAAAGCACTGCAGGGTTTCTGTTGAGATGACAGCAGGGTTTGTCAAGGTGACTATGGTGAACTTTTAATGATTGAGGAGAGACTTGTGGTCGCTGTTTCAAGTTATCTAGAGCTGTATGACGATTCGCGCACAGTACGGGTCAGCTGATTCAGTCATTTCCGAGTGACACAAAAGAGCACCGCGCTTCTTTTTTTCTTGTCAGCGTTTTTCTTTTTTTCTTGCGGTGCGCCTCGCATTTTTGGTAGGGATGTGCACATCGATGCTCGAGTATCGATATATCGATACTCAGAAGCTTTTAATTTGGTATCGATATTTTTTTAAGAGAATCGATATTTTAAGAATATTTTCATAATTTCTGCATAACTAAATGTTTTAGCACTGTGTACAGGATTGTCAGTGATGCTTTGTATACAAGACATTACACCAATCAATCTGCGGCGGAACGTGACGTGAGCGATCATGTGCCTTTCAGATAACTTACAAACTCAACACGTGCAAGTCGCACGCTTCTGCATTACGGAATGACATGATGGCAGAGAGGTAACGAACGTGGCGTGTTGTGGTGCTCTTCAGCTGAAAGGGCTGCACGAGCAATATTTGTGATAAGAAAGTCGTACAAAGCAACAATACAAGCAGCCTTTATAAACACTTACAGACAACACACCCTGAAACTTATAAAGACGCGGAACAAAAATAAGATGCCCAGTGTTTCTCTGCTCAGTCTCTCTGTCTGACAAAAGACATTATAGGAGAATTTTAAAGGAGGCAAACCTCCTCTCTCTCTCTCTCTCTCTCTCTCTCTCTCTCTCTCTCTCTCTCTCTCTCTCTCTCTCTCTCTCTCTCATTACCATTAGGTAAGAACAAATATGTGTGTGTGCGCTAGACTTATCATGCAATACTTAAAGATGACCTCAATAATTTTTGTCATTGCAATATATATTTAGAAATTCACAAATAACGTTAAAGCCATTTTGCCAGGACATATACATTCTACCTCACCTGTGTCAATGTTTATAATTGGGCATTTACCTAATAGGACATTTAATAGTGCATATATATAATAGGACATTTACATTTTTAACATCAAATTATAGAATCTAAAAAACTTTAAGAATGATGAGTATTTTAAAGTGTTTTTGGATATTTGCATTATAATTATGCTGTTATATTATTATATAATCAGTGGCATAAAATTCAATTCATCTTTATTTCTCTAGCGCTTTTACAATGTAGATTGTGTCAAAGCAGCTTATCACAGAAGTTCTAGTAAACTAAAAACTGTGTCAGTCCAGTTTTCAGAATTGAAGTTCAGTTCAGTGTGGTTAATTGAATGTTAATTTTCACTGCTGAAAGTCCAAACACTGAAGAGCAAATCCATTGATGCACAGCTCCACAAGTCCTAAACTAAGCAAGCCAGTGGCGACAGTGGAGGAACAAACTTTACCAATTGACCAAAGTGAAGGGAAAAAATTAAGAGAAACCAGGCTCAGTTGGGCACAACCATTTCTCCTCTGGCCAAACTTTTTGTAAAGAGCTGCAGTCTAGGCGGCGGAGGCTGGAGAATGCTGGATGTCCATCTATGGGATCAGTTCGGAGACTCGTCTGTCACTGGCGTCTTCAGGAATCAGTCTCATGCTCTCTACACCTCCATGATCACCACAGCATCTGCTCTGGGTATGGCCTGGTCCAGGATTATAGAGACCTCTAGAAGTCATTTGGTTAAACATCATCTCTTCGTATCCATCATCTTGGATCACATCAATGGCGCTGCACATCTCTAGATGCCTTGGGATGAGTATCCCCAGGTGGAAATAGAGAACAAAGAAAGTAATGATCTCAAAATGACAATAATATAGCTTATCGCAACAATTTCTATGACAATATATCGCATAACAAAAGTTCCTTATCGTGACATAAGGCCTAAATGTACCTGCAATTCTGGAATGAGTTATTCATTCATTCATTCAATTTCTTTTTGGCTTGGTCCCTTTATTAATCTTGGGGCTCCACAGCGGAATGAACCGCCAACTTATCCAGCATATGTTTTAAGCAGCGGATGCTCTTCCAGCTGCCACGCATCACTGGAAAACATCCATACACACTCATTCACACACATACAATTTAGACAATTTAGCTTACCCAATTTACCTATAATAGGGATTGTCTTTGGACTTGTGGGGGATACCGGAGCACCCGGATGAAACCCACACGAGCATGGATAGAACATGCAAACTCCACACAGAAATGCCAACTGACCCAGCTGAGGCTTGAACCAGCGACCTTCTTGCTGTAAGGCGATCATGCTACCCACTGCGGCACTGTGGCGCCCGTAACTGTTTTAATATGCATGTCAATTTAATTAACAAATAATATTTCTATTCTAAACGTAAGATTAGAATAGATCATTAAATTTAATGCTGAAAGCTGCAAAGCAGTCATCATTAACTAAACAGAAAAATAATATGCATCTCAAGAAAAAATGGACAAAAGAACTTCTACCACTCTTTAAAAGTTTTGGTTTCGGTTTGTGTCATTTGGAATACAGTCTCTTGCGATTGATCTCGACTGGCGAATCAACATTCACCACATGATCGCTCTCATCAGTGCCACTATGTGTAACTTTAGGTGGGTTTGCAAACCTGCGTCCTTTTTTTTTCCGTCTTCCTCAAACTTCAGCCGTTTGCATTTCCTGTGGTCACAAAAGCTCCCTGTCATCTGACAGCGAAACACCTTGAGTAATTCAATTCAATTTAAGTTTATTTATATATCGCTTTTACAATGTAGATTGTGTTTAAGCCACTTAACATAGGAGTTCTAGTAAATCCAGATTTCAGAGTTGAAGTTCAGTTCAGTGTGGTTTAAATGTCATTGCTGAAGGTTCAAACAATGAAGAGCAAATCTATCGATGCACGGCTCCACAAGTCCCAATCCAAGCAAGCCAGTGGTGACAGTAGCGTGAAAAAAAA
>CAIGQZ010034910.1:22329184-22344310 GCA_903798205.1 Danio tinwini
AGTAAGCTTTTTTTTCAGTTTTTTAACTATAGGGTATATATGCAGAAGGACTTTTCAGTAACCCTATTAAAGTGCTTATGGTGAACTGTATCCTGTACAAAATCACCAAAAAGTCTGTTTTCTTTAAAAATCAATCATCTTCACTGCCTGATTGATATACGATATACAAGTGGGTCTCAGAATGTACAAGAAGCATTGCATTAAATGCCTAAATGTCTTTAAAATATGAACATTTATTTTACCCCAGTATTTTCAATGGAGTTTCTGTGCTCGCCTGCTGCTGCTCCTGACTGCGCTTGTGTTTAAGCGGCTTTTCATCTAGTTTTACACTTAAACAGCCTAATGAAGTCTATTTAACTGATTATATTTTAATTACAACGTTCATTCATTCATTCATTTACTTTTCGGCTTAGTTTATTAATCTGGGGTCGCCACAGCGGAATGAACCGCCAACTTATCCAGCATATGTTTTACACAGCGGATGCCCTTCTAGCTGCAACCCATCACTGGGAAACACGCATGTGGTTTTCCTCACAAACGTCATGCGAGATCTGCTTCCTTTATGTCGGAGGCAGCTGATGGCGTAGACTGAGGCACGCTGACAGGCACGTGGGAACGGTGGGCGGGGAGGACTAGCCTTAAAGGCCCAGTACACAAAAACAGCAAAAATCTGTTAAGAGCTATAAAATACAAACTAGTGAAAGCTATAATAAATAATCTGATGGGTATTTTGAACTGAAACTTTACAGACACATTCTGGGGACACAAAAGACGTATATTAAATCTGGAAAAAGGGGTAACCTAGGTGCCCTTTAATCATTCTTACTGTTCAATGAACGCAAACTGTCGTAGTTTATTAAAGGGCACCTATGGTAAAATCTCCTTTTCAAGCTGTTTGGACAGACATATGTGTAGGTATAGTGTATATGCCGTCATATTGGGGTGATATATACACACCCAGTCCTTTTTTTTCAACTTAACAACATAAAAACGGTGGACCAATTGGAACAGTTTTGAGGCCGACCGCAACTTGACGTAGGAGTGCGGTCCGCCGCCCACCGAATTGATTAACAGCTGTGTATTAACATGTCTCCGTAGTAACGTATAATCATATCAACCAGACACAGGACCAGGACGTGCGCAAACTAAGCAACCGTAAATAAAAGGTCTGTTCAGTTTGCTAGGATCATCAATCATCATCAAATGTGATCAAGAGTGAGTTTTACAAGTTTAACATGTTTTAAAACAGTGCATGTGTGTAATAAATTACAGCCATTTACTTCAGCTTTACTTCATCAACACAGCCACGTGTCAGAACAATTATAAAAGACGCTTCAATCCTGGTTTGTGGACGTTAAATCAGGTTTATTTTATACATTAACATAACAGATATCCATACAGCAGTGGATATTAACCTGTATCCTGTCACATTTGCATGCAAAAACAGTGCAAAGCTAAACGCGCGCTGTCTGTGTGTGTGCGTGAACTTTGTACTGACATTGTGTGTGACTCATCCTTGCAACTCCACAACATACATCAAATACGTATTGGTAAGATTCTTACTGTAGTTTTTCCTCACAAACGTTACATGAGATCTTATTCCTTCATGTTTGTCTGTTGTCTGACGCAGCCGAGGGAGCCGCTGCCAGGCACGTGGAAACGGTGGGCGTGAAGGACTAGCCTTAAAGGCGCAGTACACATAAACCGCTAGCTGATGCTAAATGCTACAGAGTAGAAACTTATGACAGGTATAATAAAAAATCTGATGGGTGTTTTGAGATGAAACTTTACAGACACATTCTGGAGACACACAAGACTTATATTAAATCTGGAAAAAGTGGTAACCTAGGTGCCCTTTAAAGACACAAACCCCTCACTGCACGACAGCTGCACCTTCCACAAACCTCCTAATATCTCCTAATAAGAGGACTTATGTGATTATTTATGAGAGTCAAAAGTGGCTGATCTGTTCGGCGAAATATTTGACTACGTGTCACTGCATATCAAACGACTAAAATGATATAACTAAAACAATATCCTCTGTGCTGAGTGAGAGCGCTTGTCTTCTGTTAAACTAAACAGCGCATTATCGATGGCGTAAGCGTGTTCGGGCTCGGATGCAATGTGAGTGCAGGCCGTCGGGAGAGAGGGGAGAGGGGGGGGACAAGCGTGCTTCGGCACGGTTTAAGGCAACTGTACATTGTGTAAGTACACCCTCAAAAAGATTGAAACACAAGATAAGTAGTAAGCGGTACATTTATCCGCTTGTTAAGTGTGATTAATCCGCTTGTTAAGTGTGTGACTGTGACGTCAGGCGAAGGGGCTTCCGGGTCCAAGCGCTCTATGAAACTGAATGAGGAGACTCATCAAATGCTAATAATAAACGTTTTCAAAGTGATGTAATACTTTCGAAAATCACGATCACAATATACATGTCCATGCCTAATATCTGATGGCCAGAAAGTGATAATTTTTTTAGAAATTATACAAATGTTGGTATTTGTGATGCAGCAAGCCCAGAAATTGTTGTGTACACTATGACCTTATATAAAATTCACTTTAATGTGTGATGTGAATAAAACGAATAAACAAATATTTTGTCAATTTAAATGAGTGATGGCTTGGACAGTATTACATACGTCACCAACACGTCACCAATTAACAAGCGGATGTTTTTCTTCGTTGTTGTGTTGTGTGTGATAATGTTTGTTCTGCGTTAAATATTCTGTTTTATAGGAGGTCGAAATGCCAGAAGAGGAAATCTGAGATCAGAAGAATCCAGAGGTGCAGAAATTAAAGATTTGGTCTTAAATCTTTCATTCATTCATTTTCTTTTCGGCTTAGTCCCTTTATTAATCTGGGGTTGCCACAGCGGAATGAACCGCCAACTTATCTAGCATTTGTTTTACGCAGCTGATGCCCTTCCAGCCGCAACCCATCCCTGGGAAACATCCACACACACTCATTCACACTCATACACTACAGACAATTTAGCTTACCCAATTCACCTGTACTGCATGTATTTGGACTGTGGGGGAAACCGGAGCACCCAGAGGAAACCCATGCGAACACGGGGAGAACATGCAAACTCCACACAGAAACGCCAACTGACCCAGCCGAGGCTCAAACCAGCAACCTTCTTGCTGTGAGGCGACAGCACTACCTACTGCGTCACCTAGTAGTGCTTTTAAATGATTGGATGTTTAAAGCAGTTTTATTGTTGTGAGTTGTAAAAGCTTTTGGATGAAATGTTAAACCAAGGTCCTGACTCTCTGTGGTCTTGTAACCCCGGTGTCCTGACCAAATTCCCTCTATCGGCCCTTACCCATCATGGAGTCCCAATCATTCCCATCCACCAAATTGTCACTGTCTCTCCACTCCCCCTATAGCTGGTGTGTGGTGAGCGCACTGTTGTCCTGTGGCTGCCGTCGCATCATCCAAGTGAATGCTGCACACTGGTAGTGGTGTGGAGAGACAAACCCCCCTCCTTATTATTGTGAAGCGCTTTGGTGGGTGTATGGCTATAAATGATTTTGCTATCAGCAAAAAGATATAAATCTCTTTCCATTTACTTTTTTCTCATTGTTATGGTTAAAAATGTTATTATGCTGATATTTGTTTATTGTCTGAAAAAGATTCAAGCTCAATTTATGTTATAAATATATGGAATTAAATATAAAATGAATTTAAAAAACAAACTCAATTGTTTTAAGCACAAAAATAGCAAAAACTAAATAACAAAAAATTCTATTTAGTTAAAAGGCTTAAAATTAAGGCTCAATGCTCTGAAGGCTTATATAAAAATATTAAATCATATATGAACATATATATTACAAAAGGTAATATACTATACAAATCATTATAAGAATAATTAAACACTGAGATATTGTAAATTAAAACCTTGAGAGTAAAATTAAATCAAACAATAAATACAGTACAAGTTTATGCATTTAAAAATAAGTTATTAATATATATTTATATATGTTTCCCAATTGCTGTTTAACGGAGAGAGGATCTATGTAAATTTCTAGGCGACTATTAACCATTTTCTCAGAGGATGACAAACGGACAAAACATAACTACAACTCTGATACAAGTTTTATTTATGGAGAAAATTAAAAAGCACTGCAGTGTTCGGGTGTTTTGTTTTTGTCTGAGGTAACTAGTCTGCTGAAATATGTATATTTCATACAAAGTATGAAAGTATGATTATCAGTTCTTGTCGTGTGATTCGTGGTGCGCTCATGGCATTCTGAAAAGTTGAGATGATTTCAACTAGGTGCGCCTGGAAGGTGCAAATGCGTTGCGCTGTGTGCATGACATTTCCAATATATCGTTCCCAATATAATATATGCGCGCGCAAATTGTGCACCTACATTGGAAATAACGAACTCGCACGCCGAAAAGATGCAATACGTGAACAGCCTCTAAAGGCTGGTTTATACTTCTGCATTGATTGATCGACGTGTCCTGCGGCACCTGCCTTGCATGTAGCCGTGCATTTATACTGCTATTTGTGTGGTTATCTGCAATAACACTTCTGGAAAGCTAGCTGGCGGTAGGTTCTTATGTTCCTCTGTGTCGAGTTTATTCACGGATGTTTTTTTTTTTTTGAACGCTACCTCAATGTACAAGTAGCTAAAACTCGCTCATTCAGAGGCAGGAACTGGCAGACGTGCAACAACTTTAATCATGAGGTAAACACAAAACAAAAGTTTCCATCTGGAGCTTCTTCACAGGACTCAACACTTGTAAACACTCGCTCCATCGAGCTCACGGCTCTCAGCACCACCTGTCACAGCTACTCAAGCCAACCAATTAAAGAGCTTGTGCTATGCGTCGTTGCAACGTGAAGTTAATTTTTTTGAGAGGTCGGCGTCAGCAACAGCGAGGGCTATGCGACCGCATACAGGCTGTGCCAGAGCATACGAATAGGCACACATGTGTGCTTGATCTCCAGAAAATTTGCAATCTCCAGCAGTTGATCTTTTCCTTGCACAGACATGCTGGATTCACCGGATTTGTTGACAAATAGGTTGCGGATTCAATCCTTGACAGTTTGTGGGTCAGTCACTGGGCCTTTTCCCTTCTCAAAGAAACTTTCCAAAGGCGTCTGGCTGTTTTTTACTCTTTTTTTTTTTTTTTTCTAGCTTGTGGGCACTCAAGTGACCGAGATGTAACTAAGAAAACACATTATCATCATTATCGTTCAGAAAAAAAACAAAACAAATAATTAATGATTTCCTGTGCGGCCTGGTACCGGTCCACGGCCTGGTGGTTGGGGACCACTGCTGTAGACAATCGGAAAACAAACATTTCTAAAGGGGGCTAATAATATTTGCCTTAAAACTGTTTAAAAAAAATTAAAACTGCTTTTATTGTAGCCAAAATAAAACAAATAAGACTTTCTCCAGAAGAAAAAATATAGGAAATACTGTGAAAATGTCCTTGCTTTTGTTCAGAGGAACAAATCTCACAGGAGGGTGAATAATGTTGTCTCCATCTGTGTGTTTTGTTCTCGTAGCTCGTCATCAGGCATCGGACAAAAAGGGGAAAAACGTCTCAGTGGTTTGCAGTAAAGCGAAGGGTAAAGACCGTCTGACGGGCCGAGCGAGGAGGTAAACTGACCACACACTCAACAATTACTGGAAGATCTCATCTAAAAAGCAATTCTGCATACATTTACACCCACTCGGGGGATGACGGGAAATGAGAATCTCCGCAGGGATCATTCATGGTCTTGTTCATTTCCACTCTCGCTTAGCATTAGTGTTCAACCACACACACACTTCTGAACACATCTGAACTAATGGCTGGATGATTTGTCTTTTAACCCTTGTGTATTGTTCACATTGACTACGCTTTGGTTATGTTGGGGGCTGTTTTTGCCCCATTGACCTCCATTATAATCACATTGTTTTATTGCAAAGCCATGGCAGCATATAATCATGCATTCTTGATTGTTGCTGGTTTTTCCTGTTGAAAAGAGTGTCATTTTTACTGTTGATCATTAGTTGGCAGCATTAACCTTTTAGATAGGCCAGTGCTAAAGAGTTTCTGGCTTTACATGGAGTAAAACAGCAGATTATAGTGTGTGTGTGTGCAGAAATACACTTCGGCCCAATCCTAATTCTATTTTTGTACCCCTACCTCCTCCCCTTCCCTTTAGCCCTTAAAACTGAGTGTGAAGGGGAAGGGCTTCAAATTTTACCCATAAGAATTGGGGCAGCACCTGCACACGTCATCATATGTCATCATGATCTCTTACTTTATATGAGATCACATGAACGAGACTGCTGTAGTTACTCCAGTTGCAAATAACTATCTTCAGGAAATCACTGAAGGCATATATTATGTTATCAAAATGATAAAATGTGGCAATAAGATCGTAACTATACTGCGCATTTACACAGTGGCCATATTCATCTGTGTAAATGTAGTGGTCGTTTCTCTGCGTTGTGTTATTTTAAATTAAAGAAGTGTCCGCACAAATCTGGTCGTGCTGAGGTGATTTTATTTTGCCCTGCACAACACACAATCAGGCAGTCACTCTCTCAATATCAGTTGAGTCTCCCTTTTGCCTCTCCTCTCAACAGACATCGGGAAAGAGGTGCTCCATATACACATACTTTTACATAGACATACACAAGATATATAATATCACATAGTAATATACAGGGTTCTTACACAGGGTTTCAAATTCCAGCACTTTTCAAGCACTTTCAAGGTGCATTTTTATGCTTTTCCAGCACCTAACAACTGCGGTAAATTATGTTTATATATGCTGTATGTACTTTTTCACATTTAAATTCATGTGCTATTTTAATAAAACACTATGTGGCATTTCAATTTAAATTGTTGAATACTTTAGAGCATAGATTTATTGGAAAAGTTCACCCAAAATTGGTAAAAATAAATAAATAAAAAGTAAAAGTTCAGTTATTGGATGAAGCACTTTTGTTTTAAAGTTTGGTCTCTTTCTATATAAAGTTGATATGTCAAACATGAGCTTACAGTCAGATTTTGTTTGGGTGTGGTACCAAACTTTCAAGACCATTTCATGTGCATTGCTATTTAAAATTCATGTAACAAATTAAATCCTTATGAGTCTGAGAATAATCTTGCTGCAAAATAATGAACTGTTCCTATGTCAACTGTTTTGAAAATCAGTCACCAAATATGGAAACCGTAGTTTGTAGACTTTCATCAATTAATTATTTTCAATATATATAAATCATTTATTTTCTTTTCGGCTTAGTCCCTCTGTTAATCAGGAGTCGCCACAGCGGAATGAACCGCCAACTTATCCATCATATGTTTTACGCAGCGGATGCCCCTCCAAAAGTGTAAATCTTTGAAAAAGTGTAAAAGCTGGATTAACATTCACCACATGATCACTGATCAGATGTGCCGTTATTTGTAACTTTAGGTCGTTTCTAAAACAAAATCTGTCAGTGTTATTTTCATTCTCTCGTATCCAGATGTTTATATTTTCACGGCTCGCCACTGTATCTCTCTGTCATCTGTGATTGACAGCTGATAATAACCAATCCATTCTCATTCAGTTCAAGAGCAGTGGGCCAATCAGAAGAGCTTTAAGGCAGGGCAGACATTGCGGGCTTTGTTTTCTGCAGCAAGTGGACATGAGCGCTGCGTTTGGCGTTATGTGCATGTATGCATTCTGTGTAAAGCTTGCATAGATAAAATTTCAGGGCGTATATGCGACCAAAACGGTCGTAATTTCAAGTACTGCAATTTCAAATTCAAGCAGGTTCAAACACTTTGTCCAAAATCCAAGCACTTTTCTAACCTTGAAAACACTATATTAAAAATCAAGCATTTTCCAGGATTTCCAGCACCCGTACGAACCCTAAATATAAAATAATAGTATTAATAATAACACTATGAATATAAAAAATTTCTTATATAAAAATATACTAATATTATTCACAAGCATCACAGTACAGCATTAGTGTTACCTAGATATCAATGTACATACCTGCACAACACACACAATCAGGCAGTCACTCTCTCAATATCAGTTAAGTTTCTCTTTTGCCTGTTAACCACAAGATATCTTTGAAATACACAGATACTCAACTATAAAACACACTGCTGTACTGTCTATCCTATTAATAAGTCACAATGCATCTTTAATGTGCTTACAAAATATATATTCAAACTTATATACATAATTATACATATTCAACCATTTATATACATCTACACACATCTATATATTGTTTATTAACTCATATCTATCTATTTATCAAAGTAGATTTATCTAATTATAATATATTTAATCAAAACTTTAGCCGCAAAGGCGCTAATACATCTCTCACTCATGACGCACGTGCGCAGGCCGCCATTCCACGCTTGATATCGTTTACCAATTTACTGCACTCGAATAAACTTATCTTAACTGATTAACAACTTGAACGAGTGGTCAAATATAACATTACATGAAAGGTTTTCTTAACAGCAGGTCATCTAAACACAAAATATACAGCTAAACAGTATTTTAACATCAACAGCTCTGAGTGCGCCAACACTTACTGTACGTTCACTCCGAAAGCAGCCAGAGCATCAAAGGCCGCTCTGGCTGCCCTGGCGACGATGCTGTCTGTCTTCAGCTCCGGCGGCGAGAGCGTCAAAATTCGCTACATTGCAGCATATCATATCAAATCAGTTACATTCCCGCATAAAACATTTCTAGCGTGAAGATGTTGCACACTTATTATCCAATTAATTTAACTACAGAAGATCTAGTTGCATGTGGTGTGGCTTTGCTCCACTTAATTATCCAATGTGTCCTTATGCCTGAAATATTCTAAAGCATACCGTTTTGTATTGTCGCATGAGATTCCCGCTTTTTTTAAAGAAAAAAAAATATATAACATTGATGCACATCAGTAACTCGCCAGTAACTTTTTAATGTATGTTCCTGTAAGAAAAACATTGCAAGTAATTAGAAATCGGGCGACCGTAATATTAAAACCCTTGGGAACAATTGTGGTCGATACCAAAGTTCACAGTGACTGTGTTCTCTGGACTCCTCTCAAGCGGTGGACTTCTACATTCTGATTGCTTGCCGCCGAACCGCGTCACAGCTCATTACCATAAAGTTGACTTGATTTCAACTCTCCTCGACGCCCACACTGGCGAAGAAGCGCTGCACTGCTCCTCGCCGCTTATCGCCGCCGGCTCCTATTGAAAATGATTGACTTCCGGCTACTTAGACGCTCTCGCCGCTTTCGGTGTGAACGTACGGTTACATTTCTCTTGCTACGCAACGTCAGCCGACGTGCACATTGTGACTCCCGACACAGCAAAAGCACATAACAATCTTTCAAAATAAAAGACCCAGACAAATAATCATTTAAATATCAAATTAAATAAAGAAATAATGATTTATAATCTAGTGTAACAACATACCCTGCTACATAAACACACCAAAAACAACATTATAGCAGACACTGTAAAAAGCTCATTCTCAGCCACTAGACTTCTCTGACAGGGTATTCGAGTGTCATTAAGTGTCAGAATGTTGTGGGTTTACTATACAGGAGTTATTATTATGGATTATAGATTGTGAAATTTAACGTTTTATTTTAGTGGGTTTTTTTTAAAGCATGATGGTAAACACAAACGATGTTATGAACGGATTAAAACATGTGCTTGTTTGTTGTAAAAATTCCTAATAATGACAACAAATACTAATTTTTGGATCTCCTGACTTCCGTGTGCAGCCATGGTAGATGGTGTATACTGGGAAAGTGTCTTACTCCTTGGTTTCGAGTGTGGTTCTGAAAAATCTCAGTTTCAAGGGCTATCTGGCCCTTCCACTTAGCCCTATGCCTTCAAGCTAAAGAGAATTGGGACAACCTGACCCCTTCACGTGAAGGCAAAACGAGGGCTACAGGGATACCCCCCTAATTAACGATTGATGTCAAAACAAGATGTATGGGGGGATCAGCCCTTTAATACTAAGAAATAGTTCACTCTGATCTGTTTTTGAATAATAATGTTAATAAGTAAAATAACAGATAGCATAAATTAACCCTAATTACGGTTCATACCATTGTGAATGCAAAATCACGCCAATCAGTCTATGCCAGAAAAAATATCATTCAACAGTCTGAAACTGGCAGATCTAGAGCACCGATAGACATCGGAAGTGTTCACAAGACTTTTTTCTAATAAAGTAGGTGTAGGTGCTACATATAGCCTGAAAGTAAAGTCAAATTAGATGGGGTTTGTATAGTTTGACCTACAGAAATAGCTGAAAGAGTTAATCAGAGGATACTGCAGGTTAGAATACAATAAATATCCCTAAAAAAAACTGACAACTTAAATATGTTGTATTAATAAACTAGATCTAATTAACAATAAATACATACATTACTGAAGCATGTATTACACTATTCAAAAAAGTTGACCCCCCTGATCGACAATGTATATTTCGCGCACCGGCTAAGGGGGAGAATTGGGATTGGGCCTTACTGTGTTTACTGTGTTCTGAGAGCTGAGAAGCTTATTTTGATTTTTCTCAGACATATCATGGTAAGTGCGCAAA
Source organism: Danio tinwini (assembly GCA_903798205.1). NCBI lineage: Eukaryota > Metazoa > Chordata > Actinopteri > Cypriniformes > Danionidae > Danio > Danio tinwini. Next base: position 22,339,761 of record CAIGQZ010034910.1, read on the forward strand.
GGTCTCTCTTTCACGCATACACACTATACTCCATGTAAAGGACAGAAACTAATCTTTTTTTTTACACTGTTACTGATGATCAACAGTAAAGATGACAAACTGTACCTCTTCCCTGTACTTCTACATTTTTCCAACAGTGAAAATCAGTAACAATCAGGAATGCATGACTATATGCTGTCATGGCTTTGCAATCAAAAAATTTGATTATAATGAAAGTCAATGGGGCAAAAACAGCCCCTAACATAACCAAAGGGAGTCAATTTGCCCAGAGTGTATTGTTGAGTTTTTGAAAATGTTCAAAGCATTTTCCCCAAATATGTGTCAAAATAAGATTTATCAGCAAAAATCATATTTGCTGAAACACGGAGAACGTTGAGGCCAAATTAAGACTCATCAGCCCAGAGGGAATAAAAATGACCCCAGCACACAAGGGTTATAACCTTACTAAAATCACTTCTGATAGTTCCTTGTTGTTATACTTCCACTCACTCATTTATGATGATTATTAATCCAAAAAACCAAACAATTGCTGTTTTTTTTTTGTCCTCATAGATGGGATGCTAAAGAGCAGGACGAACATTTGCAGGTGATTATTATTATTTTATTATTGTTGTTGTTACTACTATAGTAATTAACATTTGGAATAATTTTATTCATTTTTTTATTCAGAAACAAAAATTCATAAATAAAGTTAAAAACTAAAATTTTTAATAAAATTTTTGGTAGGGATGCACTGATATGGATTTTTTTTTTTATCGATATTGATAACTGATAACTCTTAAGGTTTAGAGGCCGATAGCCGAAATACTATCCGCTTGTTAAGTGGTGACGTATGTAATACTGTTTCAGGGTCCAAGCCGCCACTCATTTGAATTGACAAAATATTTGTTTATGATAACTTTTTATTCATATCACACATTAAAGTGAATTTTATATAAAGTCATAGTGTACACAACAATCTCTGGGCTTGCTGCATCACAAATACCAACATTTTAACAATTTCTTAAAAAATTATCACTTTCTGGCCATCAGATATTAGGCATGGACATGTATATTGCGATCGTGATTTTCGAAAGTATTACATCACTTTAAAAACGTTTATTATTAGCATTTGATGAGTCTCCTCATTCAGTTTCATAGAGCGCTTGCACCCGGAAGCTTCTTCGTGTGATGTCACACTTAACAAGCGGATAGCCGATAATTATAAATAGTTCAAAACGTTATACTTTTATACAGTAAACAACTGATTTTATTTAAAAAACTTCATACAAGTTTGAACTGATCTTATGAACTAAATAGCATGATCCTAGCAAAAAGCTATAATAAATTGTTATATATTATATTGTATTATATAGATATATTCATGATTTCACATAAATCAGCATGCCAAAAAAAAAAAAAATTCATTTTCTTTGCATAGCAAACTAACATGCAACTTGACTGTTGCATAAAAATAATAGATTAAATAACAAAATGGGATTTAATTAACAAACAAGTGAAATAAATAGATTTTAAATAAACTGAAAATGAAAGAACTAAGAACTGAAACCAGCTCAAATGTTCTTGACTAAAACATGTTACAGTAATGTACAAATATGTAATGTCCGAAAAAGCCTTATGAGATGTTTTGACAGTTCAGAGTCTATGTACAAGCGAAAACCTAAATACAGATAGTATTACTTTAGTTAAATTTGGCATTTTAGATTCTTTTGAACACATGTAGGTGCTGCTTGTCAATCAGACAACGCTTTTATGTTCGTTCTTGCTGTCAATTGCGGGAAAAATTATCAATAAAAGGTTTATGATAAACCACTATGAGTTTGAAACGTTAACTGCAGGCACTGTGTGATGAGCTGCACATGGAGTCAACAAAACAAAAACAAAATTTCCTAATTAATTCCTAATTGAAGTTTTTATTGTTTAATGAATGAATTTATTTATTTTTTTATGGATGGTGTTAATTTGACGTTTTCATGAAATTTATTCAAATATCATGTCAGAAGTTTGGCATGAATTTAGCTGTAAGCTTTATGGAATAAAAATCCTATTCAAAATATTATAGTTATGTTAAATGTAAATTTTTAAATTTTTTTTGGCATAACTGTTGCATATATAATAGGGGGGAAACGGATCACTGTTGATCCGTGATCCGTACAGATCACAACTCACGGTTCCGAATGCACGTGACCCTCGGATTAATAATTTATTTTGAACTTGTCGGTTAATCCAACGTTTATAAACATAGCAGAGAGATCGCCATGAAAGCATTTTGGCTTCCCTGTAAGATATAATGATGACAGGAAAAGTTGTGGTGGGACCTAAATGCTTTCTTAGGCTATTAATTTAATGTGTTTTCTGTCACTGCTTGTTTAGCCTGCATCGGTGTAAAGCTGCACAATTAAACATTAAAAGATCGTGATCTCAGTTCAAACCTGCGCAACATGAACGATAAATGATAATGATTTGCATATGTTTAGTAATCCTTCACAGCGCTACATTCAAATCTGCATCGAGAGATCTGCATCAGTGAGTTACAAACAATTAAATAACACAGAAGTGCTGGGAGAACAGTTTATAGTTCAGATATAAACACTGATGTTTATGGTAAAGATTAAAATCACCGTTTAATGAAACATGACGCTGGTGAATTTTTGACGCTGGTGAAAGCAATTACATTGTGTAACCAACAGATGGCAACAAACAACCATCAAAATGATGTCACTGAATATGTTTTCAGAAACAATACACATACAGTATAATAAAACATGAAGTTTTATTTGTTGAATCATTAATTAAAGATAAATATGATCTGTTGTACAACATGTTAGATTTCTATATTTAGCATTATCAGCAACAGTAGCAAAGATCATATTTCATATTGAATACTTTTCTTTCTTCAGCTAGTTCTCTCTTGATTGTTATTTTTATTAACATTACAGGTTCTGAATTCTGTTTGTTTAAAGCAGTGTTTTTTGCAGTAATATTTTTATATAAATGGAAAGCAAATGACATTTGTCTCCTCACTTTTTTGCCGATCCATGACTAAAAAACCGTAGTGTGATCCGAACTACAGATCTGTGATCCGTTACACCACTAATAAGTAATAAATTCACTCATAAGCATTAACATTTTAACAAAAAAAGCAAAAAGTTGGAGGGGGGGGGTAACTTTTGAAACATTTTCAATAAACAAACATTTTCAATAAACTCAATAAAACATGAGCATCTTTGAGATTTAAATATTCTTAAAATAAATAAGAACTAAATAAAATAATTTCTATATGATTATAATATTTATTTGAAATATAGGAATGCTATCCAATTTAGGCCATCTGTTGATAATAAAAATGTGTGTGAATGGACAAACCAGCAGGCTGAGCACATTATAAAACATCTGAAATGTTGTTTTGGTCATTCTAAAACGCCTTGACTATTTCAGTATTCGTGTTATTATATTATTAATGTTCTTCAGAATAGTCAAGACCGTCTGTGCTCCTTGTCTCATGCCTTCAAACACCACCATGTGTAATACATGAAAAAAATGTGTAATTTTTAATGAAACATCTGAATATCTTCAACTATACAGTAGGCGCCACAATCTCTTATAATATCTTGTTGAATGTCATGAAAACCCTCAAATGTGTCAGATTTGAAGTGGAAGTGCATTCACTATGTAACATTGTTTTCTAATACACTATATTTTGTGAATTCCTGTCAGGTTTATCCAGAAGGCAGCTTGCAGGAGTTTTTAGAGGAACTCGATGCCCTTTGTGCTCCTGAAAAGATCAATCCAGAGACGGACACTGAAAACACAAGGCCGCGTTTGTCTCAAGAGTTGCTCAAAACCACAGAACACTCACAAAATGCCAGTGTTTCAGCAGAAAAGCCTCATCCAGAGCTTGTCTCTCTGAAAAACGTGGAGAAAAAGGTGTGCTTTTCTGAAGACCATGAGAAGGAAGAGCTGCAGACAAACACAAATGGTTTTGTGGAGGAAAATAGACAAACATCAATGCAAAACAGCAGTGAAAATCACACAGAATTAGGTGTGCTTACTGAAGAAAGAAAAACATTGTGTCCTGAAGCTGGAGATATATCAACAGAAGCGGATGAAAAACAACCTGCTGAACACAGAAAGAGCTGCACTGCTAGAGGAAACGGTATGTGGGGGAAAACTACATTACCCATGATGCTGTGCAAAAAAGTCCACCAATTAAAGAGTTGCACCAACCGCCCACTCACTTGAAATTTGGTATATGTCAATATGGCCATAGCAAATAATTAATATTGTTTCATTTATTTTAGTATTTTGAAATAAAAATGAAGAATAAACAAAAATGAACTGTAAAACTACAATTACAATACTAGGATTTACCAATTATGCCCTTATGTCTTCATTTAAAATTGCTGTATAATGATTTTGGTCATATTTATAGATAGATGGATGGATGGATGGCTGGATGGATGGATGGATGGATGGATGGATGGATGGATGGATGGATGGATAGATAGATAGATAGATAGATAGATAGATAGATAGATAGATAGATAGAT
>CAIGQZ010034910.1:22420177-22432258 GCA_903798205.1 Danio tinwini
TGCAGGTTATCCACTAGGTTTTGCAGTTTGTACTAATTGTTTTGAGAAATGCATGAACTGTTGTGCAAATGTAAATAGTGTTGTGAGAAATGCACCAAAGCCACTGAGAAAAACTGTAACCGGTTGACTTTAAACGTTTCTGTTCAGAACGATTAAAGTTTTCTTTTTTTCGTTTTTCGTTTCTGCAAAATGTCATTCGTTTCCGTTTTTCGTTTCCGTTCCTTGAACCGGTTCAGAGCCCTGGTGCAAATGTAAATAGTGTTGAGTGAAATGCACCAAAGCCACTGACCAAAAACTGTAATATAGAATGACTATTCAGCATCCACAAGTTTAGTTCATTTTGACTGACATGACATAAGCGAATGATAATGTTATAAACAGCAGAGAGTTGTATGAAAGCAACTGATGCATGTCCAAAAGCATTCACAATTTGCTGGAAGGAATGAGAAACTGCTACTATGATGTGCACAAATGACTAATTGTGTTGAGAAATGCATGAACTGTTGTGCAAATGTAAATAGTGTTGTGAGAAATGCACCAAAGACACTAAGAAAAACTGTAATAATGTTATTTGGAAGCAGATGAAAATAAGAAAATAAAATAATTTATTTATTTACTTATTTTTTTCCACTGGAACAGTCCAAAAAAAAACAACACTCCATACGCACAGATTTATGAGTAATGTGTGCGCGTATGGACGTTTTCACAAATAAATCAGGATTCATCACAAGTTTCATGCTAAAAATGTATTATAGATGTGCGAAAAAATCAAGAACAACTACATGTACGCAATAATCATGTACGCCCACGGCCATTCTGAATAAATGTTCGGTTAATTTTACAGGAAGAAAGTTTGTTTATAACCTTGAGAGAACATTGCCAGAACATTCTGACAGCATTGTTTTATACTGTAGGATTGACTTCATAGTCTAGTTTTTAGTGTTCACTGTGTTTGTCAAGATGATTTAATAGATTGATTTTACAAGAAAAAATATAGGGGCGGCACAATAGCTCAGAGGTTAGCACTGTGGCCTCACAGCAAGAAGGTCACTGGTTCGAGCCCTGTGTGAAATTTGTATGTTTTCACAGTGTTGGCGTGGTTTTGGGTGTATGAGTGTTTTCCAGCACTGGGTTGTGGCTGGAAGGGCATCCGCTGCATAAAACACTTGCTGGAATAGTTGGCAGTTCATTCCGCTGTGGTGACCTATGATAAATAAAAGCACTAAGCCAAAGGAAAATGAATGAATAAATGAAAATTGGCCATAGTGTATGAGTGTGCGTTTGTGAATGAGTGTGTATGGGTGTTTTTCTGTACTGGGTTGTGACTCGAAGGGTATTCGCTGTGTAAAACATTTGCCAGAATAGTTGGCGGTTCATTCCGCTGTGGTGATCCCTGATAAATAAGGGACTAAGCTGATGGAAAATGACTGAATGATGAAAGAATATAACATATTGATAATTTTTTGTCGAATTGATAGAGGATCGTGAAGAGCATGATGATCATGATGAACAGGATGAGGAGAAGATGAAGAACTCTGATGAGGTAAACAGAAACTGCAGTATATTTTCTAGTCCAAATATCTAAAAATCAAAAAAATCAAAAAGCCTTTTCTAGAAGAACCAAAACATATTGTCTTGTTTTCAAAAATAATGTGCCAAAATTAAATGTTTTTCCTTAAAACAAGCGAAATAATCTGCCAAGGATGTAATCTAAATAGTCTAGTTTTTCTTATTATTTTACTTACACTATTAACATATTATTTAGCTTAATTCTGGCTTATTAATTCTAAATCCAAGACAATATTTTTTGCTTGTCTAGAAAATGCTTCTTGAGTTAAGAGTTTTTAGATCATAAGACTAGAAACAAGACAAAAACTCTAAGTGAGAAAATCATATTTTGCAGTGCAATACTGGCAGATATTCTAAATATCTCTATAATAGAAAGGAATACACATTTTAAAATGAAATAAACCCACAACCATTTAAAATATATATTTTTGGTGAGAATTTTTGCAATAGTTTCTGCTCACCAAGGCTGCATTTATTTATTTATTGAGAAATATGGTAAAAATATCAATAATGTTAAATAATTTTTTGATTTAAAATCCCTGTGTTATAAGTAAATATATGTTAAAATTTATTATTTTTTATAATAGCTGAATTTTCAGCGTCATACTGTAGTCTGAAGTGTCACATGATTCTTCAGAAATCAGTTAAATATGAATAAATATTAAAATGTATGAAAAAAAAACAGAATTGTAAGCATTGTAATCATAACTTCAGTGTCTTCAGTGTCACAGGATCCTTCAGAGATCATTCTAATATGATGATTTGCTTAAAAAACATTTTTTATTATTGTTATTAATGTTGAAAACAGTTGCGCTGCTTCATATTTTCGTGTTAACACAAGGATTTTAATGAACACTTCAAGATTTTAAAAGGAAACCTTACCAAATAGATATATTCACACATTCATATCTTGAAACTTTTGTATTTCATAAATAATTATTTCTTAAATATATATTTTTTTGCCTAATCGACAAAATGTACCAGTGTTTAATCTGTGTTTGATTTCCTATCAGGGAACGGCTGGACAGGAAGTGACAGCGTATGAGGAGATGTCGGCTCTCGTCAACTACATTCAGCCCAACAAATTCATCTCTTTTGAGAACGCAGCCAGTGAGTCCAGGGCACTGTTCATCCTCTTACGGCTGCACATGTTGAAATCCCATTTGAAACACATGTAAATTATATATGAAATGTGACTTTGGAACATTTTCATGTGGTGGGAGAGGGGGGAGGAGGGTGTCATTTGATCATATTTTATTGTAGTATTTTGAAAGTGTTCCAAAGTCACACTCCATGCATTTCAAATGTGTTCTACGTGTGTTCTACGTGCATTCCAAATGCATTCCAAATGAAACATGTGACTTTAGACAATTTTCACATTGGTAAATAAGTGGTCATGTGATCACATTGAGCTTTCGATTGAAAATGTTCCAAAATCACAGGTTAAATGTGATTCACCTGGGTTTCACATGTGATCCAAATGCATTCCAAATTAAACATGTGACTGGAACATTTTCACATGGGTAAAAAGTGGTCATATGATCACTTTTTATTTACTTAAAAACATTAACAAATCACTTTTTGTGTTTCAAATATGTTTCAAGTGTGTTTGACATGCGTTCCAAATGTGTTGCAAATAAACCGTGACTTTGGAAAATTTTGAATAAGTGGTCATGTGATCACATTGTGTTTTTGCTTGAAAGTGGTCCAAAATCACAGGTTAAATGTGTTTCACCTGTGTTTCAAATGTGTTCCGTGTGTGTTCCACATGTGGTCCAAATGCATTCCAAATTAAACATGTGACTTTAGAACATTTTCATGTTGGTAAAGAAGTGGTCACATGATCACATTTTATTAACTTAAAAACGTTCCCAAATCACTTTTCATGTGTTTCAAATATGCAATGTGTTCCATGTGTGTTTTGCATGCGTTCCAAGTGTATTCCAAATGGAACACGTGGCTTTAGAACATTTTCATTTGGGTGAATAAGTGGTGGGCAACGTAGTGGCACAGTAGGTAGTGCTGTCTCCTCACAGCAAGAAGGTCGCTGGTTCGAGCCTCAGCTGGGTCGGTTGGCATTTCTGTGTGGAGTTTGCATGTTCCCCCTGCATTTGCATGGGTTTCCTCCGGGTGCTCCGGTTTCCCCTACAGTCCAAAGACATGCGCTACAGGTGAATTGGGTAGGCTAAATTGTCCATAGTGTATGAGTGTGAATGAGTGTGTATGGATGTTTCCCAGGGATGGGTTGCGGCTGGAAGGGCATCAGCTGCATAAAACAGGTGCTGGACAAGTTGGTGGTTCATTCCACTGTGGCGACCCCGTATTAATGAAGGGACTAAGCCGAAAAGAAAATGAATGAATGAATGAATAAGTGGTCATGTGATCACATTGTGTTTTAGCTTCAAAATGTTCCAAAATCACAGGTTAAATGTGTTTTACCTGGGTTTCAAAGGTGTACCATGTGTGTTTCACATGTGGTCCAAATGCATTCCAAATTAAACATGTGACTTTGGAACATTTTCACATGGATAAAAAAGTAGTCATATGATAACATTTTATTTACTTAAAAACATTAACAAATCACTTTTTATGTGTTTCAAATATGTCCCAAGTGTGTTTCACATGCATTCCAAATGTGTTACAAATAAAAAGTGACTTTGGAAAATTTTCACATGGGTGAATAAGTGGTCATGTGATCACATTGTGCTTTTGCTTGATAATGTTCCAAAATTACAGGTTAAATGTGTTTCACCTGTGTTTCAAATGTGTTCCATGTGTGTTTTACATGTGGTCCAAATGCATTTCAAATTAAACATGTGACTTTGGAACATTTTAACATGGATAAAAAAGTGGTCATATGATCAGTTTTTATTTACTTAAAACCATTCCCAAATCACTTTTTATGTGTTTCAAATATGTAATGTGTTCCATGTGTGTTTTGCATGTGTTCCGAATGTGTTGATGAAATGAAATGAAATGAAATGAAATGAAATGAAATGAAATGAAACGTGACTTTAGAACATTTTCACGTGGTGGGAGGGAGGGGGTGGGGTCATGTGACCACATTTTATTTCACTTAAAAGTGTTCCAAAATCACATTCCATGCATTTCAAATGTGTTCTGTGTGTGTTCCACATGCTTTCCAAATACATTCCAAATGGAACATGTAACTTTAGAATATTTTCACATGGGTAAATAAGTGGTCATGTGATCACATAGTGTTTTCGCTTGAAAATGTTTCAAAATCAAAGGTTAAATGTGTTTCATCTGTGTTTGAAATGTGTTTCATGTGTGTTTCACATGTGCTTCAAATACATTCCAAATTAAATGTGACTTTGGAACATTTTCACATCAGTAAAAAAGTGGTCACATGATCACATTTTATTTACTTAAAAATGTTCCCAAATCACTTTTTATGTGTTTCAATTAGGTTTTCAGATGTGTTCCAAATGTGTTCCATGCGTGTTTCACCTGTGTTTCAAATGTGTTTCATGTGTGTTTCACATGTGGTCCAAATGCATTCTAAATTAAACATGTGACTTTGGAACATTTTCACATGGGTAAAAAAGTGGTCATATGATAACATTTTATTTACTTAAAAACATTAACAAATCACTTTTTATGTGTTTCAAATATGTCCCAAGTGTGTTTCACATGCGTTCCAAATGTGTTACAAATAAAAAGTGACTTTGAAAATTTTCACATGGGTGAATAAGTGGTCATGTGATCACATTGTGCTTTTGCTTGAAAATGTTCCAAAATTACAGGTTAAATGTGTTTCACCTGTGTTTCAAATGTGTTCCATGTGTGTTTTACATGTGGTCCAAATGCATTTCAAATCAAACATGTGACTTTGGAACATTTTAACATGGATAAAAAAGTGGTCATATGATCAGTTTTTATTTACCTAAAAATGCTCCCAAATCACTTTTTATGTGTTTCAAATATGTAATGTGTTCCATGTGTGTTTTGCATGCGTTCCGAATGTGTTCCAAATGAAACGTGACTTTAGAACATTTTCACATCAGTATAAAAGTGGTCACATGATCACATTTTATTTACTTAAAAATGTTCCCAAATCACTTTTTATGTGTTTCAATTAGGTTTTCAGATGTGTTCCAAATGTGTTCCATGTGTGTTTCACATGAATTCCAAATACATTCCAAATGGAATGCGTGACTAGAAAATTTTCACATGGGTGAATAAGTGGTCATGTGATCACATTGTGCTTTCCCTTAAAAATTAGGGGTTTCAAAATTAATTGTTTCTTCAGTGTACCACAATGCAGACGCAGACGATTTGGTATCGGCTCAGTAATAATCATAACCAGTTATTACGTTCTAACATCATTTATCTCATATGCGATATGTCGCGGTAGAACACTATGGCGAGGGAGGCGAGGGTGAGTAATTAAAACACTCCAACTACTCAAAAACACAGAAACTGTGCACAATTCACTGCGTGTGTGTTTGCTGGACAGTCTTTCACTGTCACTAAACAGCAGAAGCCCCTGTTTCACTGCGATTGAGAAAATGAAAGTAAACTCTATTTCTCTCCCTCACTGTGGTCCATTTGACCTGCTGGCATAACTTTTCCTCTCCTCTTGCCTGTTACAGCAATACTTCTGGATCCAGACACCAGCGCGTGTGTGCAAAGCGAGTTTTCTCCACCGCGTCTATCATGGATCTGCTGTGATCACTGCTGCCGTTTATCAGTGTTTATCATCGGGTAACAGCGCTAGAGCATTAAAGCCAATCGCAGTCCTTTCTGTTGAGCGTGTGACCAATTATAGGGGTGTAAGAACTTGCTTGACAAGGCTCAGTAAGCGAGCGAAATATTTACATTTGTTTATTTGCTATAAATGCTCATGTTGTTCTGCACATGTACTAGAGTTTTTAAAGTTACAGTTCATATTTCTGACTGCTTGTATTAAGGGACAAAATTGTATTACAAATAATAGATAAATATGAATATATTTATACATTTTTCTTGTGCTGTGAAGTAAAATATAAAACTGTGAATGGAAAGTATCGTCAATGCACCATGATGCACTGAGATATCGAATTAAACTGAATCGATGGCATGATAATCGTAACCGAACCGTGAGACCAGTGTAGGTTTACACCTCTATTGAAAATGTTCCAAAATCACGTTTAATGTGTTTCACCTGTGCTTCATGTGTGATTCAAATACATTCTAAATTAAACGTGACTTTTAAATATTTTCACATCAGTAAAATAAAATGTTCCCAAATCACTTTTTATGTTTCAGATAGGTTCCAAATGTGTTCCATGTGTGTTTCACAAGCATTCTGAATGCATTCCAAATTAAACATGCGACTTTGGAATAATTATCACAAAGATGGTCACATGATCACATTTAGTTTTCATTTGAAAATGTTCCAAAATCACACGTTTCTCACACTTGTTTCAAATATGTTTCATGTTTGTTTCACATGCGTTTCAAATGTGTGTTTTATGTGTGATTTTAACATCTGATAGCCAGGGACAGACGGAATCTGCGGAAGTTTTTTGCAATTTCTGCAGAGAATTTTGGTAAAAATCTGCGGATTTCTGCTGAATTATTTTGGGAGTCTCATGACTAAAACCTTAATATGTGAAATATGTGTAATTTAAAAACTGAATAAATTCAGATTTACACACATTTACTCAAGTAAATAAACAGAATTAATGATGGGCTAAAAATCTGCGGAAATCTGCTGAAAATCTGCGGAATTCTGCGCGCACAGATTCCGTGTGGGCCTACTGATCATACCTGCTAACATTTGTCTCTGAAAATCCGGGAGACGTGGGGGGGAGAGGGGTGTTGTGAGCAGAGTGATTGGAAGGGGTGCCTGGTCTGTCAGTGATCTGGGGGTGTTATGCCCCATTTACAGGGGGCGTCAGCTTCAACGCTTCCCATCCACTTTAAATGAGTGATGTCAAGTGTTGCCGAACTGCATTGTGGATCTGTCGGCCACGCTTCAGTGGCATTGATCGCTGCAGAAGTTGGGACTCTCTCAACTTTTCAAGTGCCGACGGAAGCGCCAGCCAATCAGATCGCTGTATGCAAATACACCAGCTCAGACAGTAGCAGATTGCTGACTAATTTCATTGGCTGACGCTGCTATGACGATCGCGTGTGCATGGGGTGTTACAGATTGTACCGATCACCTGAGGACCGGGTGAAGGGGTTGAAATTTGGAAAAAATGGGAGTTTTCCGGGAGAAATGACAAACCGGGAGGTGGGTCTAAAATATGGGAGACTCTCGGGAAAAACGGGGGTGTTGGCAGGTATGCTACTGATAGCTCATTTGAAGCCATAGGTTTTTCTGAAAGGGTTAATATAATACATGCACCTGTAAACTCTTCTAATGCAACAATTCACAACATTTCTGTCCATATCCAGAAAAAAACAGGAGTTTTGTCATCTCTTCATTTGTGGAAACTAAAGGAGAGAGTCTGATTGCGAAGAACGCCGTGGACTGGGTGGAGTATCCTTTACCACAGGATTAAACTAGTGTTTTTCCTCATGTGTGTGTGTGTGTGTGTGTGTGTGTGTGTGTGTGTGTGTGTGTGTACGCGTGCGCGTGCGCGCGCGTCTGTGAGTGTTTTCCTATACTGATGCATGTAGGTATAATAAGAGGCAGTTGAGCCGTATTTACCCTAAAGGAACCCGTGTGGACTCTTCAAACTACAGTCCGCAGCCTTTCTGGAGCGCCGGATGCCAGTTTGTGGCCCTCAACTACCAGACTATGGGTGAGAATAACAAAAGGGCAGGGTTTTTTGTACATAGTTTAATTTTAAACATGCCAAGAACATTGTTAAAGTAGCATAGAGTTTCCCAAACTACGATTAGAGAGTTAATAAAATGCTAATATATGATTAAAGTATAGAAATGTAAAATTAATGAAAATAAAGACAATGCAAAACACAAAATGAATAATAAAAAAGTCTGCATAATGAAATGTACGTTCATATGGTACATAGTTAATGTATACAGTTGTAATATCAAAGGAAATTATCATGTTTCTCATAACTTTTCTTTATAATTATACTTTTTTTTCTGAAATACTATTTTTACAGTTAATGTTTTTTTAATTTTAATGTTTTATTTTAATGTTTAATGTGTTTTACACAGTTGTAATATCAAACATAGTACATTTAGTAAACTTTTATAGTTGTAATATGAAAGGAAATTAAAACTTTTCTGATACCTTTTCTTGTTTTTTTTTCTCCATAAAGTGTTTGTTTAAAAGTGCACAACAATGTCAAAACAATCTAAATAAAATTATTAAGAAATATGTTTAGGGGTAACATTTTTTTTCAAAATAAAATAAAATAAAATAATAATAATAATAATAATAATAATAATATTAATATATCCAGATGAAGTTAGAATTTTTAGCCCGCCTGAATTATTAGCCCCCCTGTTTATCCCCCCCCCCCATTCCGTTTTAAAGGAGAGATTTTTTTCAACACATTTCTATACATAATAGTTTTAATAACTCATCTCTAATAACTGATTTATTTTATCTTTGCCATGATGACAGTAAATAATATTCGACTAGATTTTTTTCAAGACACTTCTATACAGCTTAAAGTGACATTTAAAGGCTTAACTAGGTTAATTAGGTTAACTAGGCAGGTTAGGGTAATTAGGCAAGTTATTGTATAAACAATGTTTTGTTCTGTAGACTATCGGAAAAAAATATAGCTTAAAAGGGCTAATAATATTGACCTTAAAATAGATTTAAAAAAAATTGCTTTTATTCTAGCTGAAATAAAAAAATAAGACTTTCTCCAGAAGAAAAAATATTATCAGACATACTGTGAACATTTTCTTGCTCTGTTAAACATCATTTGGGAAATATTAAAAAAAAGAAAAAAAAGTCAAAGGGGGGCTGACAATTCTGACTTCAACTGTACATATTTTATTAAAAAAGTTCAATTCAATTCACCTTTATTTCTATAGCGCTTTTAAAATGTAGATTGTGTCAAAGCAGCTTCACATAGAAGTTTATAGTGAATGTAAACAGTGTCAGTTCAGTTTTCAGTGTTTAAGTTCAGTTCAGTTTAGCTCAGTTCAGTGTGGTTTAATATTCACTGCTGAGAGTCCAAACACTGAAGAGTAATCCATCAATATGCATTTAAAAGAATTTAAAACACCTTGAGAGAAACCAGGCTCAGTTGGGCACGACCATTTCTCCTATGGCCAAACGTCTTGTGCAGAGCTGCAGCAAAAAGTTAATAGTTTTACATTCAAAACAAGTGAATCTACTAATAAAGAAGAACAATACATTTATTTATTTATTTATTTATTTTTGTAAGTTTTTACCCATTTTAATTGAATATTAACATCATCTGAACTTTATCAGGCAACTATAACTGTGAATGTGTTGTTATATATTATTATATAATAAATAATAATAAATACAATTTCACTCACAGGTGTAAAAGGTGTTTAATTAATTTGATAACTGATTAAGCATAAAAATGTCAAATTATTGCATTAAAGACAACACAAAACACAAAATGAATAATAATAATAAAAAAAACTTCACATTTCATCTTAATGAAAATATAAAAGTTAGTTTATATATCTATCTACAGTTGAAGTCAGCATTATTCGCCCCCCTTTAAATTTATTTAACTTTTTCAAACATTTCTCAAATGATGTTTAACAAGGAAATGTTCACAGTATGTCTGATAATATTTTTTCTTCTGGAGAAAGTCTTATTTGTTTTATTTCGGCTAGAATAAAAGCAGTTTTTTATTTTTTTTAAAGCCATTTTAAGGTCAATATTATTAGCCCATTTAAGCTATATATTTTTCTGATAGTCTTTAGAACAAACCATCATTATACAATAACTTGCCTAATTACCCTAACCTGCCTAGTTAACCTAATTAACCTAGTTAAGCCTTTAAATGTCCCTTTAAGCTGAATACTAGTAACTTGAAGAACATCTAGTGTAATATTATTTACTGTCATCATGACAAAGATAAAATAAATCAGTTATTAGAGATGAGTTATTAAAACTATTATGTTTAGAAATTTACTGAAATAATGTGCTCTCCTTTAAACAGAAATTGGGGAAAATACACAGGAGGGCTTATAATTCAAGGGGGCTAATAATTCTGACTTCAACTGTATGTGTGTGTATATATATATTTTATTTAGGGGATAATTTTTTAAAATATATTTTTGAGTTTTGTTTTTTGTCCATAAATTGTTCTTTTAAAATGGACAGCAATGAGAAAACAATAAAATAAAATGATAAAGATGTAAAATATATGTGTTTAGGAGTAAGTTTTTATTTTTTTTTATGAATTATATACAAAATGTAAATAGAGGAAATAAAGACAGTATTACCCATAGTTAGGCCCACACAGAATCTGCGAGCAGATCTTCAGCAGATCTTCAGCCAAACATTGAGTCTATGTATTTATTTACTTTTACTATGTAAATTATTTACATTTATTTATTAATTAAATTATTTAGATAATAATGACACTTTTTTCTTTATCATTCGTCAACTTGAATGTTTGTGATTTTCAGTCTTTTTTCTCCCAGGTGTAGAAGGTGTTTAAATCATTTGTTCATTACTGCATCAGCTCTTCATGTGATTTCTATATTAAAGTAATCTCTTTTATCTCTTGTTTTGAATGTTCTGATGTGTTTTTGCTGTAGATTTCCCCATGCAGCTGAACATGGCTCTGTTTGAGTTTAATGGGAGAACGGGTTACATCCTCAAACATGACGTAATGCGCCGCAATGACAAAAAGTTTGATCCATTCACCGACAGGATCGACACCATCATCGCCAGCACGCTC
The DNA here is from genome assembly GCA_903798205.1 of Danio tinwini. Classification (NCBI taxonomy): domain Eukaryota; kingdom Metazoa; phylum Chordata; class Actinopteri; order Cypriniformes; family Danionidae; genus Danio; species Danio tinwini. The sequence goes on from CAIGQZ010034910.1 coordinate 22,431,580, forward strand.
ACTATTAAGGTCACTCACTCACTATTAAGGAGATATGTGAGAACGCTGAAATTATTTAGCATGAATGCATTTGGCTGACACTTTGGCTGATACATGTTATAAATGACATTGCATTGCGTTCTCTTAAAAATACATCTAAAATGTGTTGTTTTCTAAAAAAAAAAATCTAGTTTCTATTGCTTTTTATCTTTATTGCTTATTGCTTTTTTTCTATTCCTTTATTTCGCTTAGTGTAAAAGCATCTGCTCAATGCAAAATTGTAAAATGCAAATAAAGAAAATGAATACAGTACAGGCCTGTAGCCAGCCTGGTGAAAGGGATTTAGTGTCATTTTAAGCAGTACTTTTTTTTTTTTGCTGGATTGGCTAGTCAGATGTCATCATAACTACATTTTTTGATGTACTAAAAATATTTCCTAAAAAATTGCAATAAAGAAAAAATTAAAATTAAAACAAGACTAATTTTTAAAATACAAATGCATTACATCATATATTACTGGGGAAAAATAGGAATCTGTTAAAGTTTTAAAGTAAAAGAAACTGTAGCCTACTGTCATTTATTAGACAAAAAACTAACTGGCCAACACATTCAACTGTCCTCTGTCACAATTTGGCCATTTCAATAAAAAATAATCATTAAAACATAATAATAATAATAATAATAATAATAATAATAATAA
>CAIGQZ010034910.1:22452580-22467386 GCA_903798205.1 Danio tinwini
TTGTTGATTATTTATTTGCATGTTGTTTGTTTGTTTATTTATTTATTTATTTTTTAATATTTAGTTTGTTTGTATTTTGTTTGTTTATTTAATTATGTATTTATTTTATTGATTTAATTATTAATTTATTTATTTGTATTTATTGATTTATTTGTATTTTATTTATTTGTCTTTTGTTTGATTGTTTGTTTATTTATTTTTTTACATTTATTTATTCATTTATTTATTTGTATTTTGTTTGTTGGTTTATTTATTTGTTTGTTTGTTTGTTTTTTGTTTGCTAGTTTATTTAATTAATTTTTATTTGTTTTTCATTTATTTGTGTTTTGTTATTTATTTGTTTATTTATTTATTTGTATTTGTTTATTTATTTTATTAATTTGTCTTTTGTTTGATTGTTTATTTTTTTACATTTATTAATTAATTTATTTATTATTATTGTTTGTTGGTTTATTTAATATATTTTTTATTTATTTGTATTATGTTTGTTGGTTCATTTAATCTTTATTTGTATTTTGTTTATTTATTTATTTATTTATTTATTTTATTTTTTATTTTATTTTTTATTTATTTGTATGTGCGTGTGTGTAAGTGTGCCTCTGGTGCGTGTGTGTGTGTGTGTGTGTGTGTGTGAAATAGAAAAGAATATGTGTGTTATAAGTTGGTTCTGGGATTCACATGTACAGAGGGGTGAAGTGTGTCATGCACTAATTAGCATGTCCGTCTGAGCCTCTGCCCACACACACACACACACACACACACACACACACACACACACACACACACACAGGTCTCCATCTGCCCCTGACTCACTGAACACAAGCCGTTCTCAATGAGCAATGGCTTCATTACGTGTCGCAGCTCCTCATTATGAATGTACATTTGCAGGATTTACTAAAATAAATAAATACTTTCACATTCATGGCTGAACTACAACTAACACATTTATCAATCTCACTGTTGTTTTTGCTGTGAAGAGTTAAACATCAATCACGCTCATGTTCATTTGTAAATATTTGTTAATAGTGTTAAATATGCACTTTTTTTTTTAGGTGAAGTTTATTTATGAACTAATTTCGAGAGAATCACATGCTTATGATTAAACACGGCTGATCATGCATTAGCCAATTTATGATTCACCAATCAGACGATTCCTAAGCCACTATATACCCTAAGTTCCATATCACAGACATCTTCGTTTTGAAGAATCCCCCCTTCCACCCCTACTCCTCCTTTCCTAGATGGGTGACACGGTGGCCCAGTGGTTAGCACTGTTGCCCAACAGCAAGAATGTCACTGGTTCTAGTCATTACCAAGCCAGCCGACGTTTCTGTGCGGAGTTTACACATTCTCCCCATGCTCACATGGGTTTCCCCTGGCTTCCTCCGACCATCCAAAAACATGCAACTTGACTAATCCAAATCAGCACCATAGACATGCTTGTAGTAGTTATCTTTTTATAGCAATCTCTAAATGTTTAGTTGCTACAACAGCAGGGAAGTTCTTGGGATCTACCTGAGCTCAAACTCCCCTCTCGCCCTCAAACGGGAGGGAGCCTCGGGCTCGAGGATCTTATGAGCTCAGGGCTCTCTCCCGGGACAGCATGCCAAACAAGCTTTATAATCAATCATCAGCTAAGTGTGAACTCTTGAAATCATTTTAAAAAATGTTTTATAGATTAAATTCAAACAGTTTTACAAAAAGGTTTGTTTTAAATTAAGAATGTATAAATAAATACTTATATGTTGGTTAAAATAATTTTATATATTACAACTTTTTATTGTTACTTTTTAAGAAATGTGTTTGTGAAAGTTTGTGGTGTCTGTGTCTTTCTGCTTTCAAACTTTTAGAAAGTAATTATATATACTATTGGTGAAAAAAGTTTGGGTCAGTTTCATTTTTTCCTAAGAAAATTATTCTGTTCATCAAGGTGGCATTTATTAAATGTAAAAAAAAAATTGTTAAATTGTTAAATATTTATTAACATTTTAAATAACTAGCTTATTGTATGTAGTTTCAAATGAAATTATAACTCTAGTCGTTATTGCTTTTATTACTATTGTCATTAATGAATATTAGAGTGATTTCTAAAGGATCATGTGACTGAAGACTGGAGAAATGAAGCTGAAAATGCATCTTTAAAATGATTAAATTATATTATAATTAGTTATTTTATAGTGCAATAACATTTCACAAATTTACAATGTGTACTGTATTTTTGATTAAACAAATGCAGCCCTGGTGAGCAGGAGAAGCTTATTTTAAGACATTTAAAAATCCTACTGACCCCAAACTTTTAATCGGAAGTATATAGTGATTTTAAAGCTTCATTTCTTCAGTCTTCAGAGTCACATGATCCTTCCCTTCAGAAATCACTCTAATATTAATTAATATGGTAGTAGTAATAAATGCAATAATGACTGGAGTAATCATTTCATTTGAAACTACATACAATAAGAAAGCAGTTATTTAAATTATATTTAAATTTATTATTTAAATTATTTATTATAATTTATTATAATTTTTTATAAATATGCAACAATTTAACCATTTATTTACATGTAATAAATGCCAACTTGATTAACAGAATAATTTTCTTTAAAAACAAACATGAAAAATTAAAGCTGCAAGCAGCGATGAAAGGGACCTCGCACCCGGGCTCACTGCCGCCAGGTGGCCTTAAGATGACAAAGAACAGTGAACAATAATAATTTAAGCCAATATATCGAAAGTCACAGACTTATGCCAAACTTCCTTCTGTCAGCAGGTGGTGCTAAAACTGCCTCAATATTGGCATGCAGATGTATAAATATGTGTATGTATGTATATATGTTTATATATTATGTTTTATAGGTTAAAATAAACTGTTTTACAAAATTGTTTCAAAATTGCTGCTAAGGTCTTGTAAACAACATTATAGTCATTTATACATAGTGTTGGGTAAAGTTATTTTAAAAGTAATATATTACAATCTTAAAGTAAATAAATGTGTTACTTTTAAAGAAAATATTGTGAAATGTCATTTTATTTTTGCTTTTTTTTTAAGCTTCAAGTGATTAATATTACTATGTATTACTATGGGCTGCACGGTGGCGCAGTGGGTAGCACGTTCGCCTCACAGCAAGTAGGGTCAGGGTAAAGTTTAGATCGGATATGCGGCCGGTCGGAAGTGCGATATGCACATTAATATAGCAGCATTTTTTAATGACACTCTATAACAATATTTAATATTTTTACAGTACTGTGATGGTTGGGTTTAGGGTTGGGGTGGGGGTAGGGGTTAAAAAATACAATTTATTGGGTCATTTAATAGATAAAATAAATAATACTCGGTACAGCTACTGTTTTTAGGTTACTGTGACGGTTGGGTTTAGGGTTGGGGTGGGGGTAGACGATAATAAAATACAATAAATCGGAAATTTCATAAATAACATAAATAATTCTCGTTAACTTTCGGCTGCAAACGTATCCGATCTAGCAACAACCAAGGGTCGGTTGGCGTTTCTGTGTGGAGTTTGCATGTTCTCCCCGTGTTCGCATGGGTTTCCTCCGGGTGCTCCGGTTTCCCCCACAAATCCAAAGACATGCAGTACAGGTGAATTGGGTAGGCTAAATTGACCGTAGTGTGTGTGTGTGAATGGGTGTGTATGGATGTTTTCCAATGATGGGTTGCAGCTGGTAGGGCATCCTCTGCGTTAAAATATGCTGGATAAGTTGGCGGTTCATTCCGCTGCGGCGACCCCAGATTGATAAAGGGACTAAGCTGAAAAATAAATGAATGTATTACTATTATATTACTATTGGGTGGCACGGTGGCTCAGTGGTTAGCACTGTCGCATCACAACAAGAAGGTCGCTAGCACATGCGCTATAGGGGAACTGATTAACTAAACTGGCAGTAGTGTATGAGTGTGTGTGTGTGTGTGTGTATGTGTGTGTGTGTGTGTGTGTGTGAATGTGAGAGTATGGGTGTATATGCAGCTGGAAAGGTGTCCACTGTGTAAAACATATGCTGGAGAAATTGGCGGTTCATTCCACCGTGGTGACCCTGGATAAATAAGGGACTAAGCTGAAAGAAAACGAATGAATCTGTTCAGAAATGTGTGTTTGTTTGTGTTTTGAAGGTTAATAAATGATCATTCTATAGCTCCTTCAGTTTTTTTGTTTACCTTGGCATAAACAAGAAGCCTTGGGTACATAAAAAAAGCAAAAACATTTCCGTAACATTATCAAAACATATTTTTGTTAGCCGGGATGATGGGAATATTTGCAAATAACTGCATGTACCGCGCTGCACTCCGAGCCATTAGAGGAAATATGAGTATTTTTCTAGGAAATAAGGGCCGAGCGTTGCGTTAATGGTATTGTAATTTGCGAAGCGAAGGCAGCGCTGAGTCACAGCCTCAGTTTTTCCTGTAAACACGTGCGGTTTGTCCTCCTGATGAACATTTTCTCCTCCTACACCAGCGCTTCTGCTCCAGCATTCAGCTTTTTCTGTCAATTCAATGCCAGATTGGCACAAATCAACAGGGCTTGCCTCTGCCATCTGCTCCCTGTGCCACCGCATTACTGACTGACCAAAAACATGCAACGCTAGCTCTGTTTACATTTATTTAGCATTATTTAACCAGGAAGTCTCATTGAGATTAAAATATCTTTTTACATGAGAGACCTGGACAAGGTAACAGTCATACAGCAAAACAATTTTAAGTTACAAGAACACCACGCATTAACATTTCATCAGTCCTCTCAACAAAATCAATCACATGCTTCCAATACCGCTCTCCTTACAACACCTTGAAATTCACAGACAGACACAATTTTATTTAGTTTTAAATCTTTTTGGGTGACACAGTGGTTAGCACTGTGGCCTCACAGCAAGAAGGTCTCTGGTTCGAGTCCTGGCTGGGTCTGTTGGCATTTCTGTGTGGAGTTTGCATGTTGGCGTGGTCCTCGTGTTGGCGTAGGTTTCCACTGGGTGTTCTGGTTTCCCCCACAGTCCCATCATGGAGCATTTTTTTAAAGGTGCTGTACAGTATGTAAGTTTTTGACTCTTCTAAAGCATAAAAATACCATAATATGTGTGCAGATACTTAGGAAACATCCCAAGTGAACATTCTTGTTTATTTGAAAACTGTCAATGCTGAAGTCAGATATTCTGCTTTGAAAATGTTTTCTCCGTGCCAGACTGTTGTCTTTGTTTAGGTAAATTTAACCTGCACAATGCCAGTTTAGCCAATTATAATTCAGCACTCCGGGTTGCCTTAATGGAAAACAGCGTATTTCATTCATTCATTCAGAAAGGCTCTAAAAGCATGCGTCCGTGACCGAAATGGACAGTATCAGACATCAAAATGAGACAGATTCAGTTCCACATGAGGTTATTAATTAGCAAATAATATAAATATTCTGAACGTAAACATTAGGTGAGCAGGTTACATTGTAACAGCGTGTCCTAACAAAATTTGTGATGAGCAATTTGGTCATTTACACCAGACAAAGCACGACAGATATGTAAATACAGCCATTCAGAAGCACAGAAAATGCACTCACTCACGAAATGGTAATGTTTATAATCTTTTGATACATGTTAAGGGGACATGAAACACCAAAACACATTTTTTGAGCTGTTGACAGTCATATATGTGCCCCACGCTGCTATAAACACTATGAGGACACGTATATCTCACTAACAAAGGAAAATTGGTTGTTTTTGCGTTATTTTGAGCAAATTCGTTCTCCAGTTTAAAAATAATTTTTGAAGCTGCGTCACGGCGATTAGAGACTGGTGTGTATTCCAGCGTGGAGAGTGGATGTCTGCACCTGCGAGTGTATCGTGACGTCTCTGAGTGTGCAGCATTAATTCATGAGAAAGACTTGGTTCAAACCAATCAGCGCGCTCTATTGTGTATGTGGTGCAACTTCATTAATAAGCAGGATAGCTTCAAGACCTGTACCTGTTACAGTGTTCAGACGACAAAACAAGTAGGAGAACAAGAATTTGGAGATATGGGTCGTCAGTGTTGCATTTATTAGTGTGCTGCGTTTATTAATGTGCTGCAACGAAGGTTTTGTTTTCATTTTCCTGCTATGAGAGCGCTGTGCTGGACTCACGTGTGGATTACAGTGCACATGACAGAAATGCGTTTGTAAGGAACATGTTTTACCCGAGAGCTTTTCGCATCTGGAAATGATGAAATCCGGATTTGCCGCTCGTCTCCCTTTAATAAAGACACGGCTCCAGTTTGTGTTGATGGGCCTGTGTCTACAGATTTGGTAAGTGTGTGTGATCAGTGGTCTTTGTTTGTTCATTCAGATGGTAAAGTTAGTTGGTATGGTCAGCAGTGCTCCTTTAGTGTTTAAAGACAGACCTTAGTCAAAATGATTTAGTTTAGTTAATGACAAGCCATCCTTGTACGTGACTTTGCACTTTGTACGACTGAAATACAGGCAATAGCTATGTTTCCATCCAAAAATATTAATTAAATTTATGTGCAAAACTAGAATAATGCATAAAAGACATGCGAATAAAGCAGCGTTTCCATCCTACGAATCAAAGACAACAAAATCGTCACTTCCTGATTAACTGGCGCCAAATATCAACAGTAAAAACAGAATATTTACTGCGGTAGAAGAAGCTGCATCTTTTCTTTATTTAACAGGCTAAATGTACTTGCACCTCAGAAGACAATGTTGACACACAATGAACACGTGGGGGCGTTTGAAGCCATGAGACGCGGAGAACAGACGCTCTTGACACGCTCCAGACGCTCTGGAGGTCATTAATAATATACACTAATACTGAAACGAATGACCAAAACAACATTTCAGATGTTTTAGAGTGTGCTCAGCCTGCTGGTTTGTCTATTCACACACATTTTCATCATCATCATCTCTTATAGCAAACCTTTTTTAATGCACATACTGGAATTTGTTCAGTAAAAGTGTTTTCATGGCAGTTTATGCACATCTTTATCGAATGAAAGTTTATCCTGCTCAGATATTATGCTCATGTTTTTTATGCGTATTTTCAAAATGTTATGTGGGTGGAATTAATTAATTATTATTTAATTATTATTAAAATAGGTGGGTGGAAACGTAAGACTAAGGTGAGAAATACCACTTCGTCTTTAAAAAAGGGGAGAAGACCGACAGAAACTCTGAGTTTAGAGAATAAACCCTGCTCCTGACCAGGTTAGGTTCACAGAGTAAGTTACCACGGTAACTGAATCTGAGTTAAAGTTACCTCTCTTTCAGAAACAGGCTGGACTTACCCTGCTTTCTAGAGTTTGACAAACCTGCCATTTTGAAACGGAAAACCCAGAGTTTCTCTCAATTCAGGATTAAAATCACTTAACCTCCTTTCTGAAACAGGCCCCAGGTTGTGATATTTGTTTATTCAATTCAATTTGTGTTTATTTCTCTAGCACTTTTACAGTGTAAATTGTGTCAAAGCAGCTGAACACAGAAGTTCTAGTTTTCAGAGTTGGAGTTCAGTTCAGTTTAGTTCAGTTCAGTGTGGTTTAATATTCACTGCTGAAAGTCCAAACACTGAAAAGCAAAACCATTGATGTACAGCTCCACAAGTGCCAAACCACGACAGTGGAGAAACAAACTTCACCAATTGACCAAAGTGAAGGATAAAAAAAAACCTGGAGAGAAACCAGGCTCAGTTGGGCACAACCATTTCTCCTATGGCCAAACGTCTTAGCTGCCGGGCTCCGAGCATGCTCTTCCCCCTCATTGGGTGTTCGATCATGCTTACCTCTACACAATAATAACAATAATAATAATTCCTTTCATTTCTCCTCTTGCCAAACTTCTTGTGCAGAGCTACAGTCTAGGCGCTGGAGAACGCTGGACGTCCATCGTAGAGAAGCTGCAGGTGTAAGTGGATCACTGGCTGGCGATCAGGCTGGCCCTTCAGGATCAATGCAGAGACTCGTCTATCATGGTGGTCTTTCAGGTATCAGTCTCATTCTCACCACTTCTCCATGAACACCACAGCATCTGCTTAGGATAAGGCCTGGTCCAGGATTATGGAGACCTCTAGATGTCCTCTATGGTTGGCCTCATCTTTTCTCAGGTCTTGGATCACATCAATGGTGCTGCACAATCTCTAGACGCCTCGGGATGAATATCTCCAGGTAAAAATGGAGAACAAAAAAAACTATTAGCATAGCTGCTGTTCATAGTGTATTTATTTGTATCAAGATGTCATAACAAACAATGTCATCTTTGCATTTAAATCACATAATTGAGCAAATGACACGTAATGACAGATGTCATAAGCATGCATAAAATCTTATTCACATGATTACATGTCTCATAAACACCCCTTCATGTAAAGTGTCACCAAATAAAATAAAACATTGTGAAAAATGTGCTGAAAACCATTCGTAATTCTGGACTCTGTCAGTTAAGGGGTTAAATGAATGAAAGTGTGATCCGTTCTCCTAGTGGTAACATTTATTCCAGATATCAAAGCGCCGCTAGTCTTATTGAGCAGCTCTGATCAGTGATTGGTCAGTTCTTGGAGCTCGTCCTTGATGAACGCCATTCGGGCTCCAGCAGGAATGTTGTCATGGTGAATTTGATGTTTTTGCGTGTATTTTTGGAGCGCCTGGCCTCTCGCTGAGTCCAGATGCTGGCTTTATTTCACAGAGAGCCACTCAAGCGGCTCCGGCAACAAAAGCCTGATGCTTTTTATAGCTCAAGTCCTCACTCTCACAATCTGACAGAACCTTGAACAAAGAATTAAAAGCGCGTCTGAGTAAAAGAGCCATTATTCCTCTGGACACTCTAATCTGCAGCTCTTCTATAAGGGCATTGAACAGTTTGGGCTTCAGATCAGCGCAGTTATTTTCTGAAGGATTGTGGCTCTGAATACATTTCTAAGAATAGCCAAAAATACATAGTATGAGTCAAAATATCAATTTCATTATGCCAAAAATCATTAGAATATCAAATAAAGATCATGTACCAGGAGGATATATATTACATTTCCTAACATGAACAAATTCTGTAGTAACTAGTAAATACTGTAGTGTTTTTTAACTAAACTACACTCCCTGACAAACGTCTTGTTGTGGATCCCAGTTGTAAAAGCAGGAAATAATAACTTGACTTCTAGTTGATCATTTGTAAAAGTGTAAGAAGGTTGATTTTTCTGATGAACTGCATCACAGTCATCACAAATACTGCAGAAGACCTACTGGAACCTGCATGGAGCCAAGATCACTGATAGATCAGAGAAATCAGTCAAGTTTGGTGAAAAAAAAAATCTTGGTTTGGTGTTACATTCAGTATGGGGGCGTGCGAGAGATCTACAGAGTGGATGGCAACATCAACATCCTGAGGTATCAAGACATTTGTGCTGCCCATTACATTACAAACCACAGGAGAGGGACAATTCTCCAGCAGGATAGCGCTCCTTCGGCCTCCACTTCAAAGCTCCTGAAAGCAAAGAAGATCAAGGTGCTCTAGGATTGGCTAGCCCAGTCACCAGACATGAACATTATTGAGCATGTCTGGGGTAAGATGGAGGCGTTGAAGATGAATCCAGAGAATCTTGATGAACTCTGGAAGTCCTGCAGGAATGCTTTCTTTGCCATTCCAGATGACTTTATTAATCAGTGATTTGAGTCATTCAGAGATGTATGGATGCAGTCCTCCAAGCTCATGATGGAGTCAGACACAATCTTCATTCTGTTTCCACTGCAGCATGACTTTATATTCTATACTGGACATTATTAAAGGTTTAGTGATGAGACTTTAGTCTAAGCAGAGTCAGACCTTACTGTCCTAATGAAATCATTCAACATCAAGACATGATCATATTTTATTGTGCTCAAACAAATGTCATCTACAGGCTTTTGCCTTTCATAGAAGACACTTCTGATACCAAATGATCAACTAGAAGTCAATTTATTATTTGTTGTAGCTAAAGTAAATTGGATGGACGACAAGACTTTTGTCAGGTAGTGTTTATATCTGTTTGTGTTGTTATTTTGATGGTCAAAAGGGCATTAAAAACCTAAAACTTGGATAGGCGACAGAACTTTTGTCAGGTAGTGTATAGAGTAAAGATCATATTCCATGAAGATGTTTTGTAAATGTTCTTCTTTTAGTAATTTATAAATACTGTATTATTTTTTAACGATACTATAATACAGCCATATCTCCCTGCAGCTCAAGACTGGTTACTCACTGAAGCTTAGCAGGGCTGAGCCTTGTCAGTACCTCGATGGGAGACCACATGGGAAAACTAGATTGCTGTTGGAAGTGGTTTTAGAGGGGCCAGCAGGGGGCGCTCAACCTGCAGTCTGTGTGAGTCCTAATGTCCCAGTATAGTGAAGGGGACACTACACTGTCAGTGGGTGCCGTCTTTTAGATGAGACATTAAACCGAGGTCCTGACTCCCTGTGGTCATTAAAAATCCCATGGCACTTCTCGGAAACCTCTGTGTCCTGGCAAATTTCCCTCCATCATGGCCTCCCAATCACCTCCATCCAACGAATTGGCTCTATCACTGTCTCTTCACTCCACCAATAGCTGGTGTGTGGTGAGCGCACTGGCGCCATTGTCCTGTGGCTGCCGTCACATCATCCAAGTGGATGCTGTACACTGGTGGTGCTGTGGAGCCCCCCCCCCCCCCCCCCTCATGATTGTGAAGCATTTTGGGTGTATGGCCACACAATAAATGCGCTATATAAATACACATTACATTACATAGTAAAGTACTTCCATTTATCGGTTGTGTTGATTCAATTTACGTTGATTACGTAGCCCTACGAACATTTTTGGAGAGAGTGAAATTCATATCAGGAGCTATGTTTTTTTTTTTTTTTTTGCAGTTTTTGTTTTTGTGAACCCACCAGAGGTCGCTGTGTACACTTTTTGAGATCTCAATTTCTGCGCCTGCTGTTCTCACGTAAATCCACCAGAAGTCGCTGTCAACTGACTGACTGACTGATTCCCCCCACCTCTCTCCTTACTTAAACACAACTGCAGTGTTTTAAAAAGCAATCCAGAAAAAGAAAAGCCCTCGCCTGATTTTTACCACGTTTTCAGATTTTACCATATTCTTATTTACATGTTTATTGTATTTTTTTGCTTGTGTTTTCATTTTACCTGCTTTTTGGAGCCGTTCTTCACTGGACTCACATCCCGTCATCACGGGATACTCCTGCATATCAAGTCTGCCAACGTATGCGTCGAGCTACCGGACAACCTGGTAACAGCGGAAGTGCTGTCCACACGGAGGTAAGCAGTCAGTTGGTAAGTGCGAAAAGGAACAGTGTCATACCGACCCCAAGTGTTCATTTTAAAGATGAAATGCAGCTATACTTACCTCTGGCTACATGATTCGCGATCTCCAGAAATATACAGTTGAAGTCAGGATTATTTGCCCCCCTTTGACTTATGTTTTCTTTTTAAATATTTCCCAAATGATGTTTAACAGAGCAAGGAAATTTTCACAGTATGTCTGATAATATTTGTTCTTCTGGAGAAAGTCTTGTTTGTTTTATTTTGGCTAGAATAAAAGCAGTTTTTAATTTTTTAAACACCATTTTAAGGTCAATATTATAAGCCCCTTTAAGCTATATATTTTTTTCAATAGTCTACAGAACAAACCATCGTTATACAATAGCCTGCCTAATTACCCTAACCTGCCTAGTTAACCTAGTTAAGCCTTTAAATGTCACTTTAAGCTGTATAGAAGTGTCTTGAAGAATATCTAGTCAAATATTATTTACTGTCATCATAGCAAAGATAAAATAAATCAGTTATTAGAGATGAGTTATTAAAACTATTATGATTAGAAATGTGCTGAAAAAAATCTGCTCTCCGTTAAACAGAATTTGGGGGAAAAATAAACAGGTGGGCTAATAAAATTTAGTTAATAATTCTGACTTCACCTGTATACAGTATAGAGCTTTGTTTTAAGAATGAGCTCATGCTGAACGCTACAGTAAAGATCATATTAAGACATATTGTAAATGTCCTACTTTTAGTAGTTCATAGTAAATATTATAGTGTTTTTGAATTATACTATAGTAAAGTACTTGTATTGTTGTTGTTTGTTGTATTACTGTTGTTTGATAGTTGCTATGAAAACAAAACAACTATAGAAGAAGTAAATGATACAGTATTCATAAACAGAGTAAAGATCATGTGGAAAATTATTAAAATTTAACTCCTGTGAAATTTCTTTTTCAAATATTTTTGTTTATATTCTTTTTCAACACATTTTTTAAAGGTGCAGTAGATGATGATGTTCAGAAACATGTGTTGTTGTGCTGGTTAAAAGTCTCTTCACATTCCAGTAGTTTTTTCTTTTTTAAATATTTCCCAAATGATGTTTAACAGAACAAGGACATTTTCACAGTATGTCTGATAATATTTTTTTCTTCTGGAGAAAGTCTTTTTTGTTTTATTTTGGCTAGAATAAAAGCAGTTTTTTAATTTTTAAAACCCATTTTAAGGTCAAAATTATTAACCCCTTTAAGCTATTTATTTTTTTCGATAGTCTACAGAACAAACCATCATTATACAATAACTTGCCTAATTACCCTAACCTGCCTAGTTAACCTAATTAACCTAGTTAAGCCTTTAAATATCACTTTAAGCTGTATAGAAGTTTCTTGAAGAATATCTAGTCAAATATTATTTACTGTCATCATGACAAAGATAAAATAAATCAATTATTAGAGATGAGTTATTAAAACTATTATGTTTAGAAATGTGTTGAAAAAATCTCTCAGTTAAACAGAAATTGGGGAAAAAATTAACCGGGGGGCTAATAAATCAGGGGGTTGAATAATTCTGATTGCAACTGTACATGTGTTTATATGTATTTTTATATTCTGGTTAAGGCATAAAACAAAAAAATGTTCATCCAATTAAATATTGTCGGGCCGACATCTCTCATAATTCCGATAAGTAACCCAAAGTGTCTGTCAACAAATGTAGATTTGGACTTATACGCATCTCTGTTCACACATATCCGCCATTAGCGTGTGAACGCCTGCATGTGCGCCGCGGTTCACGTGCAGATGAGACAAGACAGTCACAGTTAGCTAAAAACAAATGCTGCATCAAAACTTTTTAAAATCCTGAATCAATATTGGAGTTAGTTTTGCACGCTGGAGGAAGGATGACACCATGGCTGAAGTGTTTTTGTTAGACTGGTAATGTTTTAAAATTATTTTATTCACACACAGCTGATGTAGATTGTGTTGTTATGAATAGGTTATATGCACAGAAGTGTTGTTCAGCCACTCAAATCTCCTGGCTATAGATTGATGTGCCTATTTTCAGTTTCATAAGGTTCTTTTACAGCATCGATAATGTCGTTTTATATTTAGTTTAACAACAGAACATCAGTAAATAGCTCTGTTCTGCCAATGCCTGCTTTAATGAGCTGAAGTTACTTTTATATTCACATTGGGTCATTTTTGAACAATGACAGCCTGTGACAAGCTCCCGATATTGTTCACTGCTACTCTGAGTATTCGCTCTGAAATAGCATGTAAGTGTGGCTTAGTAATAAGTGTAATTCCTGCACACCGCCGGCCAACTACATTTCTAACTGGCCAATTAAATGAACTAGTCATGTCGCGGAACGCACGTTTGCTATTTCAATAGGCGTGACTTTGAAACACAGTCCCTCCCCTGCCGTCCAAAGGTAATATGCTAACCGGTTAGCATTTTGGTAGATCCCCTTACTGCACCTTTAACTTAAAAGCTTTAATAACTAATTTATAATAAATCATTTATTTTGTCTTTGCCATGATGATAGTACATAATCTTGTTCTAGTTATTTTGCAAGACGCTAGCATTCATTTTAAAATGACATTTAATGGCTAATTAAAATTATAACATATAATTGTAACATATATTAATATCAATATTGACTATAATAATAATGGATAATGACCATACAATTATACAATTATTATTATTATTTTATTATTCCAGTTAAACTTAATAAAATAAGACTTAAAAGATATAGTACTGTGGAAAAATATCCTTGCACATCACTTGGCAAATGTTTGAAAAAGAATTGCATGTGCATGTCCTTTCATAACCTGTGTGTGTGTGTGTGTGCCTTGTATTGTTTACATTGTTCAGACCAAATGTCCCCACAAGTATAGTAATACTAGTCAGTTTTGACCTCATGGGGACATATTTTTTATTTTTAGTCCTCACGAGGAAAACAGCTCATCAATCAGACAGAACAAAGTATTTAAATAATGCAGATTGTTTCCTGTGAGGGCTGGGTTTAGATCTAGAGTTAGGGTAGGGGTATAGAATATACAGTCTTTACAGTATAAAAATGATTACATCTATAGGAAGTCCTCATAAAGATAGCTGTACAAGTGTGTGTGTGTGTGTGAGCTGCATCTGTTTTTAATATCTCTGTAATCATCTTTTATGACTGCTCTTCTTTTGGAGCACCTGTGGATCTGCTCTTCTGCGGGATCCTCGTCCCAGAAG
This sequence comes from Danio tinwini, assembly GCA_903798205.1. NCBI lineage: Eukaryota > Metazoa > Chordata > Actinopteri > Cypriniformes > Danionidae > Danio > Danio tinwini. The sequence continues at coordinate 22,467,082 of CAIGQZ010034910.1, forward strand.
TGTGTGTTTCCAGTTGCATCACCCTGGCAGCGTTTTCCTTAAAAACAATTAAGCGTCTCCGATGGCTTGAGCCGGCAAAACAAGGATCCGAGTGCAGCTTTATCACCAATTACAGCTCATTTCTGCGCCTGTAAAGTGAAGGTTGCAGAAACGTGAGGCCTGGAAATGCCAGTCATGAAAACACACGTGGCTCTCGCTGAAGGTCACAGTCCTCGCTTAACACACACACACACACACACACACACACACACACACACACACACACACACACACACACACACACACACACACACACACACACACAC
>CAIGQZ010034910.1:22482386-22500757 GCA_903798205.1 Danio tinwini
CTGCACTTGCTGCTATTGCACTCCTGGTTAGACCTAAACTGCATTTCGTTTCCTTGTACTTGTACGTGTGTGATGACAATAAAGTTGAATCTAATCTAATCTAAATAGCAGCGTTTGGATGGCATTTTAGCTTTCTCTGCTGTTACACAGAAACATTAGAACATTACAGCGCCTCTGGCCACGTCCCCTCAATGCGCAGGGTTTAACCTGTTGGGGTTATGACATCATTCGTTCGCTGTAGGCTTCGCTAAGCTAACTCTGTCTTGCAAACTTTTGCATTAACTTTGAGCGTCTTCCATTCAGACGTGTTGTTTATGTTCACACACAGCTACATTACACATCAACTAAAGTTTAAAATGTTATATCGTAGTGGACCACCCCTTTAAAATGTGTTTTAGAAAATTAGAAACTGCTTTTATACAAGCTGAAATAAAACAAATAAGGCTTTCTCCAGAAGAAATATAAAATATTATAGGAAACACTGTGAAAAATTCCTGAATCTGTTAAACATCATTTGGGAAATAATTGAAGACTTCACAGGAGAGCGAATGATTCTGACTTCAATGGCATCTATTTGATGCTCCGTTAATCCCCGTCTACATTTGACCTCCACATTAACATCTCCAGGTCATGGTTTCTCAGACAGAAGCAGAAAGCGTGATGTTGTGAAGTCAGTCGGGTTCATATCTGCGTGTCTATAAGCGTCTGTTCAATAAACTGGGCCGAGCAGAAACTCCGTCTTCAGCCTGACTGCAGATCCACACATTAACTCTCAATCAGAGTTTATTTCTAATCGTCTATTCAGAGAGGGGATCTTCAGGTCAGGTCCGCACCAGGAATGAGACACGGGGTATTTATGTGGGCATTTCTCATTTCTGCATCCATCTGCACAATTACACCCAACCGGCGGCCCACCGCTGCTTAACATGTTTGCATAATAACACATTTATTTTTAAATTCTCATTTACATGGGATCCATTCCCCAGGAATTAAAGAGCAAACTCCAGAATTCCTGCTGATGGATTTAGGCTCAGTCTGAAACCCATTCTAGTCATTTTTAATTATTTATATACACACTCACTGGCCACTTTATTAGGCCAAATGCTTGTTCATATCTCCACAAAACCTACAACATCTCACCCCCCCCCTTCTGACCTTACCAAATGTTTACATGAGATTAATATATGGATGACTAATAATTTCTTAAAGTAAAACTGAAGCCCTTTTGGTTGGATCTAAATCTGTTGTATCCAAAGCTCAATCCTTTACTCTGTTTATTGATAACTTCCCAGTCAATTTCTCAACCCACGTGAATAGTCTTGGGGTTATACTGGATGGCATGCTCTTGTTTGGTTCTCATATTAGTAGTATCTCACGTTCTGCTGATTTTCATTTGCGTAACATTGCAAGACTTCGCTCTTCACCATCTCAACAAAGTACTGAAATGCTTGTTCATGCTTTGGTTACATCACAGATTGATTACTGTAACTCTCTTCTATCTGGCATCCCTGATAAGCAACTTCATAGACTACAGTTAATTCAGAATTCAGCGGCTATGATAGTTACCTGCTCTCGTACTTCTGATCACGTAACCCCAATTCTCTGTCACCTGCACCGACTCCCTGTTCACTATCGTATACAATACAAAATCCTCCTCTTAACATACAAAGCTCTTCATAACCTGGCCCCTCACTATCTTTCTGATCTTCTTCACTTGTACACTCCTTCGCGCTCACTGAGATCATCTTCTGCTGAACACTTATCTGTCCCAAACTTTAAGATGAAGTCATTTGGTGGCCGGGATTTTAGTTGTACAGCACCAAAGTTATGACACTCCCTGCCTTTAAACATTCGCCACGTGGACTCTGTTTCCAATTTTAATCTCAGATAAAAACATTTTTGTTTAGGATTGTTAAGGATTTGCTGGTTTAATATTATGCTGATTGTTATTTTTACTGCTTGTATTTTTATGATGTGCCTGTGATCTGCTGTAAGGTGTCCTTGAGTGCTTTGAAAGGCGCCTAAAAATATAAGGTATTATTATTATTATTATTATTATTATTATTATTATTATTATTATTAAAGCAAATTTCTAATCAGCCAATCACATGGTGCATCAGCCAATCATAATGCATTTAGGCATGTAGACATGGTCAAGACGATGCTGCAGTTCAAAGCGAGCATCAGAATGGGGAAGAAAGTGGATTTAAGTGACTTTGAACGTGGCATGGTTGTTGGTGTCAGACGGGCTGGTCTGAGTATTTCAGAAACTGCCGATCTACTGGGATTTTCACACACAACCATCTCGAGGGTTTGCAGAGAATGGTCCGACAAAGAGGAAATATCCAGCAAGCGGCAGTTCTGTGATTTTTTTCCTCAGAATTGTGAGTTTATATTTTACAACTAATTTATAACTTGAAATTCCAACATTTTTTTAGAAAATTCAAACAATTTTTTTCAGAATTGCGAATTTATATCATGCGATTTTGATTTTATTTGTCAGAATTGTGAGGGGTTGACTTTATTTTCTCAAAGATTTACTGTTTATCTCAAAATTCAGACATTTTTTTATTAATTGCACGATTTTTTATCAAAAATCCTGACTTTTCCCTTAAAATTGTGACTTTTTAATCTCAAAATTCTGACGAATTCTCTTTATATTTTGCAATTACGAATTTATTTCTCAGAATTGCAAGTTTAATAACTGAAATATATGTTAATGTGTGTTGTTTATATTTTGTATTATACTATGAGGTTGTGTGACCTACTTTAAATTGTGGTAGTATAAGTTAGATCATTGATTTTGAACTTGGCAGATTTTTAACATGGTGAGTTCATAATAACATGACCGATCACAGAAAACACCCAAGCTGTGGTGCATTTCCTAAAACCATCGTTAGCCAACTAAGGTTGCAAGTTCCGTCGTTACAAACATAGTTTGTTGATTTTCCGCTTCCCAAATCTATCTTTCCAATGAACATTCGCAAACTGTGTCGCAAACTTGAGCACTTGAAACTACACCTCTGGAGCTGTAGTTAGAAACATAGTTCCTGGCTGTGTTCTATTCCCACTTATCCCCCCTATGCACTATTCATTTAGAACATTCTAACATTCAAAGTTGGAATTATTAAAAATAAAAAAGCATTAAATTAATCTCTCTTAGATGTAATTTGCTTTCAAAGTATTTTTACAGTTCAGTTTTAGCGATCTTCATGTTTACAATTGTGCTCCCTTCGCAGTGCACTTTAAAAAAATGTATATCATTTTGAACACAACCTCATGGAGAAAGCTATAGGTGAAATATTATTTAAAAGAGGAATTTATGCTACGTCTCCAAAGCTTTTATTTTATAGCTGGTTATTTATTAAGTATCTGTACTGTATATGACATGGGCATGTTGGTTAGAACTTTCTGCTGTGGTTTGCATGTGTCAAATTGTAAAAGTAGACTTTAAAAAAAGTTTAAATAAATAAACAATATCCTACTGAACAATCATCATCATTAATATTATTAATATTATTATTAAAGTAAATATATTTATAATAAATAGCCTCATTATTTACTTATTTATTTATATGATTTATATATGATATTAAAATAAGTGTTAGCTTTTGTAAGTGATTTTATATTTTAGAACCGAATATGTAATGTTCAAATTCCTAATAATATTAGTAAAGCAAACACAGGCCCTATATGTGCTATTTACATATATTTTAATTAAAATGAAAAGCGAGTGCATGTTTTTACCAAAACTTGGATTTTATTTTAAATGAGTTGTTTTGTAAAACAATACAATTTGCACAAAGAGTGATGGGGTTCTTCTCTAAGTTACTCCACCCCGTTTAGAGCATCATTATGAGTGTTTTACGCTATAACTAACGTGGTTCAAGCGATGGATCTGCGACAGAGAAACTACAGGTTTTGGGAAACACTCGTCACTACATCGTTCTTTTCCCAAACGATGCATCGTATTATCATGAGACTGATTCCTGTGATGCTCCAAGGACAGACGTGTCTTCGCGGAGGTCCAGCTTCTGCGCCTAGACTGCAGCTCTGCACAAGACGTTTGGCCACAGGAGAAATGGTCGTGCCCAACTGAGCCTGGTTTCTCTCCAGGTTTTTTAAATTCTTCACTTTCGCCAATTGGTGAAGTTTTTTCCTCGCCGCTGTCGCCACTGGCTTGCATGGTTCAGGATCTGTAGAGCTGCGCATCGATGGAATTGCTCTTCAGTGTTTGGACTCTCAGTAGTGATTATTAAACCACACTGACCTGAGCTAAACTGAACTGAACTTTAACACTGAAAACTGAACTGACACTGTTTACATTCACTATAATCTTCCATGTGAAGCTGCTTTGACAGAATCTACATTGTAAAAGCGCTATACAAATAAAGATGAATTGAATTGAATTGAATTGAATTATGATTATTCAGCTGCGAGTTATGTCATTGTTTGGGAAACGCACCCCTGGATAATCTTAAATCCACCGTTTTCGTGCATGTGGTCATCTGAAATGTCATTTGAGCAGATCTTTATATCATGCAATTTAGACTTTTCACTAATTGCGAGTTTGTATTTCACAATTTTGACTTTATTTGATCAAAATTGTGACTTTTGATCTTAGAAATCAGGTTTGGTTTTTTTAGCCAATTGCAAGTTTACACAATTTTGACTTTATAACTTGCAGTTGTGACTTTTTATTTAAAAATTTAGACGGCTTTTCCTTACAATTGCAAATTTATATCATGCAATTTAGATTTTATTTCTCAGAATTGTAAGTTTATTTTTTAAAAATCTGACTTTATTTTCTCAAAGATTTACGGTTTATCTTAAAATTCAGACTTTTTTTTATTGCTCATTTTCACAAAACAAAATCTACTTTAAATTGTGTCTCAATCAGGTAGTGTAAGTTAGATCATTGATTTTGCACAAGGCAGATTTTTAACATGGTGAGTTCATAATAACATGACCGATCACCGGAAACACCCAAGCTGGATAATCTTAAATCCACAGTTTTGGTGCATGTGGTCATCTGTAATGTCATTTGAGCAGATCTTTTGCAATTTTGACACTTATTACGTGTTTGTATCTCACAATTTTGACTTTATTTTCTCAAAATTGTGACTTTTTATCTCAGAAATCAGGTTTCATTTTTTTTACACAACTTTGATTTTATAACTTGCAGTTGTGACTTTATTTAAGAATTTAGACTGCTTTTCCTCACAATTGCAAATTTATATCATGCGATTTTGATTTTATTTCTCAGCATTGTGAGTTTTTTTTTTTTATCTGACTTCATTTTCTTTATAGACTATTTTCCCACAATTGGGGTCATCTGGATAAAATAAGCTTCTCCACAATGGACGTCCAGCGTTCTCCAACCTCTGGCATCTAGACTGCAGCTCTGCACAAGACGTTTGGCCATAGGAGAAATGGTCGTGCCCAACTGAGCCTGGTTTCTCTCACGGTTTTTATCCTTCACTTACACCAATTGGTGAAGTTATTTCCTCGCTGTCTCCACTGGCTTGCATGGTTCGGGACTTGTAGAGCTGCGCATCGATGGATTTGCTCTTCAGTGTTTGAACTCTCAGCAGTAAATATTAAACCACACTGACCTGAACTTAAACTCTGAAACTGGACTGACACTGTTTCAATTTACTAGAATCTTTTATGTGAAGCTGCTTTGGCACAATCTACATTGTAAAAGTGCTTTAGAAATAAAGGTGATTTAAATTTAATTCCCTGTGATATAGGTATAAATAGAGAGAAGTATAAGACCTAGAACAGACCCCTGAGGTACTCCAGTGACCAGCTGATGAGCTCTGGATACCTCTTTTCTCAGAATCAAATTTTATATTCACGAAATTGCACAAACGTACTCAGAATTCAGACTTTTTCTATCAGTTGCGAGGCCTTTAAATAAGGCAGATTTTTAACACATTGAGTACATAATAACATGACCGTTCACCAGAGACGGCCGAGCTGGATAATCCTAAATCCACGGTAGCCATGCATATGGTCGGCTGAAACCAGGAGCTCAACACTCCGTCATATGAGCACAGATGTGTCTCAGCGGTCAGCGCTTCTCCTTCAGAGGACGTTTTGAGCTTACGGACAGATGGACGGAAGCATGTGTGGATCCTGCTGGGATTTTCTCACGTACGGCTCCAGCACAGCTTGGACCTGCTTCATTCTCACAGTGTTTTTTATTAAAAGATGAAAAGTGTCATTAGATATCAGCGAGCGTTCATTTTGAGGCTCTTCATGTCTCTTATTAATATGATCCTTTCATTTTGGGAACAAAACACTGTGGAAAGCTTGATTTACACTGTAAGAAATAGATGTGAATTAGCAGTTTTCCATATTTTGTGTTTTATGATTGTGTTTTTCTCTGTTTATTTATGCTTTTGAATTGCATTACAGGATTTTAATCTTTCTTCCAACAACTTTTAACCCTGAAAAGTGACTTATTGACATTTTGAATAGTTTAAAGTGCTATATTGTCTGGGTTGGTGTTGTACAGTGCATCTGGAAAGTATTGATAGCGCTTCACTTTTTCCACATTTGTTTATGTTACAGCCTTATTCCGAAATGGATTAAATTAATTTATTTACTCAACATTCTACACACAATCCCCCATAATGACAATGTGAAGAAAGGGTTTTGGACATTGTTGCAAATTTATTCAAAATAAAAAAGCTGTAAAATCACATGTACATCAGTATTCACAGCCTTTGCTCAATACTCTGTTGATGCACCTTTGGCAGCAATAACAGCCTCAATTCTTTCTGAATATGATGTCACAAGCTTGGCACACCTGTCTTTGGGAATGTTTGCCCATTCCTCTTTGCATTACCTCTCAAGCTCCATCAGGTTGGATGGTAAGTGACGGTGTACAGCCATTTTCAGATCTCTCCAGAGATGTTCAATAGGATTTAGGTCTGGGCTCTGGCTGGGCCACTCAAGCACATTAACCGAGTTGTTGTGAAGCCACTCCATTGATATTTTGGCTATGTGCTTTGGGTCATTGTCCTGCTGGAAGATGAACCGTCGCCCCAGTCTGAGGTCAAGAGCAATCTGAAGCAGGTTTTGATTCAGGATGTCTCTGTGCGTTGCTGCATTCATCTTTCCCTCTATCCTGACTAGTCTTCCAGTTCCTGCTGCTGATAAACATCCCCACAGCATGATGCTGACACCACCATGCTTCACTGTAGGGATGGTATTAGCCTGGTGATGAGCTGTGTCTGGTTTTCTCCAAACGTAACGCCTGGCGTTCACTCCAAAGAGTTCAATTTGAGTCTCATCAGACCAGAGAGTTTAGTTTCTTATGCTCTGAGAGTCCTTCAGATGCCTTTTGGCAAATTCCAGGCGGGGAGTGGCTTCAGTCTGGCCACTCTACCATACAGGCCTGATTGGTGGATTGCTGCACAGATGGTTGTCCTTCTGTAAGGTTCTCCTCTCTCCACAGAAGAACGCTGGAGCTTAGACAGAGTGACCATCGGGTTATTGATCACCTCCCTGACTAAGGCCCTTCTCCCCGATCAGTCAGCTTAGATGGCCGGCCAGCTCTAGGAAGAGTCCTGGTGGTTCAAACATCTTCCACTCACGGATGATGGAGGACACTGTGCTCACTGGAACTTTCAAAGCAGCAGAAATGTTTCTGTAACCTTCCCCAGCCTTGTGCCTCGAGACAATACTGTCTCTGAGGTCTACAGACAATTCCTTTGTCTTCATGCTTGGTTTGTGCTTTGACATGCACTGTCAACCCTGGGCCCTTATATAGACAGGTGTATGCCTTTTCAAATCATATCTAATCAACTGAATTGACCACAGGGGAACTCCAATGAAGCTGCTGAAACATCTCAAGAATGATCAGTGGAAACAGAATGTACCTTAGCTCAATTTAGAGCTTCTGGAGGATTGTGTGTAGATGTTGAGCAAATAAATGAATTTAATCCATTTTGGAATAAGACTGTAACATAAACAAATGTGGAAAAAGTGAAGCGCTATCAATACTTTCCAGATGCACTGTAGATTATTCTACAGAAACCTTGTAATGAACTGCCAGTACGTTTTTTGTTATTTTACACACTTCTCTATATACACAATTTCTATATATATTATTTCTTATACATTATATTATTATTACAAACTACTAAAATGTCTATAAAAGTCACTTTGTGAGGAGTTCAACATCCCATAATGCAATTCCCCACCGGAAATAAACATAAAACTGAATCACTAAATACAGAAAATAATAATAAACATATATATTTTTTTACAATTTAGAATAATCAATTCATGTCTGTAGTTGTTTAGTTACACATGATATGTCACAGAAGGGACAGGACTCAGGTAAGTAGATTTCAGTACAGTTTATTATGGAGGATGGCAGCATATACTGTACTGTAAGCAGCTGAGTAAACAAGTGAAGTAGAATATCCGGAAGGTGGATGTGGATAACAGAAACCAAGTTATTGTCTTTGCAGGATGATAATGGAAATGGGTATCGATGATGAAGACCAGGACGATGACCAGACAAGGAACCAAGAAGACACAGCACTATAGGAACAGAGACTGGGAAACTGGAGATCACGGGAGACAAGGAAGGTAAGTAATATCGCTAAAAGCAGGGGTCACCAAACTTGTTCCTGGAGGGCCGGTGTCCTGCAGATTTTAGCTCCAACCCTAATCAAACACACCTGAACAAGCTAATCAAGGTCTTACTAGGTGTACTTGAAACACCCAGGCATGTGCGTCAAGGCAAGTTGGAGCTAAACTCTGGTCCAGGACCGAGATTGGTGACCCCTGGCTTAGAGTATTAACGCTGGTGAGGTAATGGAAGTTAGTCCTTTCTGTGTCAATCGATGGGGCGAGGTTCTGAGTAAACTGAGTGAGGGGACATTATAGTGATGGTGATGGTGATCATGTTCAAGTGCGTGATTAATTAAAATTCAGGTACTGTGATCTTGGTGTCTGATTGTGTGGAGAACCTTGTCTGACTGTGACATTATAGGCAATGCAAGTTTATTTACATAGCACATTTCATATATAGGGGCATCACAGTGGTGTAGTGGGTAGCATGATTGGCTCACAGCAATAAAGGTTGCTGGTTTGAGCCCCAGCTGAATCAGTTGGCATTTCTGTGTGGAGTTTGCATGTTCTTTCTGTGTTGGCGTGGGTTTCCTTCGAGCTCTACGGTTTTCCCACAGTGCAAACACATGTGGTATAGGTGAATTGAATAAGCTTGGCCTTAGTGTATGAGTGTGTGTGTGTGTGTGAATGTGAGAGTGTATGGGTGTTTCTCAGTGTTGGGTTGCAGCTGGAAGGGCATCCATTGTGCAAAACATATGCTGGATAAGTTGGCGGTTCATTCTGCTGTGGCGACCCCTGATTAATAAAGCCAAAAAGTAAATGAAAGCAGTTCAAAGTGATTTACATATCTTATTTGCAGACTTGGTACATAAATGCTGGCAAAAAAATAAGGTTATGCACATGAAAAGCTTTGTTTTTTTTGTGTCTTGTTTTGTATTTCTGTATATAGAAGAGCAGATGAGAAGTGAACTGCGCTTGAATGATATTTCAAGTTAAAGAAATACATTATAATAATTAGAAAAGGATGAAAAGAAGACTGTTCAAGTGGCATAGTAATATTACATGACTCATGCACTGTGTTTTGTGAGTAACAGGCTGAAATGATTTTTCATTGGAAATGTTTGGTGGATGAGATGTGGTTTTTAAAGTATGAGATAAGAGAAATGAGCTGTAATGTTTGATATTTAATCTGAGATATGACATATGAGATATAATCTGAGAAATTAGATATAATGTTTGCTATTTAAACTAAGAAATGAGTTATGATGCATGAGATATAATCTGAGGTATGAGATATACAGTAATGTATGAGATTTAGGGCTCTATTTTAATGATCTAGGCGCAAAGTCTAAAGAGCATGGCACAAAAGCATTAAGAGTGTGTCCGAATCCACTTTTGCTATTTTAAGAACTGAAAAATACGCTCTGCACCCGGTGCATGGTCTAACAGGGTTGTGCTTATTCTCTTAATGAGTTCTGGGTGTGTTTTGAGCATAACGTGTATTAAATCAATCAGAGTCTCATCTCACATTCCCTTTAAGAGTCAGTTCTCCATGGCACATTTGCTCTTTACATGGTGGACTTTGTAAGTGGAAATACTGAACGCTTCACTAGCATGCTTTTCTTACTTAGATTTTTGGTCTTGTTTCTAGTCCAAATATTTTTAAATTCTTATATCAAGAAGCATTTTCTAGACAAGCAAAACATATTGTCTTGTTTTTAGAAATAATATGGCAAAATTAAGTGAGTTTTTCCTTAAAACAAGCAAAATAATCTGCCAATGGGGTAAGCAAAATAATCTTGTTTTTCCTTTTGACATAAGATTATTTAGCTTAGCCCATTAGCAGATTATTTTGCTTGTTTTGCTTGTCTAGAAAATTCTTCTTGGTTTAGGATTTTTTAGATATTTTAATTTCAATCCTTTAATTGTTTTCACATGTAAAGATATTTATGTGTTGCTGTACATCCTGTGTGTATTAAGCAATGTGTAAGCTTTTGGACCTGTATAGGTTCATAACTAACGCACTCTGCACTGGACTTTAGAGCAGCTTTAAGTTGTGTATTTCAGTTCCTCAAAATAGCAACACTTCAACAATGCACCTTAACACACCTCCTTTATAGACTAGAACACCCATTGTCCACACAGTGGCGCGAATGGATTTGCTATTTAAACAACATGAGGTAAACGTAAAAACTACTGTTGCGCTGGTCTGAAAATAGCCGTAAATCTCGCCAAACATGTCTTGCACCTTATTGCACCGGGTGTAATGTGTGCGTGTGTGTGTGTGTGTGGGGGGGGGGGTATAATAATTATTATATTATTAATATTATTATTAATATAATAATTTGAGAAATTAAATATTATGTATGTGTGTGTTATAAGAACTTTATTAAAGTTTTGTAACTTACTGAGAATGTTACTGCAATTTTCTTGTAATATTAATTTACTAAATTTGTTCTGAGAACATTAATGTAACCTAAAATTATCAAATATTATGTGTGTACAGGGCTTTACATTAACACCTGCCAACCCGTCAAATGCGGGTGGATTTCGGTTGTGGCGGGTTAGACAGACACTCCCACTAGCCACTTTGGCTGGCTGAAACTCATTTTTAAATGGCCAGTGCTGGCTCGTCACTACAGATTAGACTGTTAGTTTATGACCGTTTGTCTTTATGCGTAATGTGATCTTAGAATCGAGAAGCAGCACGACTGACAAAAACAAAACTTTTCAAGTGAGCAAAAGAAGACAGGTGAATAACGAATGAGAGGATCACGGGCACGGTGAGACAGGCTTTCCTCACTCACTGACGAGGGCTTTAGTGTCGCGCTCACAGATGATTTGATGCGCGTGAGTGTTTAAAAGCTCCTGTGTCGTTTCCTTACTCGAAGCAACCGTAACTGGAAACAAAACTAGTGCGACGCTCGTGCACCCACAGTGCTTCAAGAGCTCGAGATTCTTTGTAAGCAGCAGCAGTTGTTGTCGCTTTCGCTTTAACCATTCTTTAAACAGATTATGAATTGGCCGAACATTAACCGTGTGCGCGGCATCATCTTTTCATTATCGTGCGCAGAGTGTTTTTTATCCGCTTTCTTTTGCCTGCTGTTATTTTTGTTCATATAGTTCAATAATCATCCTTTACAGTAATATTGCTTTAATATGTTGTTGTACACATAGTTAACTGGTGATCTGGGAGCCAGAACAGACTTGCATAGTTTTAGATGCGTGCAAATTTATATTTTTTAATTGTCAGCTGTTTTGTTGAATATAAAGTGTATGTATACTGCAGTATTTTGCTTGTTTTGACACATTATTTAACATTTTTGGCAAGAAAATCATTAGTTTGGTGTGGCCAGAGAGAAAAAGAGGTAAATCCTTATAATGTTGAGCCCTGAAAAGTCCTGTGAAAGAAAACTAATTGCAATGCGACACTTTTTTATGAAAGCATAACCCATTTGCTCATGGTCATTGAGTAAGCTCATAAGCAAAAAACAGTGAAATGAACTTGGAGGCAAGTGGACAAAACACAAAATCTAAATGAAGTCTTTTTAGCATGCCAAAGTCAAATTTATGCATATAAAATATATTTTCCCAACAACCAAATTGTGGCTAGTGAAAATAGTGAGTGGCTAGTAACAGTGGAAAACTAGTAGCCACAGTGGCTGGTAATCAAAAAAGTTAATGTCAAGCCCTGTTTGTGTATATATTATGTGTGGGGGAAACCGGAGCACCAGGAGGAAAACCACGCCAACACAAAGAGCACATGCAAACTCCACACAAAAACTCCAACTGACCCAACCGAGGCTCAAACCAGCGACTTTCTTGCTGTGAGGCGAGAGCGCTACCCACTGCACCACCGTGCTGCCCCTAGTTTATGATCTACAGAGTCAAAAGCTTTAAAAAAAGCGGGGGTAGACTGCACACTCCAGGACAGGTTTCAACACACAGACTGGAGTATGTTTGCTTCCCAGGCCACATGTGGCTCTCACACAGACATTAACAGCTACACTTCCTCTGTTCTGGAATACATCAACACCACCATTGACAGTGTTACAACCCAGAAACAGATCACCACATACCCAAATCAAAAGCCATGGATGAACAAGGAGGTGCGCCTCCTGCTGAAGGCACGCAACACTGCCTTCAGATCAAGGGATGCACAGGCCTACAGCACTTCCAGGGCTTATCTGAAGAGGGGCATCAAAAAGGCCAAGCACTGCTACAAGCTAAAGCTAGAGGAGCACTTTTCCAACTCTGATCCTCGGCGCATGTGGCAGGGCATACAGGCCATCAGCAACTACAAACCCAGCCATTCCACACCCACAGCCACAAATGTCTCCTTCCTGAACGAGCTTAATGACTTTTATGCCCGCTTTGAAAGAGACAATAATGAACCCTACATCAGGATCACTTCCTCAACCGACCACTCACCCATTACACTCACCTCCTCAGAAGTCTACACCGCACTGAGTCGGATCAATGTGCGTAAGGCTGCTGGACCAGACGGTATGCCTGGGCGCGTCCTCAAAGCATGTGCAGAACAACTCGCTGGGGTATTCACAGACATTTTCAACCTGTCCCTTAACCTAGCAGCTGTGTCAACATGCTTTAAAACCACCTCTATTGTGCCAGTGCTGAAACACTCCAGCCCAACATGCCTGAATGACTACCGCCCTGTAGCACTCACACCCATCATCATGAAGTGCTTCGAGCGGTTGGTCCTGGCACATCTGAAAGACTCTCTGCCATCCACACTGGACCCACATCAGTTTGCCTACCGTGGCAACAGGAGCACAGAAGATGCAGTCTCCATAGCGCTGCAATCTGTACTCACACACCTGGACAATAAAAACACTTACGCACGAATGCTGTTTGTTGACTTCAGCTCAGCATTCAACACTGTCATACCCTCTAAGTTAATGATCAAACTTAGAGACCTGGATATAGACACGTCTCTCTGTAACTGGGTTATGGACTTTCTGACTAACAGACCTCAGAATGTTAGATCAGACCACATTTGCTCCACCACCGTCACACTCAACACTGGTGTACCACAGGGCTGTGTGCTGAGCCCCTTCCTCTACTCCCTTTTTACCATCGACTGTAGGCTTGTGAACAGATCCAACACCATCATCAAATTTGCAGATGACACCACAGTGATTGGTTTAATCAGCAACAATGATGAGACTGCCTACAGCGAGGAGATACAGCATCTGGCCATGTGGTGCACCAACAATAACCTGCTCCTTAACACCGACAAGACCAAGGAGCTCATTGTGGACTTCAGGAAGGGACGAACAGGCTCACATGATCCCATCTACATCAATGAGATGGCCGTCGAGCCTGTATCATCCTTCAAGTTCCTGGGGACCCACATCTCCAAGGACCTTTCCTGGACCACCAACACCTCCAGCCTGGTCAAGAAGGCTCACCAGCGCCTATTTTTCTTAAGGCAACTTAAGAAGAACCAGCTGTCATCAGCCGTCTTGGTGAACTTCTACCGCTGTACAATAGAAAGCATTCTGACGAACTGTGTCACAGTCTGGTATGGAAGCTGCTCTGTTGCTGAGCGTAAGGCACTGCAGCAGGTGGTGAAAACTGCCCAACGCATCATAGGGACCACACTGCCAGCCATAGAGGACATCCAGAGGAAACATTGTCTGCGCCGAGCACGCAGTATTCTTAAAGATCCCTCTCACCCTGCTCACAGACTGTTCTCTCTCCTGCCTTCTGGCAGGTGCTTCAGGCTCCCCCAGACAATAACCAGCAGACTAAAGAACAGCTTCTTCCCCAGAGCTGTCTCCCTTTTGAACTCTGCCCCCCACTGACTTTTTGCCCCCCTAATACACCCCCCACTCCTCATAACTCAGACTCATCATAATCACTGCACTATTTAACATTTGCACATTTGCACTGATTCACTTATTTGAACTGTACATACCTACTGCACATGTACATTTGTAATTATGTTTATCTATCTGCACACTTCTGATTATTAATAGCAACCTGTACATTTATCCATCTATTGTAAATCTGTTCATAGCTAACACAACCTGTATATAATGTTCATAGTACATCCATTTGTAAATATCACCATAGTGTTTCTATAACTGCACTTTATAACTAATACCTGTATCCTGCACTTGCTGCTGTTGCACTCCTGGTTAGACCTAAACTGCATTTTGTTTCCTTGTACTTGTACATGTGTGATGACAATAAAGTTGAATCTAATCTAATCTAATTTAATAAATCAATGAATAGAGCAGCACAGGACTGTTTACTGTCTAAAGAGGATGTGATATCATTTAAGACTAGTGTAGCTAGAGTGACAGTACTGAGTCCTGATCTGAACCCTGACTGGTAATCCTAAAGAATATTATTAACTGACAAATATTGTTTTAGTTGGTCATTTATCAATGATTTAAAGACTTTTGCTAAAACCCACAGTTTAGAAATAGGACGGTGATTATTTGGGTCTGCAGGATCTTCCCTTTTAAAGATTGGTTACCATTGCAGATTTCCACATTTTAGGTATTACATGGAAGACTCTTAATCAGAGTATTGTCAGATTATTGTCGTCAGTGTAAACATACTCACTGTAATATAATGACTTGCCTGATTACCTTAACTTACCTTATTAATCTAGTTAAGATTTTAAATGTGACTTTAAGCGCTTCATTTTTTCTACATTTTATGTTTCAGCCTTATTTCAAAATGAATTAAATTCATGTATTTCCTCAACATTCTACACACAATCCCCCATAATGACAATGTGGAAAAAAGAGTTTTTAAAATTGTTGCAAATTTATTAAAAATAAAAAACCCTGAAAAATCGCATGTACATCAGTATTCACAGCCTTTGCTCAATACTCTGCTGATGCACCTTTGCAGCAATTACAGCCTCAAGTCTTTCTGAATATGATGTCATAAAGCTGATAAATCACATGTACATCAGTATTCACAGCCTTTGGCGTGAAGCTCTAAATTGAGCTCAGGTACATTCTGTTTCTACTGATCATTCTTGAGCTGTTTCAGCAGCTTCATTGGAGTTCAACTGTGGTCAATTCAGTTGATTGGACATGATTTGAAAAGGCATACACCTGTCTATATAAGGGCCCAGGGTTGACAGTGCATGTCAAAGCACAAACCAAGAATGAAGTATTGTCTCGAGGCACAAGGCTGGGGAAAGTTATAGAAACATTTCTGCTGCTCTGAAAGTTCCAATGAGCACAGCGGCCTCCATCATCCGTAAGTGAAAGATGCATGGAACCTCCAGGACTCTTCCTAGAGCTGACCAGCCATCTAAGCTGAGTGATTGGGGAGAAGGGCCTTAGTCAGGGAGGTGATCAATAACCCGATGGTCACTCTGTCTGAGCTCCAGCGTTCTTCTGTGGAGAGAGGAGAACCTTACAGAAGGACAACCATCTGTGCAGCAATCCACCAATCAGGCCTGTATGGTAGAGTGGCCAGACTGAAGCCTGGAATTTACAAAAGGCATCTGAAGGACTCTCAGACCATAAGAAACTAAACTCTCTGGTCTGATGAGACTCAAATTGAACTCTTTGGAGTGAATGTCAGGCGTTACATTTGGAGAAAACCCGGCAGCCCTCATCAACCAGGCTAATACCATCCCTACAGTGAAGCATGGTGGTGGCAGCATATACAATGACCCAAAGCACACCACCAAAATATCAATGGACTGGCTTCACAACAACTCGGTGAATGTCCTTGAGTGGCCCAGCCAGAGCCCAGACCTAAATCCTATTTAACATCTCTGGAGAATTCTGAAAATGGCTGTACATTGTTGCTTCCCATCCAACCTGATGGAGCTTGAGAGGTAATGCAAAGAGGAATGGGCAAAAATTCCCAAAGACAGGTGTGCCAAGCTTGTGGCATCATATTCAGAAAGACTTGAGGCTGTTATTGCTGCCAAAGGTGCATCAACAGAGTATTGAGCAAAGGCTGTGAATACTGATGTACATTTGATTTTACAGCTTTTTTATTTGTAATAAATTTGCAACAATTTCCAAAACTCTTTCTTCACATTGTCATTATGGGGGATTGTGTGTAGAATGTTGAGGAAATAAATGCATTTAAGCCATTTTGGAGTAAGGCTGTAACATAAAGAAATGTGGAAACAGTGAAGCGCTATCAATACTTTCCAGATGCACGGTATACGTATTTTTAAACAGAAAATTTTTAAATTACACAACACCGACCTGTTGACCTACATTTCTCTACCTGTGATTGCCGTCTCTTATAACAGCCAATCATTGATCCGTTCTCAGAAACTGGCCGATCTGAGTCCTCTTAAACCTCAAGAGTTTCTGTGCTCTTAAATGGAGCACAATGTATATTCATAGCCTTTATCTCCATCACAAAGACCAGCCGGTTTCAGGTTCTTTTTTTCCAGCCATCCTCGAGTGCAGATTATTTTGATCATAAATTGAATTATGGACCGCTCTGCTCCACGTGTGTCATTACATTATAGATAACATCAGAAAGATCCAAGCTGCGGCTCATCCTGGTTATGGTTGTAATAAGACTGTAGTAATAATAAGCCTGGTGTCTGTTTGACTGATCAAAGTCTGCTCAGGTGCAGATCATGAACACTGAGTCGACTGGAGCTTTATATATGGACGATTGACATGTGTGCGTTTACCAGACGCCCTTATCTAAAGAGGACGACTGTTTCACATAGTTAATGCTTTCTTTTGTTTTTTTATATCAGAGATGTATTGCTCGTTGTGCTCATATTTCATTTATGATTATTACTTTTATTGTTATTATTATTATTATCAGGGTGTCACGGTGGCGCACAATCGCCTCACAGCAAGAAGGTCGCTGGTTTGTGCCTCGGCTGGGTCAGTTGGCATGTTCTCCCCGTGTTGGCGTGGGTATCCTGGGTGCTCCGGTTTCCCCCACAGTCCAAACACATGCACTATAGGGGAATTCAGTAAGTTAAATTGTCCGTAGTGTATGTGTGTAAATGAGAGTGTATGGATGTTTCCCAGTGTTGGGTAGCAGCTGGAAGGGCATGCTGTAAAACATGTAAAACTGTGCAAAACATAGCACAGTGCACTGTGCACAAAACTGTGCACTGTGTAAAACATATGCTGGATAACTTGGTGGTTCATGCCGCTGTGGCGATTAATAAAGGGACTAGGCTGAAAAGAAAATAAAGGAGTGAATTATTATTATTTTTATTATTATTATTATTACTATTATTAATTTGCTTTATTTTATTTAAATATATTTTCTATTTTCTTATCTTTTTTCAGCTTTTTTCTTTATTATTCTCTCTTTTTTCCTTCCTTCTTTCTTTTTACGTTTGCCCTTCTTTCTATCTTTCTTTCTTTTTTATTTATCTTTTTTCCTTCTTTGTTTTCCCTCTTTTTCCCCTATTTTGTTTCTTTCTTTCTATTTTTCTTTGTTTTGTCTTTTCTTTCTTTATTCCTTTCTCCTTCATTCCTACGTCCTTTATTACTTTCTGCCTTTTTTTCTTTGTTTGTTTTTTCCTAATTTCTTTCTATCTTTGTCTTTCTTTCTCTTTCTTTTTTATTTTTCCCTTCTTTCATTCTTACTTTATCCTTCTTTCTTTCTTTCTTTCTTTTTCTTCTTTCCTCCCCTTCCTTCCTTCCTTCCTTCCTTCCTTCCTTCCTTCCTTCCTTCCTTCCTTCCTTCCTTCCTTCCTTCCTTCCTTCCTTCCATCTTTCCTTCCTTTCTTTCTTTTCTTCCTTCCTTTCTTTTTTCTTTGTTTGTTTTTTCCTAATTTC
>CAIGQZ010034910.1:22500767-22511396 GCA_903798205.1 Danio tinwini
CTTTCTTTCTTTCTTTCTTTCTTTCTTTCTTTCTTTCTTTCTTTCTTATATATTTTCCCTACGTTCATTCTTACTTTTCCATTCTTTCTATCTTTCTTTTTTTCTTCCATCTTTCCTTCATTTCTTCCTTCCTTTCATTCCCTTCCTTTCTAAACTGAACTTAAACTCTGAAAACTGATCTGACACTGTTTCAATTTACTATAATCTTCTTTGTGAAGCTGCTTTAACAAAATCTCCATTGTAAAAGTGCTATAGAAATAAAGGTGAATTGAATTCCTTCCTTCCTTTCTTCATTCTTTTCTTTTCCTCCTTTCTTTCTTTATCCTTTCTTTCTTTCCTTCCTACTTTCCTTCCTTCGTTCCTTTCTTCCTTCCTTCCTTCCTTTCTTTTCCTTCTTTCTTTCTTTATCATTTATTTCTTTCCTTCCTTTCTTTCTTTCTCTCTTTCTTTCTTTGTTATTTTCTTTCTTTCTTTTTCCCTAATTTCTTCTTTATATCTTTCTTCCCTTCCTTCCTTCATTGCTTCCTTCCTCCCTCCCTTTTTTCTTTCATTTCTTCCTTCCTTCATTCCCTTCCTTCGTTCCTCTTTTTTTCTTCCTTCCTTCTTTTTTCTTTCTTTCCTTCCTTCCTTCCTCCCTCCCCTTCTTTCTTTCTTTCTTTCTTTCTTTCTTTCTTTCTTTCTTTCTTTCTTTCTTTCTTTCTTTCTGTCTCTTTCTTGCCCCTTCTTTCTATATTTCTGTTTTTTTTTCTTTTCCCTTCTTTGTTTCTTTCCCTCCTTCATTCCTCCTTTTTTTCTCATTTTCCTTCTTTTTATTCTTTTCTTTCTTTATTTTCTCTTCTTTCTTTCCTTCTTTCTTTATTTCCTTCCTTCGTTCCCTCCTTTATTCCTTTTTTTTCTATCTTTTTCATATCCTATTAACTTCTATCAAATCCACTTGGCATTATATATATTATTATTTTACTCATATTTTTCCGTCCTTTACTTATCTGTATCTCCTTTTTCCCCTTTTTTTCTCCCTCACCCCTCACTTTCAGGTTAATTATAACTTATAAAACTGAAATAATTATGTTTCCAACCTAAGTTTTTCATTTTTTACAAGCTGTTTAAGTGATAATTAAATTAAAATGGCCCACAATGTAATTCATGTAAATTGCTGCTGCAGCTCCAGATGTTTATGATGTTAACACGTGTTCATCTGGAGGTGTATTAATCATGTTCATCAGTGTTTAAACATACATAACACACTGATTTGACCTTTACCAACCTCACACAGCACCTCTTCTGTAAATGTATTTGTATATGTATTATTCATAAACTCAAGGGGATGATAAAGAGAAGGCCATTAATGCTGTTGCTGTGGCGACGGATCCTTTTATATCAAGCCTTTCTTTTACAGCGCAGAATAAAACAAGTGCGTGAGTGATTCTTGTGTCTGAATGAGTGCATCTCTCTCTCTTTCTTTTCTTTCTCTTTTTACTCTTTCTTTACTCTCTTTAAGGTTGGTTTAATTTTTGGTTGGCAAAAAAAGAAGCGAATGATTAATTTTGTTGTAGGAAAAAGCCAAAATGTTGATTTACATAACAGGAAAAGAAAGGCTAAAGGGTGTAAGATTCCATTCTATCAGCCCGACATATCCGATGAACGGTCGAAGGTTAAATGCATGTACGCCTTTTTAGACCTTCTCAAAATAATTGTGTTATTTATTACAATTTATTCATATTTGTTTTCAACTCCGAATTCAGTCTGACTCTAATTTGCACAAGCAATAATTTGCTCCTTAACACCACTAAGACCAAGGGGCTCATTGTGGACTTCAGGAAGGGACGAACAGGCTCACATGATCCCACATGATGGTGAAGTTTTTTTCTGGCTGCTGTCGCCACAGGCTTGCATCATTCGATGGATTGGCTCTTTTGTGTTTGGACTCTAGTGATTATTAAACCACACTGAACTGAGCTAAACTGGACTGACACTGTTTCAATTTACTATAATCTTCTATGTGAAGCTGCTTTGACACAATCTACATTATAAAAGTGCTATAGAAATAAAGGTGAATTGAATTGAATCCAATTCACATCAATGGGATGGCCGTTGAGCCTGTCTCATCCTTCAAGTTCCTAGGAACCCATATCTCAAAGGACCTGTCCTGGACCACCAACACCTCCAGCCTGGTCAAGAAGGCTCACCAGCACCTATTTTCTTAAGGCAACTTAAGAAGAACCAGCAGTCATCAGCCGTCTTGGTGAACTTCTGTCGCTGTGCAATAGAGCATCCTGACCTGATCACAGTCTAGTATGGAAGCTGCTCTGTTGTTGAGTAAGGCACTGCAGTGGGTGGTGAAAACTGGCCAATGCATCACAGGGACCCAACGTCCACCTATTGAAGACACCCGAAGAAACACTGTCTGCGCCGAGCACGACTTCTCTCACCCTGCTCACAGTATGTTTTCTATCCTGCCTTCTGGCAGGCGCTTCAGGCTTCTCTGGACAAAAACTAGCAGACTGAGGAACAGCTTTTTCCCCAGAGCTGTCTCCCTTTTGACTCTTTTGGCCCCCTCAAACGCCCCCACACTCTCCTCATAACTTATACTCCCCATAACCACTGCACTATTTAACATTTGCACATTTAAAAATTGCACATTCATCGCACTACATTGCACTAATTCATTTCTGAATTGTACACACCCACTGTACATATCCATTTGTAATTATGTGTATCTATCTGCAAACTTCTGATTATTAATAGCAACCTGTACATTTATCCATCTATTGTAAATCTCTGTTCATAGCTAACACAACCTGTATATAATGTTCATAGTACATCCATTTGTAAATATCACCATAGTTTTTCTATAACTGCACTTTAAAACTTATACCTGTATCCTGCAATTGCTGCTATTGCACTCCTGGTTAGACCTAAACTGCATTTCGTTGCTTTGTACAAGTGTAATGACGATGAAGTTGAATCTAATCTAATCTAATCTTCAGTGACGGTCAAATTTAGACTGCATTTCTAATTAGGAATGGGTCACATCTGTCGTTGATTAATTAATATAGTGTTTTTATTTTATATCTAATCCCAAACTCTTCAGTTATACTTTCATTAGAGACCCAATGCCGCACAGAGTTTTTACACCTCAAGGTTTACGTGTTTCTCATGGACAGGATCTCGACACTGAAGTTAGTCAGAGGATGCGGGGTTAATGTGGTACAGTATGGTTCGGTACGCTTTTATGGCCATTTCCACTGTCAAAAGGTACCTTAAAGCGAACCGTACTTTACGCAGGGTTCATACACATTTTTACTACAAAAATTCCATGACTTTTCAAGGACTTTCAAGTCAATTTTCATGACCTAATGTTTCATGTAATATATATACACTGTAAAAAAAATATCCCTAATTTTACAGTTTATTTTAGGCAGCTGGGGTGCCGGAAAAAAAAGTAAAATAAAGGCCCTTATATTACAGAAATTTACTGTAAAATAACGGCCCTTAAAGGTGCTGTATGTAAGTTTTTGACTCTTCTAAAGCATAAAAATACCATAATATGTGTGCAGATATTTAAGAAACATCCCAAGTGAACATTCTTGTTGAACTGAAAAACAATGCTGAAGTCAGATATTCCAGCCTGATCTCACGAGGAAACGTAAGTATTTTACGTTTTGTCAGTTTAGTGGCTAATTCGTACGAATTCGTATGAGTTCAGTCTTACGAAAATGTACGATTTTAAAAAGGAGGCGTGGCCCCTAACCCCACCCCTAACCCCAACCGTCATTGGGTGATAAGCAAATCGTACTAATTTGTACGAATTAGATCATACGAATTCATACGAATTAGCCACTAAAACAAAAATTTACGAATTGCCGTGAGATTGCAATGGATATTCTGCTTTAAAAATGTTTTTTCCGTGCCGGAACGCTGTCTTTGTTTAGGTAAATTTAACCTGCACAATGCCAGTTTAGCCAATTATAATTCAGCACTATTGGGTGTCTTGATTGAAAACAGTGTATTTCATTCATTCATTTCAGAAAGGCTCTGAAAGCATGCGTCCGTGAACAAAAATGCAACCTCCGGTGGACAGACAACGAAATGAGACAGATTCAGTTCCACATGAGGTTATTAATTAGCGAATGATATAAATATTAGGAATGTAAACATTAGGTGAGCAGGTTACATTGTAACCACGTGTCCTAACAACACGCTTCATGACGAGATACGCAGTGATGAACAGTTCGGCTGCACCAGACGAAATACGACAGAAATGTAAATACAGCCATTCAGAAGCACAGAATATGCACTCACTCATGAAATGATAAGGTTTATAATCTAATTAATACATATTAAAGCTCTTTAACGTTATTAAATGTAGATGCTGAATCACTCATATGTGTTTAGTTCTAAAGTTCAATCTCAGACAGTTTATTGTATTTTCTAGATCTGAGGTGAACTATCTGCTGCTGCTTTCAGTATATGGCAATAAATATCCTGTAAAATGGCTTTCAAACTCACATTATTAGCATTTAACACTGAATAAAGCACATGAGGTGTACCTGAGCTGATCATTGTCAGTTTTCTTTTGTAGAAGCCGTTTCTAATATATTAATTCAAGGTGTTGGTTAGAACAAAAACTCATTTTAATATGGAAAATATTCCTTCTATCGCATGCCGATGCTTTTACTTAGAACACGACTTAAATCAGCCTTTAGGCTGGATAGTCAGGCATGTTCTGTTTGTCCTCAATCTGGCAACCTGCACTTGACCAGGCATGCAATACCTAGATCAACCACTGGGTGTCAAACTTACATCTTTAACCAGTTTACCTGATTACTGCCCTAAATTGTTCCTGTACCAATTTTTTTAAAATGTGTTGCAAGAACCAAAATTGAAATACTTGTTTGTTTTGAATAAAACAAATATATAAAAAAAGAGAAATACATTAAATAATGTTTGTTGTATTGTCTGCAATCAAATACAAGTCAAAGTAAATTTAGAAATCACTACTTTCTTTTTTTATTTGCGTTTTCCATACTATCCCAACTTTTTCTGATTTGGGGTTATAATAACTGATTTCTTATATCTTTGACATGATGACAGCACATAATATTTGACTAGATATTCTTCAAGACACTAGTATTCAGTGACGTAAAGTGACAAATTACAAATACTCAAATTACTGTAATTGAGTAGTTTTTCTCAGAAATTGTAATTTACTAAGTAGTTTTATAAATGTGTACTTTTACTCTGCAGTCACTACTTTGTATTTCTTGTCTATGGGGATTAGAAAAATCAGTCCTGTGATTCCTGTCTAATCAAATCGCACTTTGAAGGTAATTTACATCATAATGAACTACCTCAAGACATGTGCGCTTTGCATTGCAGCAAACAGGAAGCATTAAAAGTGTCCAAGAAGATGGTCAAAATCTTTACATGCATTGACCCAGAGACTGTTTAGATGCAGGTCACTGATGAGAAGATGACGGATGTTTACTGTATGATGACCAAAATGGCCTTAAACACCCAGCAGGCACAAGATATCAATCTGCCGTCAGATTGACATTGTATCCTAACGTTGCATTTTGTTTGGAAATGAAAATCAGGTTGACGTCAGAACCCAATGTCAGGCCTACCTCAATGTCCAACGTCCAACCTGAAATCAACCAAATATCAACATCTAATGATGTTACAGCTTGACGTTGTGTCAACGTTAACACTGTGACGTCTATCAGATGTTGGATTTTGGTTGCCGTACCTGATGAATAATTG
Organism: Danio tinwini; assembly: GCA_903798205.1. NCBI lineage: Eukaryota > Metazoa > Chordata > Actinopteri > Cypriniformes > Danionidae > Danio > Danio tinwini. The sequence continues at coordinate 22,506,531 of CAIGQZ010034910.1, forward strand.
TCAGTATTTGACGTCATATATGACTTTGGTTTAAGATGTTGGCTCGACGCTGGATTTTGGTCACTTTTAAACAACCTAAAATCGACCAAATTTCAACGTCATTTGACGTCATTATTGGACTTCAAAATAACGCTGTCCTTAGATTCTGGCTAGACATTGAATTTTGGTTACCTGACATCACAACCTAAATCTAACCTAATATTAACGTTTTATGATGTTGTGTGCCTGCTGGGCAATAACTAAATGCACTACAGAATGTTACGTTTACACAAAGATGCACAAATTACATGTAAACACATCAGCTTTAACAGCATAATACTCACTACTCTTGAGTACTTTTGAAAAGTCTACTTTTTACTCATACTTTGAGTCATATTTACAGCAGATACTGTTACTCCACTCACACTACATTTTTAGGCAAGTAATGGTACTTTTACTTAAGTATGATTATTCAGTACTCTTTCCACCACTGGTAGTATTCAGCTTAAAGTGACATTTAAAGGCTTAACTAGGTTAACTAAGTTAAAGTTAGGGTAATTAGGCAAGTCATTGTATAACAGTGGTTTGCTCTGTAGACAATCAGAAACAAATATTGCTTAAGGGGGCTAATAATTTTAACCTTAAAATGTTTTTTTTTTCGTTTTTTTTAAACTGCTTTTATTCTAGATGAAATAAAACAAATAAGACTATCTCCACAAGAAAAAATATTACAGGAAATACTGTGAAAAATTCCTGAATCTGTTAAACATCATTTGGGAAATACTTAAAAAGAAAAATTATTCACAGGAGAGCGAATCATTCTGACTTCAACTGTATGTAACGTTTGTCATGCCAAGAAAGCAAGTTTAAATTTGAGAGACAGAATAGAGAGAGAGACAAAATTCTGAACTGCAGCAAGCAAAATCTCTCTCCCTCTTTCTTCCTCTCTCTTTCCCTCTCTCTCTCTCTCCAGCTGATGGTGAATGAACGCTATAACAGCATCCTCAATCTCCAATGGCTGTTTCCGTAGCAACAGCAGAAGGCGTGTGGAGAGGCTGTGTATAAAAACACAGACACTTTCCAGACGACACTCACAAACTCTGCACATACACACACACTCTCTCCAGCATGCTGAGGCCGAAAGATCTCTGTCAGGGCTCCGGCACCAAAACTTTCCTGGATGCCATGCAGAGTGGCAAGGTCCACCTGGCTCGCTTTGTCCTGGATGCTTTAGATGGACGAATAATCAACGGGAAAACCGAAAACAGCCGTACGCTCCTAATGCATGCTGTTTGCCTTCAAGATAACGCATCACGCTCCAAATTCACCCAACTTTTGCTGGAGAAAGGAGCCGATGTGAACATACGAGACGATCATGGACGCACGGCTCTGAGTTTTGCTTGTGAGCAGGGATATTTGGATTCAGTGAAGCTTCTGGTGCAGTTTAATGCAGATCCTGAGCTGACGGACACATGGGGGAACAGTGCACTGATGTACGCTGCATGCGGAGGTCACAGCCAGGTTTTGGAGTTTTTAGTTCGTGCTTTTAAGAAGCTCGGTCTGCGATTAGATCGCACAAATAACGCCGGACACTCAGCAGCACAAGTTGCTGATTTCTTCGGGCACAACCAATGCGTTCAAACCCTCAACATGTGTGGAAAAAGGCTTATAAGTCCAACAAACAGCAGTGGAGATTCAGCGGAAGATCTCCGCTGGCCTAATCGACTCCCAAAACAAGTCCTGGAGAGATTCTCCAAACAAATCCAGAGCAAACATGAGGAGATCCTCCCGGCTTTGTTTCAGAGACAGCTTTGTGTTGGCGACTCTAATAATCTGAGGATTCGCTTCAGACATGAACCAAACACAAAATCTGAAGCTGAATGTGATTTATTATTCGCCTCAAAACAGATTCAAAACTCAGCGCTGAGTGAGAGCGAATCTGATGCTAAACTTTGGGGGAAATCTCCATCTTTAAACCTGGAGCTTAGAAAGCAATCCTACCAAGGAGACGTTCGAGAGACCAACAGATCTGCTAGTCGGTTTAAAAGAGCATCCCTGCAGGATGAAAAACCACTCGGGTTTTACAACACAAGCGTGCTTAATCCAGTCATTCCCAAATCATCCAGACCAAGCAAACTGCTGTGCAGTCGGGAGGAGATGCAGCCCGACAGGATCAAACCTCGCTCCTCCGGACTGTCCGGATTGGGGACCAGACTCCTGCGCAGATTCACCGCTCCCGAATTCATGCGGCTCCACAGAGACTGTCCCAGTGGGGTCGCAGGGCACGCTAAAGGGAAAATGTCTCGCTCTGAGACCTTCCCGTTCTCTCAACACCAAAGAGTGAACAGCCAGCCCAGCGTGGACAGCATCAGCGCCGTCCGATGCGAATTCGAGAACAATTCTGTCATTTTTAGCTCCTAAAATGAGCTCCGGGTGAGTGCAGCGCCTCCTGTGGGCGTTTAGAGAAGAGCAGACGTTCATTTGAAAGATGTTTATGACTATCAGAGGCCACACTGTAAAACAATGATGATTTTCTGGAAACAGTTTATATTAAGTGGACTTAACTACTACAGTTGAAGTCAAAATTATTCGCTCTCCTGTGATTTTTTTTAGTTTGTTTGTTTTTCAAATATTTCCCAAATGATGTTTAACAGAGCATAGAAATTTTTGACAGTATTTCCTTTAATATTTTTTGTTCTGGAAAAGTCTTATTTGTTTTATTTCAGCTAGAATAAAAACAGTTTTTCCTTTTTTTTTTATTAATTTTAAGGTCAATATTATTAGCCTCCTTAAGCAATATATGTTTTGGATTGTCTACAGAACAAACCACTGTTATACAATGACTTGCCTAATAATTCTGACTTTAACTGTATTTGCATCAAAAAAGAAATACAATCTGCTTACTGTGTTCATAATGAATTGGGTGGGATACGGGTCGGGTTATGGACCCGTGTTTGGGGGTAAGAGTAGGTTTAAGGGTAGGTTAAGGTGTAAGGAATGGTCAGTGATGTATTTACAGAAATTAATTACAGATGTAATTACATGCAGGTATAAAATCAATCATAAGTGCAATGTAAAAACGTATTTACACCATAAATACATTTGTAATAAATTATTAATTTCAGTGTTAATACTTATTAGTTAAGGCCACTTAATATAAAGACTAACCCACTTTAGTTTAAGTAACAATTCACACCATTTACTACTAGCTTCCCTGTTATTAGAATATAAACTGTTTAATAGCACTTATAAAGTTGATCATATCTGACATAAACTCAACTACTACCTTAATGACAATTAATAGCAGCTAATTCGTATTTTATTGAGCTAAAATTCTTAGTTATTGGTTTGTTAATGGAGTGAATTGTACATTAAATTAAAGTGTGACAAATTTTCTTTCTCAGCATTTTTTACAGATTTTACCATTTTTACAGATTAAATTTAATTAATTAATTAATTACAAATGAATTTATTAATGTATTTATTGCTGAAAACAATCAAAAATGTCAGCAAGTGTTATCAGAAAAAAGTCAGAATTATATATATATATAATTAAGTTATTAATAATAAATAAATAATTATTTAATAATTATTACTAATAAAAAAAATAATAATAATAATAATAATAATAATTAATAAAGTTGTTGTTTCACTTGGTAATTTTTTTTCTTTATTTAAACTTACATATATATATTTATTTTTTTACTTTAGCTCTTAATTTTTTTTATTGGCTTATTTATTATTTATTTTTGATCTAACCTTAATATTGATGCATTTCTTGAGAAAACAGAAAATGCATGTCAAGCTAACAATATTTATATTTTTGCACCGGAAAAACAGACAAAAAATACAAATAGCCATGTTTTTTCTTTATTATTATTATTTGCAGTGTGTATATATATATTATAAATATCCTTGTGCTTGATGAATGTAAGAACTCCAGAGAGTTTTAACCGCTGCTGCTCTCAAGGTCTTTCACTGCCTCTGTAGATTCATTAACGTCCTTCAGCTAATAATGAACTGATTTAATTATGCACTGCTAAAGATTGTCTGTGCATTAAGTACTTACATGCTTTTATGATAATGCATGCATGTACAGCTGAACACAGAATTATTCCTGCCATCCTGGGAAATTTTAATTACTTTTCAACAGGACATAATTGATTTTAAAAGGACATTATTCACAGTATTTTCCATGATATCTTTTTATATCTTCTGAAAAAAGTCATTTCTTCGGCTGCAATAAAAAGGTCAATAATATTAGCCTGTTTAAGAAAACTAATTAACCTAACTTGCTCAATTAACCTAGTTAAGCCTTTAAATTGTACTTTAAGCTGAATACTAGTATCTTGCAAAACAACTAGAAAAATATTATTGTGACGGAGTGCTATGCAGGTAAACCCCACTCCTCTGACCTCTAAAGGTGTTCTAGCAACAGACTTTAGCCTCCTTGTTAGAGAAACCGACTCTCATACAAAGAATCACTGGTTTGATCCCAGCTCAGACCGGGTTGGGTGCAGTAGGATCGGTGGGTTACACATGGGGGCTCGTCTGGGATGGGACTGAGGTTTAGGAGGGTGAGTGTAACAGAGGCCAGCTAGCAAAGTTCTATCCAGGTAAACCTCACTCCTCTGATCTTGAAAGGTGCTCTAGTGACAGACGTTAGAGGCCATGATCTTTAGCCGCCTTGTTAGATCAACCAACTCCCATGCAAAGAATCCCCAGTTCAATCCCAGCTCAGACCGGGTTGGGTGCAGTAGGACTAGTGGGTTGCACGTAGGGGCTCGTCCAGGATGGGAGTGAGGTTTAGGGTGGTGAGTGTAACGGAGGCCAGCTAGTGAAGTTCTATCCAGGTAAACCTCACTCCTCTGATCTCGAAAGGTGCTC
>CAIGQZ010034910.1:22511406-22531798 GCA_903798205.1 Danio tinwini
TCTAGTGACAGACGTTAGAGGCCATGATCTTTAGCCGCCTTGTTAGAGCAACACACTCCCATACAAGGAATCCCCGGTTCGATCCCAGCTCTGACCGGGTTGTGTTAAAATTATGTTTTAAAAAAACTAATTTAACAGCATTTGGGATGTTTAGTTTTTTAATTACATTTCACAGGATGATAATTTTGTGTTCAACTGACAACTGTGTATTTTTATAAGCCTATTTTTCTGTTTTAATCCAAAAGGAGTGACGTAAATCATCAGGCGTTTGTGATTTGTACGCAGTTTTGTAAATCTATGCATATCTCTAATGTATATAGTTTATATTCTGCATTCTTTGATAGACGAAAACTCAAAGCATCTATCTGTGAAACTGTATTTTGATAGACAAATATATAAATAAAGCACTTGTGTATGCTTTGAGCATCTGTGTATGACAAATAAAACTTCATATCTGTGTTGTTTTTATATGCATGATTTATTCTTTAAAAAAAATGTAAATGTGTATTTGTCTTTTCATCACCGACTGACATACAAACAAGCACACGACACATGTAGTGGACTGATTATTGTATCCTCATCTACACAATCACACAGAGCTGTGCAAACTGAAACGGGCCGACACACACACACATACAGATGAGTGCAAAACAATACACAGGAGATCAGAAAACACTGTTAAACATCACATATTCACTGTTTACTTAGAAACTCATCTCTGCATATTCATACTAGAACACTGATTTTGAACACATTTGATAAAATACTATAGTAATTTATAGTGAATACTATAACATTCATAAACTATACTATAGTAAAGTGTATTATACTGTATATATTAAGGTCTCTAGAATAAATGCTATGAATGCTATATATAGTGACATGATAACACTTCAGTTTGTACTACAGTAAACTGGTGTATTGTAGTATACACCTTAGAAAACTACAGTATTGTGTCATTTGTTTAAATTACTAGCTATAGTGTTACCAAAGCAACCATAAAAGTAGCTCAACTATTGTTGTTGTGTTACTATTGAATCACCATGTCAGATTAATTAAAGTATGTTATGATAATATGGTTCAAAAACAGTACAGTATTTACTTTAAATTACTATAGTATTGTTTCATATGGGTCATAATAGTGCATCAGTCAAAAATCAGAAAACCTTTGGCTAACGTTCTGACAAGGTTTTTAAATTTTATTAATAATATACTCATATTCATTCAGTTATCTGGTCTCAACCATAAGCACAAAAAAATTGATAAATCACTTGTGGACCTTTTTGTAATTAATTTAATATGCTGCAGTCTTTTAAATGTTACTGTATGTTTACAAAATTAGAACTGTACCATAATGTTCAGTAAACGCTTACTGGGTGTATGCAATATGTCAATAACTGCTGCGTAATTCACATACTGTCCGACCTAAAATAGTATCGGAAAATATAATTTGTATGTCTCAAACCGTAGTAGGTTGAAAAGAGTATGCCAATCGTTCGGGGATCTCTGGTAGAAATCGTCCGTACAACGAGCATTACAAATACGCAGGTAAAACAAAATGTAAACAAACAACAAAGATGGCGGACGCGCGAGACCGGTCAAGTGGAGAAGCTTTCGTAAAGGTGTTTGAAATGGCTGTTAATTAATATCTAGCCAACTGGGAAATAGTGTGATCCCGTTTTCCTTGTTATAATTCATCTGCAACAATGATGTGAACGTCTAAAGACGAGTTTGGACATTATAACTTCTGAATGCAGAATTATCCAAAGACCTGAGGAGATTTTTCTGCATGAAAGACTCGCGAACGGGAGATTAACCTGCTGCTTTAATCTCCAATAAGGTAGGAAATTAAATAAATATTAAATAAATGTGGATGATGTGTGGAGATGATTGACAGGGGACGGTAATAAGCAACATAACGGGCAGTTAATGAGGAAGTAATTCAAAGGTTGCATACTCCTTACACACTCAAAGGTAGGCTACACTTAACATCTTTTGGACGTAGTATAAGTACTGTAGGTGAATTGACACGCTTTTGTAAAACTAGGAGCTGCATAAACATTCTTGTGAAACACAAAAACATTGACTTTATGAAGATAAACAACATAATAGTGATTAATTGATCATCATACTGCATACAAAACAAAGTCCAGCATATTATAAAAGTTCATGCCAAGAAACAAAGATCAGATAAATAGTCTTTCTTGCAGTGACATTTACAGAACGTCATGTGATCTTTAATAATGTTTGGAAAATATTACCAAAACAGCATTATTCATAAAAATAGTTATGTTAGGAATTATTATATTATGAATATTAAAAAATTGATTTAGTTGAGTAAAAGGTTTAAATGTTACTAATTGTTTTAGAGGGTTGAAGATGCAGTGGTCACATTTTTACAATAAGCTTGTATTAGTTAATGTTATTTATTCTCTAGCATAAACCAACAAAGAACAATACATTTATAACAGTATTTACTAGTCTTTGTTAATGATAGTTAATGAAAATAAAGTCATTCATTGTTAGTTCTTAACTCACAGTGCATTAACTAATGATAACATTGATTTTAATAATGCATTAGTAAATGTTAATGATTAATAAACTCTGTACAAGTATTGTTCATTCTTAGTTCACATTAGTAAATATATTAACTAATGAAACTTTATTATAAAGTGTGACCAAAGTATTTTTTTCCATAATGTTTGCTAATTGATTCATTATCATTGCATGACAAAATAAAACTAAATTAAATAAAAAAGACAACATTAAAAATAATTAAAACATAATTTAAAAAAAGCATTCAGAGAATACTGGAAACAGCAAAATATTGTTCCTTAATATTTGTATAATAAAAAAAAACTATTAAAACTGGTGGTTTTGAACATACAATGTTCAGAAATTAAATTTTTATAACTGCTGTGGTCTTTTGTAAAGCAAAGATCACCATAAATCTCCTTCAAAATGACCTCAAGTACAGTGAAAAAGCAAAGCAAATGCGGATTGAGAAAAACATAATAGAAATTATCTTCATTTTGCATAATGTACATACAGTAGGTTTAGTGCATGTGTGAACGGCCCCAAACAAACCAACACCCCCAACTTTCTCTCTCCTGCTGTCTTTTAATCTATAAGTATGACAATTTAGGAAACTTCACAGTACAACAGGTAGGATGCCAAATATCACAATGAACGGTGCATCCGAAATGTAAACATACACACATACACACATTTAGAAATCTGATATATGCAAATTACATATAATACATTCAAGTTCATATTTAGATATCATATATATATATATATATATATATATATATATATATATATATATATATATATATATATATAGTTTTTTGCAAAAATTGCCATTTACTTATATATATAATATATTAGCGATAATTTTATGTTTATATAAACACATATTTAAATTATAGATGATATATTTCAACATATACATACATATTTGTAATTTCAATGGTTGTAAAATATATATGTAAATATGTATATATGCTATTTTTGCTAAATTTTGATATATGACATTAAATGTATGTGAAATCCAAACATGAACTTGTTTGTCATATATGTAATATGCATATATTGCTATATATCAGATTTCTATATGGGTACAAACACTCACACACAGACACAAACCCTTCCTTCTCACAGAATTAAATAACTCAAATACGGCTGTTTTTCCTCTGCTTTGATTATGTACATTATTTGATCTTCTGAAACCTTTACAGTAAAATCATCTCCTCAGATGCAATATTTACACAGTTTACAAACCATTCGCGGCACACTTTCCAAAAGCAGGTGCTCATCGATCCACTGTAAAATCAATAATTATAAATAATAGTTCATTAGGATATTTACAGCTGGTTACTTACAATGGCTCATAAAAACGTTTTGCACCGGTCAACAAATGACATCGATTTTGGAGAAACACTTTCGCTCCTCAGATTAAGATTCAAGCCACTTTTTAGCCATGCAATCCAGTCAAACGCAGGTAACATATGAGCGACTGGGGCAGAAAATCTGTCTTCAGATACTATCTGTGCTGATTTTGATCAAATATTGGCATTTATGTGTAAAAAAGGTGCTGAAAATGTTCATTGGCATTGGACATTGAATCAAAAGTGAGTGATATGACCAAAATATATTTGTTTAATAATATATTATTATTATTTTCCTGAAAAATTAATACAGTACAAATATCTAAACATTTGTTTAATCTAAAATATATTGTCTTATTTTCTTTTAAAAAGTCAATTCAAGTCAATGCTTTCTGGAACACAGACAAAATGCCAGAAAATAAACTTGCTTTCTCTTTTAGGGTTTAAAATTATTTTAAATTAAACATTTAATATTGATAGATTTTTTAAAACAAAAAAATATGGTTTATGATTCACCAATGAAAAAACAGAGTATTTTTATTCTTATTTATCATGAAAGAAATATTAATTTTAAATATGAACAATATTACACGAGTAGCATTGTGATATGGCTGTATCGGCACTGGTGGGAGGCGTGCATTGGCTCGAGTCAGCAGACTGAGTGCCTTAAGGACGATTTATACATCTGCGTCAAGCGCACGCGTATGCTATGGCTCCCTACGCGTGGACGCATAGCCCCTTGCCGTGGCCGTCAGCGATGTTGATGCGCACCTCTCAAAAAATGTACGCATAGCGCAAGCTCTGTAATTGGTTGGTTTGGTAGCGCTGACGAGTGTGGGCGGAGGTGAGAGCTGCTCGCTAGATGCAATGAGTGTTTACAAGTGTGGAGTCTCGTGAAGGAGCTCCAGATGGAGACTGTTGTTTTGTGTTTACCTTATGATTAAAGTTGTTGCACGTCCGCCAGCTCCCGCCTCAAAATGAGCAAATTTGAGCCACTTGTACATTAAGGAAGTGTTCAGAAAAAACAAAACACCAGCGAAGAAACTCGACACAGAGAAACATAAACACCTACTGCCAGCTAGTGTTTCGGAAGTGTATTGCAGAAAAACAGAAACATCGCGCAAAAGTATAAATGCACGGCTACGCGCAAGGCTTGCGCCGTGGGTCACGCTGATCACTTGACGCAGAAGTATAAACCAGGCTTTAGTGTCCCACCAGTGATGATATACAGCCATATTGCACTGCTACTCGTATAATATTACGTTTATACAACAGTTTGACGGCATTTAAATAAAGAAGAAAATCAAACACGGAGAGTCTCAAAAACCCTGTTGTACGAGGAACTACTTTCTTTTGGCTTTCATTCACATCTGCAGCTGACGTCAGAACAGCAGAAAGCGTTGCTCATTTACAAACATCATTTTAGAGCTAGTGTTTGAATGATTCTCAAGCGTAATGTCTAAAATAATGACAAAACAGGTGATTTTGCTCACATTTTAGGATTATAAGTCTGAACGGCATGAAATGCCTTCAGTCTACAGAGATTTTCCAGCATTTCTCTGTTGCCATCAGCAGATCACAATAATTAACCCTGAAAAAGCCAAAGCAAATCAAACACTACCAGATTACTATGGTATACAGCCAAATATACGCTGGCTTTTTAACAGCACTACAAAATACAAAAGCAAGAGATCGACTTAGAGTGCCACTTACAAGGAATTATTATGTCTATGTACTATGTCGCCATCTTGTGGCGGAACGTCAACTGTCAATTTCTTTGCTCTGCTGATGGCTGCCAACGTGCTGAATCTCCGAAATTATAAATATTTAAAATAGGCACTATCCTTATAAATAAATTGCATATTTGCAATCTAAACAACTACATTCTCAAATAAAAAAGCCTCTAAAGTACATGATGTTGTCCAACAGCTGCAATATTTGTCAAACTGTGATGAGCCTATTCTTCTGCTTATCATGTAGGCGGAGTAATACACAAGGGTGAATAGGCTGTACGAGTGCTGATATTGCAGAATATCGCACCGCTATCAGCCAGTCAGATTTGAGAACCAGACAGAACTGTTGTATAAATGTATACATGCTTGTTGACTTATTGTGAAGGATTCATTGGTGCATATTATATTAAAAACATTATCAACATTAAACTAATTAAAATTTTAAAGGGAAAGCAAGTTTATTTTTCTGATGCTTCTGGCAATTTGTTTTTCTTGTTTTCATCAAAAAACTCAATTCTGAAGAGTTTATCAGCTCTCAAGATTTAAAGCCTAAGATATTTGTTCTTGAAAATGACAAAAATACTGAAGAAAAATACATTTGTTGAAGCGACAAAATGCATTAAAATCTGATCTGAGCCTAAAGCTTTTTGTAATTTATCCAAATTACATGTGACGCAAATCAATTTTACTATATATATAATTCTATACTGTAGATAAATAAAAATTAAGTTAATACTTTACAATATATTTCAATTAGTTAATGCTAGCTAATTCATTAACCAGAGTTTGTTACAGTACTTTTATTAAGATGAATTATTTAAACTGCTAATTATTTATTGTTAGTTTATTATAGCTCAGGTCCAATAAATAACTGTTCATTTGAATATTGTATTAGTAAATGTTGAAATTATGATTAAGTAAGGAGTAATTGCAACACAGGCTTATTGTGAATATGTACCCCCATATACATTTCTGGAGAGCGCCAATTATGTAGCCAGAGCTACGTATGGCTGCATTTCTTTGCTGTCGTTCAGCATTCTCCAGCTTCCGGTGCCTAGACTGCAGCTCTGCACAAGACGTTTGGCCATAGGAGAAATGGTCGTGCCCAACTGAGCCTGGTTTCTCTCGAGGTTTCTATCCTTCACTTACGCCAATTGGTGAAGTTTTTCCTCGCCGCTGTCGCCTCTGGCTTGCATGGTTCAGGACTTGTAGAGCTGCACATCGTTGGATTACTCTTCAGTGTTTGGACTCTCAGCAGTGAATATTAAACCACACTGACCTGAACTAAACCAAACTGAACTTAAACTCTGAAAATTGAACTGACACTTTAAATTCACTATAATCTTCTATGTGAAGCTGCTTTGACACAATCCACATTGTAAAAGTGCTATACAAATAAAGATGAATTGAATTTAATTGAATTTCATCTTTAAAATGAACGCTACAGGACAGCATGATGTCGGATGTCGGTCAGTCAGTCGACAGCGGCCTCTGGTGGATTTGGTGCACACAGCAGTCTCTGGTGGATTAGCGAAAACAAAAACTGCAAAAAAACATAGCTCCTTGGAGGTATTTCGAGCTCTCCAGAAATGTATATGGGGTACATATCAATAATGAGCCTGGGTTGAATAATTGATGTTGGAACCAATTAAATTATATAAAATAATGCACACTGGAGATATAACAGTGGCTGTTACACACATCTGTCATAATATTTCAAGAACCAGAGTTGATTATTCCTCTCATATTATAAAAAGTGTAAATAATGCACACTCCCCTTTGTCAGGATGTGAAGCAGTATCATTACAACTCTGGCATGCATCATTTTCTCATAATCCAATGGTCCGGAGTGAAATATTCTGCTTATTCTGTAGTTTCTACAGTTAAAGCCACTGTTAAGATGTTGTATTTAAGACTTTATTTGTCAGGTTTTTGTCCTCAAACTGCTCCTGTGTGTCGTACTAGTTTCTTAAACATCTCATTCAAAGCCTTCTGTTGTGTTTTAATTTGTTTGTTTTTTTGTTTTAGTTACCTGAAATCATTCGGCGTAGTGATATGGAGCTGTAATGTGCTCAAGACCTGCCGGAACTACTTTAGCTGTGTTTAATTGAAAAAAATGGCTTGGAATTCTCACCAGCCAATCAGAATCAAGCATTCAACAGCCCTGTGGTATAAATTATATGACTAAAGGATTAAAAGTAAATTGTATCTACTAATAAAGTCGGTGCAGCTGTTTAAACCAATGGTGAGATCAAAATCAGTATATTAATGCATTATAAAATGCTTTCATAGATCCAAAAATATGTGCTCAATGAACTCAAACATGAAACAGATAACTCTGGTTTCTGTCTCCGGAAATTCCAGAGTCTCGATTATGCTGAAAATGAGCAGCTTTACCCTGAATATGTGGCATTTTCAGTCACATTTCACTGCCTGTAACCACCTACAATGGGTAAAATAAGTAATTAACACGTAACCATTTTTCTTAGAAAACATATTTTTAAAGGTGCTGTTGACTTGAAATTGTCACCAGATGTCAGTAACAACCAAAGTAATCCATACGTACATGGAAAACAAAACTAATCAGTTTAGAAATGAAGTTATGTGTAATACAATAAAATGACACAGTGAAAAAACATTGAACACATGAAGAAAGGGAGGTGTAAATAGGCATGGAAAGCAGCTTAGATCTCAGAATCAGTAGTTCTTCAGCACATTGATGAATGTATAAATGATTATCTGCTTCAGAATCGCCTTCATTACCTGAAGATGAAGATTTTAGCAATATAATGATCCCAAACACAGCCAAGAAAACTCTCGACTGCTTTCAGAAAAGAAAATAAAGCTGCTAGAATGACCAGCCAATCACCTGAGCTGAATTAAAGACTATAGAATACACCAGACAGGTCACTTGTGTAGTTTTGAATGGAGAAAAGTGTAACGGTCAATATGGTTAATAAAGCACCGCCCCTTCGAGTATAGGAGCCAATCATCGATCGCTATAGACTGAGGATTCTGCAGGGGAGGGGCTTGGTCCAGACGTGTGCTTTTACAACAGTTTCTGCAGCTTCATTAGCGATCCTCTGGGGTTTTGAAATTGCTCTATCTCAGTGAATACTTGCTTCACAGACATGAGAAATATATCCCCATAACGCTTGAAATCTGTGCTTTTAAATGAACCAAAAACTGTTGAAAACAAATGTTCTCTAGTTTTGTAATCTGTATGAAACGAACATGAGGTACAGTTCGTTCTGTCAAATGCAAATCAAATTACAGCAATTACTGGAACGCCGACAATCTTGTAAATAAAGAGTCGCTGTCATTTTGGGAGGAGATTTGCCATTAAGACTAATTTCTAAATATGATTCTAAATATGAAATTTAATCGTTAACTTGGTGAACAGTTTTTGGAGAATTTGATGTTTCTCCATTCAAACTGAATGCTCAAACATACTTCCATCAAATATGGCCACCGAGTGAAATACCTTCTGCTTTGGCGGAATCCAGTAGAAAATAAGAAATAAGAAGATTATATTTGATAAAAATAAAATAAAGCAATGCATGTAGCTCTGTAGTTCTCCATACAAGAGGCATCTTACAAAAAAATACCTTTTATATAAGGTATTAAACACATTTCAGTAGCTCAGTATTTTCTCCTTGTGTCATTTCATTATTACACATATTTTTGTCATATTACACATATTTTTTATTTGTCTAGTAGCTCAGGTCCATTAAATAACTTAATTTAAATAACGTATTAGTAAATGTTGAAATTATGATTAAGTAAGGAATAAATGCAACACAGGCTCATTGTGAATATGTACCCTCATATACATTTCTAGAGAGTGCAAATTATGTAGCCAGAGCTATGTATGGCTGCATTTCGTTATTAAAACGAACGCTACAAGGTGGTATGACGTTGCTGATGGCTTCTTTTTTTTCTGCGATATCAGCTGTCCGCATACCTCTGTTTGGATGGCTTTTCCATTGTTACAAGTTTGCCCAGTAGCTTGCCATGTACGTTGGCGGACTTGAGACAGAAAGAGTTGTTGACCGCGATGACGGGGTTCGTGTTTACTGAAGAACGGTTCCAGAAAGCAGGTAAAGCAAAAAAAAAATGCAAAAAATAAAATAAGTAAATAACAGGGTGAAAATAGATAAGATCTGAAAACGTAGTAAAAACCAGGCGGCCGCGAGGGTCTTTCTTTTTCTGGATTGCTTTTGACAACACTGTCGATCGGTTGGTCCAGAGAAACTTGAGATCTGAAAAGGTGCACACAGTGGCCTCTGGCGGATTCGTAAAAAACTGCAAAAAAAATTTAGCTCCTGGGATGTATTTTACACTCTCTAGAAATGTATACAGGGGTACGTATCAGTAATGAGCCTGGGTTGATTTTTGTTATTGTTTTACTAATGTTTAGGATTTTACCAAAATGTGGATCAAATTATTGCACTGAAAATAAGAATAATTTCTTTTAAGGTATGTGGTTGAAAACAATTTATATGGGCTGAATTTAAGCAAACAAATTACCCTAAAACAAATTAGTAAATCCAATTAATAAATTTTTTCTGTGTGTCAGCAGCTCCTAATATATTGACCAGAAAAAATCCTGACGTGTTCAATACTTATTCTCCCTGCTGTAAATGTGGTCGTGCAGCAGAGAATGGTGTGTATCTCTGTCATCTGCTCATCATGTCCATCTGTCCTGTGTCTCCGGGACCGTCAGCAGCTCTGCGGCGGACAGCAGATCATCCAGACCGTGGTTCTAGTTCCTGTCTCAGCAGCGGGACATGCGCTTGCGATACTGCTCCACCAGGGGCACCAGGCACTGCGGAGAACTAGCCTGCAGGAGGAACGGATGCTCCAGCAGATCTGTGGCGCTCGCTCGCTCCAGAGGATCACGTGTCAGCATACGATCTAGAAAGTCCTTCAGCATTGGAGACACCTGCACACACACACACACACACATATAGTTTTGTTTATTATCATTTATTATTACCTTTCCTGAATTATTAACCCCCCTGTATATTTTTTTAACCAATTTCAAGAACACATCTCTAATCATAATATTTTAATAACTCATTTCTAATAACTGACTTCTTTAATCTTTGTCATGATGACAGCAAATAATATTTGACTAGATATTTTTCAAGGTACTAGTATTCAGCTTAAAGTGACATTTAAAGGCTTAACTATGTTAATTAGGATAAAGTTAGAGTAATTAGGCAAGTTATTGTATAACAGTGGTTTGTTTTGTAGACAATTGAAAACAAATATTGCTTAAGGGGACCAATTAAAATAGACCTTACAATGTTTTTTAATAAAAAACAGCTTTTATTCTAGCAGAAATAAAACAAATAAGACTTTTTTCCAGAAAAATATTATAGTAAATACTGTGAAAAATCCCTGAATCTGTTAAACATCATTTGGGAAAATTTTGAAAAAGAAAAGAAAAATCACAGGAGGGCGAATAATTTTGACTTCAACAGTATGTTGGTTTTGGTGGTTTATGAGGACTCTACATAGCCATAATGTATTTTATACTGTAAAAAATGCTTATTAGGTAGCCTTACCCTTAAACAAGGAGTGTCCAAACTCTGCCCTGGAGGGCCGGTGTCCTGCAAGTAATCTTTTTAACAGGTTTGTATAATGAGGACACAGGGTGTGTCCTCATAAAGCACCTCATTGTTATAATTGGTCATAGCCATGACATTACACAAATTTATGTCCTTATAAACCACCATAATCAGTAAATACGTACACACGTGCAGTATTTTAATAACAGAAGCAGCACGAGCAAAAAGTCCCAGTGCTCCCTATGGCTAATCCACCCCTGCAAACAAGACCTAAGATTTCAAGAGTTCACACTTAGATATTGTTTGATACTATTAGCTGTTTGGCACCCTGTCCCGGGAGAGAAAAGGAATCTGAGATCAGGTAGGTCTGTAAGCTCCTCCTGGTAAAGTAA
The DNA here is from genome assembly GCA_903798205.1 of Danio tinwini. Lineage (NCBI taxonomy): Eukaryota > Metazoa > Chordata > Actinopteri > Cypriniformes > Danionidae > Danio > Danio tinwini. The sequence continues at coordinate 22,523,001 of CAIGQZ010034910.1, forward strand.
GAAAAGGAGGAGATGGGGTGGACGGATGATTCTTCAAAAATGAAGATAAGAAAAGTAAGGTGAAAATGGGCTATTGATTGTAGGTTTGGATTGATCTGATTAGTTTACTGAAGTTTTCGGATGAGAAACCAGCCGAGAAAACAGTCGTGCTTCTCATGAAAATAGTTTATAAAACTTTACTTGGGGTGACTTTAGTGCAGCTAGTGCCCTAAGAGACCTCAGTATAGCCCATAAACAACACATAAACCTCAAACTAGCAATGTGAGCTAAAAAATCAATATGGTTAGTTTTGATTTCATTTGTACTTTAATATAGCACTTGACATTGGCTATTTTTGCGTATTTGTGTGTTAGAGTTCTTGTGTTGACATTCTCCTCTCACCTGATGGACATTTCGCACAGTCGGTGCATGTTCATCTCTCAGTCTCTTCATCGCCGCCACAGGAGTTTCACTGAAGTATGGCGGTTCTCCATCCACCATCTCCACCACCATGATGCCAAGAGACCAAACATCCACCTGTACATACAACACAGGTATTATTAGCTTTATTTACATGCATCTCACAGTAGCTATGTTTCCATCCACCTATTTTTATCTGCATTTTGGAACATTGCACGTGCATACATTTTGAAAATGCACATAAAAACCTTTAACTGAGTTGCATAAACTTTTTATCTGATGAGAACAAACTCATTTAGTGAGTAAATGTGCATGTGCATATGTATGCATGATATGATTTAGTTTAAAAAGAAGCTGGTCAGATATTAATGTGTGTTTCAGGGACTTGGGATCTGTAAAACTGCATTTTTTCATATTAAAAATGTTGCCAAACTTTAACATATGCTATCAATGTCTGATGCGGAAAAGCTTATTCATGCTCTCATGACCTCTTGATTTAGATTATTGTAATGAGTTACTAGGCGGTTACCCTGCTGACCTAATTAACAAACTTCAGCTAGTTCAAAATGCAGCTGCTAGAGTGTTTTCTAGAACACAGAAATATGATCATATTACTCCAGTTCTTTCATCATTGCATTGGCTCCCTATTAAATATTGTATAAATTGTACAATTTTATTCACTACCTACAAAGCCCTAAACAGCTTAGCTCCTCAGTATTTGGAGGGAGCTCCTGGTGTGTTATAGCCCCTCATGTCCACTATGCTCAATTCTGGACAATTAATCAAAATCAGCTGTAGGGGGTAGATCTTTCTCATATATGGCACCTTAACTCTGAAACAGCCTTCCTAGCACAGTTCAGGAAGCAGACACACTCCGTCAGTTTAAAACTAGATTAAAGACACATCTCTTTGCATTAGCACACACATGAAACACAAATGCTGTTGAAATCCAAATCCTCTAAAGGATTGTTAGTCTGCATTATTTAGGGCAACCGGAGCCAGGAACACTTCCCTAAAGACTTTATAATTTAAACGGCATCTGCGCTTATGTTAGTCTGTTTCTTATTATTCCCGAGGTTTCCATAATCCTGGACCAGGCCGTATCCTGAGCAGCTGCTGTGGTGGTTATGGAGGAGTGGAGAGCACAAGACCGATCCCATTAAGACCCCAGTGACAGACAAGTCCCGCATTGATCCTGAAAGGCCAGCCTGTACACCAGCCTGTGACTTCTCCCACCTGCAGCTTCTCCACGATGAACGTCCAGTGCTCTCCAGCCTCTGACGCCTTAAACTCTCAGCAGTGAATATTAAACCACTTTGAACTGAACTGAACTGACACTGTTTTAATTCACTAGAATGTGAAGCTGCTTTGATACAATCTACATTGTAAAAGCGCTACAGATATAAACATGAATTGAATTGACTTTGCAGCTTTCCATGTTTCCAGCTTTCCATTGTTGCAGATCTGAAATTTTGTTCTGCTGATTGTAAAAGGCCTAAGCCCTCCATCAGTCCGTCATCACAGTGCTTCAGTATAATTATTCTTCTAATATTTCCTCCAGAACTGTCTTGAGCATCTATCTGCTCCCCCAAAAGAGCGTCTCGCACCTCCAAAAGCCACCGCATTCACCGTGTTCATTGCATTTCGTCTTCGTCTTCTGAGGCGCAGCTCATTTATTAAAGAACAAACACCACAGTTGCAAATCCCAACAGTGCAGCAAACTTCACTTCTCTGACTGACATTTGTGCAAGCTTAAGTGATGATTCTGTTCTTATTTGATTGTCATTAGATGTAAACGCTGCTTTTTTGGCAAATGTTTGATGCAGTATTCCAGTATTGTGCATAAATGTAATTTGCATCTTTAGGTGAAAACATAGCTAGTGATGTGTATTTGTTTTGTTGGTCTGTACCTCGGTTCCATATGGAGATTTAGAGATGACTTCAGGAGCCATCCAGTACGGCGTTCCCACCAGAGACTTTCTTTTCGGGATATCTTTACTGATCTGAGCGCAGAAGCCAAAGTCTGACAGCTTGATCTAGACACACAGAGACGAGAGGTAGGAAACACTGAAGACACATACATTTGTTGCATTGACTTTCATTTTGAAATAATAATAATAAGTAAAATAATATACAAATGACAATGGTTAGCACTGTCGCGCCTCACAACAAGAAGACCCTGGATCAAGTCTCTGCTGGGTCAGTTGGCGTTTCTATGTGGAGTTTGCATGTTCTCCCTGTGTTGGTGTGGGTTTTCTCCCAGTGCTCCAGTTTCCCCCACAGTCCAAACACATGCATTTGGATGAACTAAACTGGCTGCAGTGTATGAGTGTGTGTGTGTGTGTGTGTGTGTGTATGTGTGTGTGTGTGTGTGTGTGTGTGTGTGTGTGTGTGTGTGTGTGTGTGTGAATGAATGAGTGTGTATGGGTGTTTCCTAGTACTGGGTTGCGGCTGGAAGGTCATCCGCTGTGGAAAACATATGCCGGAATATTTGGCGGTTCATTCTGCTGTGGTGACATTAAATAAGAGACTAAGGTGAATATTTCAGAACCCCAGGTTGCCTTGATGGAAAAACAGTGCATTTTATTTCAGTCTTAAAAGCTGCCTCAATGTGTGTGGATGAAGCTGAAAACGTGACCTCTGGAGGACAGTAGTAACCTCAGAAATAAGACCCAGATTCAGAGTTATAAAAAACAACATGAATTGATTTGGGGTGGGATGGGGTGTAAAAAAACCCTTCTCGATATACTGAATGGAATATCTCTGCAGTTTCTCGGCAGCAGAAGTGGTCATAGTTGGTAAAGTTAGAGTGCAGTGAATGGGATAGTACAACAAATCATTTTTTTACAATCTTAATTGCTTAAATATTAAAGAAAAACTCCACTATGGTGTTATCAAGACTTTCAGAAGAAGGAAAGCAATAGTGTGAGACTGATAACGGCAGCCAGAAGAGAGAATAATGTCAGATTTACTGTCCTGCCCTCATAGACACTGCATCAGAAACACCTCACACAAGCGGTTATTCGTTTTTTGTGTAATTTGATGCATTCATTCATTCATTCATTTTTCTGCCGCTTTTCCGGAGCTGGGACCGGGTCGCGGGGGTAGCAGTCTTAGGAGAGAACCCCAGACTTCCCTCTCCCCTGAAACTTCCTCCAGCTCCTCTAAGGGGATCCCGAGGCGTTCCCAGGCCAGCCAAGAGACAATCCCTCCAGCGTGTCCTGGGTCTTCCCTGAGGCCTCCTCCCAGTGGGACATGCCTGGAACACCTCCCTAGGAAGGCGTCCATGAGGCATCCGAAACAGATGTCCGAGCCACCTCAACTTCTCTCGATGTGGAGGAGCAGCGGCTCTACTCCGAGCTCCTCTCGAGTGACAGAGCTCCTCACCCTATCTATAAGAGTGCGCCCTGCCACCCTTCGAAGGAAACTCATTTCAGCCGCTTGTATCCGAGATCTTGTCCTTTCGGTCATGACCCAAAGCTCATGACCATAGGTGAGAGTAGGAATGTAGATTGACCGGTAAATCGAAAGCTTTGCCTTTTGGCTCAGCTCCTTCTTCACCACGACGGACCGATACATCGACCGCATTACTGCTGCCGCTGCACCAATCCGCCTGTCAATCTCACGTTCCATCCTTCCCTCACTCGTGAATAAAACTCTGAGATACTTGAACTCCTCCACCTGGGGTAAGGACTCTCCTTTAACCTGGAGATGGCAAACCACCTTTTTCCGGTGGGGCACCATGGCCTCGGACTTGGAGGTGCTGATTCTCATCCCAGCCGCGTCACACTCGGCAGCAAACCGTCCCAGTGCATGCTGAAGGTCTATGCTCGATGAAGCCAACAGAACAACATCGTCTGCAAATAACAGAGATGAAATCCTGTGGTCCTCGAACCGGACTCCCTCCAGCCCAAGGCTGCGCCTTGAAATTCTGTCCATAAAAATTATGAACAGAATTGGAGACAAGGGCCAGCCCTGCCAGAGTCCAACATGCACTGGAAACAAGTCTGACTTATTGCCGGCAATGCGAACCAGACTCCTACTCTGTTCATGCAGGGATGAGACGGCCCTTAACAGAGCGCCTCTGACCCCATATTCCCCGAGCACCCTCCACAGAATGCCACGAGGGACACGGTCGAACGCCTTCTCCAAGTCCACAAAACACACGTGGACTGGTTGGGCATACTCCCATGAACCCTCGAGCACCCTGGTGAGGGTATAGAGTTGATCCAGTGTACCATGGCCCAGACAAAAACCGCATTGTTCCTCCTGGATCCTAGGTTCAAACATTGGCCAGATCCTCCTCTCCAGTACCCTGGCATAGACTTTCCCCGGGAGGCTGAGGAGTGTGATCCCCCTATAGTTGGAGCACACCCTCCGGTCTCCCTTCCTAAAAATGGGAACCACCTGTACTGTCCCCAACCTCCATGCAATATTGTAGATGTAATTTGATGCAAAGATGATATAACCCAGCAAGCACACAACGTCATAAGACGTTATTTTTAGGTTAGATTTAGGTTTTGACATCAGGTGACTAAAATTCAATGTTTAGCCGGTGTCTAAGGACAACGTTATTCATCAAATACTGACATTTATTCGTTAAGTATGGCGACTAAAATACAACGTCTGATAGATGTCGTAATGGTTACGTCCACAAAACGTCAAGCTGTATTATTATTAGATACTGTCACTGAACTTTCCTTTCAGCTCCACACAAATTTTTCTGTTTTTGTTCTATTTTTTTATTCTGTCTTTCACAGGTCAATAAAGACCTTGCATCTGGATCCTTATTGTTATTATTTTTTGAGGAGCATGACAGATACTTGGTTGATTTTAGGTTGTACATTAGACATTGACGTCGGCTTGACATTGGGTTCTGACGTCAACCCGATTTTCATGTCCAAACAAAATGCAACACCCCTACAACGTTGGGGTACAACATCAATACATAAATAAATACATATAAATATTCCTATGATTTTTTAAAGGTTCAGGACATCCTGGAGTACTAGTAACAGATTTGTATGTGTTGAGAATCAGCCAAGACGGCGTTAGCACGGGGGAAACTAGATTATTTTGAGCTTTTGTCAGCTAATTTCTTCCGGGTTTAAAAAATTTTGGGGGGTTTAAAATAAATCAAAATCGGTGACGTATCGCGAATCTGCTAGTGGAGTGATGAAGCGTCGGTTTCTCATTATTATTCATAGCATAATATCCTATATCCATATCCTATAAGAAGACCCTGCTTCTTAATTATTCATTAAGAAGCACTTTCCTGCACGTGCTTTCCAAAGGCAAGGCAGACCTGCCAAGCTGTGAGACCCAATGACTGGGTGAGACCGCGTCCACGTACTTCGCATACGGCATGCAGTATTTAGCCGTTCATGAAGGGTCGTATGTGTTTGTTTCCATGATCCACTAGGTTTGTTGCATGTTTTCCCTGCAATGCTGTCAGACCTGATACAGCAAAGCTGTTTGCGTGCAGCAAGCATTTTTGTCAGGAGAGCTGACGAGAATTGGAGAATGGCAGACTTTGTCTTATATCAGTTGAGTTCGTCACCATTCAGACACATCGCCTATATCCGTGCTGCTGTGTCCGCCTGTTTAAAATCCTCCAGATTACCGGCAGGGCTAATGGTTGAAATAGACAGGAAAAGAGACCTGCTGCACTGCTATACACTGTGTCTGCATTCAGACCCGGGGATTGAGGAGTAGAGAAGTCCTGCTCATTTATAGTTTATATAAACACGATTATCTTTATAATGATTTAAATTGTGGTTGTGTATATGAAATTACGAATAACAAATGTAGCAGGAGATTAAATTACTGTTTATTTCTTTGCATTTTAAGTTTGTAAACTGTAAAATCATGGGTCTCCTCATCATGGGTTTGTGTCTGATTTTGTGAGCCAACTGACAACAGTTGTTCGCTCCACTCTTTCTCTCCCTGCTCCGCTGACCATGCCCACCCCTCTACTCGCAGCACTCCACGCCTATTATGGTGCTTTTTTTATTTGGTAGACTTATATTAAAAGAGGGGGGTTTCATGGCCCTTTAAATGCATCATAACAGTTTTATGAAAAAGGTCCATTTAAACCACTAGGTGTCAATCCTACTGCACTTTTACTGTAGTTGTGGTCAGTATCAGTTTTTGCAGATGCTGTGGTGTAAACTCACGCGTCCGTCCAGTGACAGCAGGATGGAGTCGCTCTTGATGTCTCTGTGAATGACTCCCTGTGAGTGCAGATACGCCAGAGCCTGCAGAACAGCCTCACACACCGTCGCTATCTGCTCCTCACTCAGCCTGAAAACCAGAAAACACACACATTATATAATTCATGTGTGCGTTACACATTATATACAGTTGAAGTCAAAATGATTAGCCCCCCTAACACATTTCTAACCATAATAGTTTTAATAACTCATTTCTAATAACTGATTTATTTTCTCTTTGCCATGATGACAGTAAATAATATTAGACTAGATATTCTTCAAGATACTAATATTCAGCTTAAAGTGACATTTAAAGGCTTAACTAGGTTAATTAGGCAAGTTAGAGTAATTAGACAAGTCATTGTTTAACAGTGGTTTGCTCTTTTATTCATTAATTTTCCTTCAGCTAAGTCCCTTTATTCATCAACCGCCCACTTATCCAGCATATGTTTTACACAGCGGATGCCCTTCCAGCTGTAACCCAGTACTTGGAAACATACACACATTCACACACATATTCTATGGCCAATTTAGTTTTTTCAATTTACCTATAGCGCATGTGTTTGGACTGTTAGGACTGGTCTCGGCTGGGTCAGTTGGTGTTTCTGTGTGGAGTTTGCATGTTCTCCCCGTGTTGGCGTGGGTTTCCTCCTGGTGCTCCGGTTTCCCCCACAGTCCAAATGAACTAAATTAGCCATAGAGAATGAATGTGTGTGGGAATGTGAGTGTGTATGGGTGTTTGCCAGTACTGAGTTGTGGCTAAAAGGGCATCCGCTGCATAAAACATATGCCAGAATAGTTGGCTGTTCATTCCACTGTGGGGCCCCCTAACAAATAAGAGACTAAGCTGAAGGAAAATAAATGATATTAGGCAATAATTGCTTGTCAAGCATGATGTCTTCAGCTGAGATCGGTGTAAAACACACACACACACACACATACACTGTACACGCCTATACTGCGCCACTGCTAGAACTAATGCTTACTTTCAACACACTAGCATATTATTAAGTTTCACTCAAAGCAGAAAAAGCCACAGCAACAAGATAAAAACAACTCAGAAAATGTCAAAATCTAGTTCCACTACAGCTGTTTATCACCCTAGAGATATGATTTCTATGCAAAAAACATTGAACTATTTATATACAGGGAGTGCAGAATTATTAGGCAAATGAGTATTTTGACCACATCATCCTCTTTATGCATGTTGTCTTACTCCAAGCTGTATAGGCTCGAAAGCCTACTACCAATTAAGCATATTAGGTGATGTGCATCTCTGTAATGAGAAGGGGTGTGGTCTAATGACATCAACACCCTACATCAGGTGTGCATAATTATTAGGCAACTTCCTTTCCTTTGGCAAAATGGGTCAAAAGAAGGACTTGACAGGCTCAGAAAAGTCAAAAATAGTGAGATATCTTGCAGAGGGATGCAGCACTCTTAAAACTGCCAAGCTTCTGAAGCGTGATCATCAAACAATCAAGCGTTTCATCCAAAATAGTCAACAGGGTCGCAAGAAGCATGTGGAAAAACCAAGACGCAAAATAACTGCTCATGAACTGAGAAAAGTCAAGCGTGCAGCTGCCAAGATGTCACTTGCCGCCAGTTTTGCCATATTTCAGAGCTGCAACATCACTGGAGTGGCCAAAAGCACAAGGTGTGCTATACTCAGAGACATGGCCAAGGTAAGAAAGGCTAAAAAACCACCACCACTGAACAAGACACACAAGCTGAAACGTCAAGACTGAGCCAAGAAATATCTCAAGACTGATTTTTCTAAGGTTTTATGGACTGATGAAATGAGATTGAGTCTTGATGGGCCAGATGGATGGGCCCGTGGCTGGATCGGTAAAGGGCAAAGAGCTCCAGTCCGACTCAGACGCCAAGGTGGAGGTGGAGTACTGGTTTGGGCTGGTGTCATCAAAGATGAGCTTGTGGGGCCTTTTCGGGTTGAGGATGGAGTCAAGCTCAGTTCCCAGTCCTACTGCCAGTTTCTGGAAGACACCTTCTTCAAGCAGTGGTACAGGAAGAAGTCTGCATCCTTCAAGAAAAACATGATTTTCATGCAGGACAATGCTCCATCACACGCGTCCAAGTACTCCACAGCGTGGCTGACAAGAAAGGGTCTAAAAGAAGAAACACTAATGACATGGCCTCCTTGTTCACCTGATCTGAACCCCATAGAGA
>CAIGQZ010034910.1:22546798-22570878 GCA_903798205.1 Danio tinwini
ATATTTTGCATGCATTGTTGGAATTAAAAAGCAGTAATGGTTTAATAAATATGACTAAATGCATAAAAAATTAAAGATAAAAACAGTCCACAGATTTTGCATGTATGGCAAGTATTAAAAAGCAGCAATTGTTTTTTTGAAAAGGTTCAAATGCATAAAAACTTAAATGCATAAAAAGTTGATCATGACAACAGTGACGCATTTGCATGTGAAAGATCCTGCTGGTGGTGTGTGTCACCTCATTGAAGAGCAGTTCTCTCCTCTGCTGTCTCCTCAGGTCCATCATCTTGACGGCCACCACACGCCCGCTGTGTTTCTCTCGGGCGATGCACACCACACCCGTCGAACCCTCTCCAATCTTCACAAAGTTCTCCAGGTAGGAGCGCGGGTCTCCTTTATCCACCACCATCTGCAGCGCCGCCTTGAAGATACAACAGTCCAAGTGTTAAGTACAAGTGTTAAACAATAGCAATTTAAAAAGAGAGATGCATGCATAAAAAGTAGAATATGAACATTTTTAGTTAAATAGCAGTATTTTTTTATTTTAAAAAGGGCTAAAAACCTGAAGATTAAAATAGTCCCATTTTGCATGCATGACGAGGGATTGCATGCATCATTGTGTTTTAAATAGCAGCAATGTTATAAAAATTATACATGTATAAAATGGTGAATATGATCATTTAAAACATATTTTGCATGCATTAGGAGAGTCAAAAAGCAGCAGTTATAGCAATGTTATCAAATAAAAACAGTAAATGCATAACAAATTTGAACATAAAATTTGTTAGTGCACATTTTTTGCATGCATTTTGAGTGTTAAATAGTAACAGTGTAATATAGAAGAGGCAAATGCACTGAAACTTGAATTGATGAGTGTTAAAAAGAGATATGCATTGTCGGCGCAATAGCCTAGTGGTTAGAGTGCCCACACATGGTGCAGTAGCACGTTAGGGCGTCCTGAGTTCGAATCCCAACTCGTGAACATTTCCCTACCCTACCCCCCTCTCTCTCTCCAACTTTGCACCCTGTCTCAATACTGTCCTATCTAATAAAGGCAAAAAGGACAAAATTAAATCTTAAAAAAAAGAAATATGCACATGCATAAAACATTATTATGATTTTTTTTACATATTTTGCATGCATTAGGACAATTAAAAGCCAGTAAGTTTTATTTTAAAAAAGCCTAAATGCATAAAAGCTTAATGATAAAAATAATGCACAGATTTTGCATGCATGACAAGTCTTAAAAAGCAGCAATTAAAAAAAGATATACAGTAAATGCATAAGCTTTAATATGAACATTTTGAAACATATTTTGCATGCATTAGGAGAGTTAAAAGGGCGGTAGTTATAGCAATGCTATGAAATAAAAACACAGTAAATGTATTAAAACATTTGAAAAAAAAAGAAGTGCGCAGATTTTTGCATACATCGCGAGTGTTAAATAGCAACAGTGGAATATAGAAGAGGCAAATGCACTGAAACTTGAATCTAAAGAAATAATACACGGATTTTGCATGCATGACGGGTGTTAAAAAGCAGCAATTAAAGACAGAGAGATATGCATAAACCTTAAATATGATTTTTTTTACATATTTTGCATGCATTAGGAGAATTAAAAGCCAGTGCGTTTTATTTTAAACAAGACATAAATGCATAACAACTTGAAAATAAAGAGTGCACAGATTTTGCATGCATCATGAGTGTTAAAAAGCAACATTGTAATATAGAAGAGGCAAATGCACTGAAACTTGAACCTGAAAACAGTACACAGATTTTGCATGCATGACGAGTTTTAAAAAGAGAGATGCATGCATAAAACTTTAATATGAGTTTTTTAAACATATTTTGCATGTATTAGGAGAATTAAAAGCCAGTACGTTGTTTTAAAAAAACTTAAAGATGAAAAGTGCGCAGATTTTGCATGCATTATGAGTGTAAATACAAACAGTGTAATATAGAAGAGGCAAATGCACTGAAACTTGAATCTAAAAATAATACATTGATTTTTGCATGCATGACGAGTGTTAAAATTAGATACACGCATAAAACTTAAATGTGATTTTTTTTACACATTTTGCATGCATTAAGAGAATTAAAAGCCAGTAAGTTTTATAAAAAAACTACAAAAATGCATTAAAAATATTGAAGATAAAAATAGTGTGCAGATTTTGCATGCATTATGAGTGTAAATAGCAACAGTGTAATATAGAAGAGGCAAATGCACTGAAACTTAAATCTGAAAATAGTGCACAGATTTTAAATGCATGACGAGTTTTAAAAAAAAAATGCATGCATAAAACTTTAATATGATTTTTTAAAACATATTTTGCATGTATTAGGAAGCATAAAAAAAGCATAACAACAGATTTTGCATGCATTTTGAGTGTTAAATAGCAACAGTGTAATATAGAAGAGGCAAATGCATGGAAACTTGAACCTGAAAATAGTACACAGATTTTGACGAGTAGCAATGTAACAATTCACTGTGAATCGGTTGACAATCGATTCAAATATGTGACTATTCAAACAGGTAGAAATGTGGCAGAGTGGTGAAGTGCGCCAGACAAAACGCAAACTGTGTGCAAAAACTGCAAAAAGACGTTTACCTACACTAACAGAACAACGAATATGATGCAGCAGTGAGAAAAACTACTGTCACATACGTCTATATGCAAAAAAAAAAAAACTATTAATAAGCTAAACCACGCGGACTGGATGATGTACAGCTCCGCTTGCTCTGACGAGTGCTACAGACACCACAAGGTGTTTTCATAGTGAAATGTCTTTCAGACTGAAAGAGAAAGTTGGTCTGTTACAGAACCAGCTATTAGATTACTTTAGCTTCTACTTTTTACATTAGTTTATGCATATAATATTTAAAAATTTGCTTATATATTAGTCATTTTTATAATCAGTATGTTATTCCAGTTGCCAGTTGCAGAGGGTCTAATGACCACCTCTGTACACACTGCTCTCTGCTTTAGGAAATGTCATCTCAGTCCCCAGTCAAAGAGTTTTCTCATCAGCAGGACACTGTAAATGTGCAAAGATCTCAGCACATGCCAGAAAACAGAGATATGTTGATATTTTATTTTAAAAAAAAGTTTAATCCCAGCACAGTCACAGTTTTAGTTTGTTTATATCAGGGGTCTCAAACTTGCGACCATCGGGCCAGATGATAGTTTGTGGCCCCCGCTTTAATTTAAAAGTGTCAGTGTGGCCTCCGAGTTTGACATGGCACTTTACAGTGTTGTGTGCGGAGCTAAATGAACCTACCAATCACAGTGTGGCTCTTGGGGGCAGGACATCGGCTGGACTTGACGCAGACAGAGAAACATTTCTTTGTGAAAGTTACAGCTGCATTGCCATGGAGTGGATTCTTCCGTGTCTGGCTGGCTGCCTCATTTCTATTAGGCACATGGGGACATTCATCCCAGCGCGCTTCATTCACAACACTTCAAAACAAGTTTATTTTTTAAGTTGCTTCCCAGCAGGACATTATACGTAGATAAATGTATACAAATCAGTGCTTAATTTGAGCTAGATCTTGTCCTTTCTTGTTCAGGGAAATGTCAGATATTCGTGTTTTGCTTTCCGCTATTTATTTTAATTGCCATTAACTTGCGCGCGATGAATACCTGCATGTGTGTGTGTGAGAAAGAGAGAGAAAATGTGCATGTGAAGGCTGATTGTGTGCAAAGCAAAGTTCACGTTTAACTATTGGTCCTGAACAATCTTTTCAACCAATCATCTTTCTAATGTTTACAATCACTCTCATTGGTTGGTGGTTATTGTTTCGTGCGCAGTGAGCAGCGAAAATAAATAATGGCATAGTGGCCTGCCTTAATAATATCTGCATTTTCAAAATAGCAAAGAGGCAGTCAAGCTTATTTTCATTTCTAAACCCACTAGTAAATCTGCTAATGAGGCTGATCAAAAGAGATCTCGAGAAGCTGGAACTGCCTCCCTGGATCTGTATAGCGGGAGGCAGAAGCAACGCGGGTCAAGTCAGCTATGACAGGGGAGCTAACTGTGGGCTCTTCTTGAAGATTAGACAGAGTGAGTCATTTAATTACTATTTTTCACTTGGAATTGAACTGAAACGGCACTTAGAGAGTTAATGTGAGGTCTCTCTCTCTTTCTCAGACAAAAGAAATCAAAGTGATGCATACAATAATAAAAGAAAAGGGATAAAAGAACGATAAGGAACTCAATGCAGCCTAATGTAATCGTCTGCACATCGACACCTGTCCATCGGCAATTTAGAAATCTTGGTGTCATCTTTGATCGAGCTTGTGTTTTAATAGCCATATTAAGTCTTTTGTTCGTACGTGCTTTTTTCATCTGAGGAACATCGCAAAAATCAGAGATATTGTGTCAAAGGAAGAGATGGAGATGCTTGTCCATGCCTTCATCTCTTCACGATTGGATTATTGTAATGTTCTGTTCACTTGTCTGAACAAATCTTCTATGGATCGATTGCAAGTTGTGCAGAATGCAGCGGCGAGGCTTTTAACCAACACCAGTAGGAGGTCACACATTACTCCTGTGCTTAAGGCACTTCACTGGCTTCCTATTAATTTTAGAGTAAAGTTTAAGATTCTGGTCATTACATATAGAGCTCTGCATGGTCAAGCACCTCTATATATTCGAGATCTTTTACGCAGTCACTCATGTAGCCGGTCTCTGAGGTCTTCTGGCAAAGACCTTTTAGTTATTCCCAGAACTCGTCTTAAGACTAAGGGTGTACTCACACTATGCTATCCGAACCGTGCCCAGGCCCGTTTCCCAGATCGTTTGAGAAGTGTGAGGGCTCTGAATGATGAATCAGAGAGGAGTTGACCATGACGACGACGACCGGGTTCGAGTCTGGGGAAGAGCGGTTCCAGAAATCAAATAGGACAAAAACTGAATCCAAAAAATAAAATGAACAAGTAAACAACAGGCTGAGAATGTGGTAAAATCTGAAAACGTGGTAAAATCAGACGAGGGCTTTTCTTTTTCTGGACGGCTTATGTAAACCGTTGGTTGGGTTTAGGGAAATATGTGGGTGGGCGGGGTTCGGTTTAGGGAAGGTGGAGGGTGGGTCAGTCGATTGGCCGGTCGCCCAGTCAATCATTCAGTCAGACAGACGGTCGGTCGACAGCAGCCTCTGGTGGGTTTACGTGAGAACAGCACGGGCACAAACAGCACTCGCGTGAGACAATTAAGATACGAAAAAGCGCAGGCAGGGGCCTCTCGCGGATTCACGAAAACAAAAGCGGCAAAAATATGTACCTCTCGGGACGTATTTTGCGGTCTCCAGAAACGTCCATGGGACTACGTTTTCAGAATGAGCCTGGGTTGGGAAAATCTGATGCAGCCCAGCCTCACCCAGACTCTGCATCCAGCGCCCCTCAGCTAAATTGAGTTTGAGACACCTGCTTTATATTAATGAATCTTTAGTTTGTATTTTTCTTTTGGAATTTGTTTTAAAAATAGCTATTTAGTTATGGCAGAAAATATATTATTTAGCAAAAATGTGCAGCATTTAAGAAAAAAATAAAAGGGCTCCTGTTCACCTTAAATTTGTTTTGCTAAATTTGACTAAATTGTATCGTGAGATTAGTTTCGTGAATCATGAGTCAAGTGAATCGTTGCAGTACATTTCTAATGACAAGTCCTTACCTATGAATTATAAGGTTCTCTCTGCATTCTGAATGATTTTGAGATATTGAGCTTCAAAGTTTTTGCATTCCATAGCAAACAGTGCGTGTGTAACATTTGTTTTTAAATCATACCTGCCAACATTTGTCTCTGAAAATCTGGGAGAGACGAGGGGTGGGGGGGGGAGAAGAGCGACCGGAAGGTGCCTGGTCTGTCGGCAATCTGGGGGTGTTACGCCCCATTTACAGGGCAGGGGCGTCAGCTTCAACGCTTCCCATTCACTTTGAATGGGTGACGACAGGCGTTGCCAAACTGCATTGTGGATTCGTCGACGCCGATTTAGTGGCATTGATCACTGCAGAAGTCGGGACTTTCTCAACGTTTCAAGTGCCGACGGAAGCGCCAGCCAATCAGATCGCTGTATACAAATACACCAGCTCAGACAGTAGCCGATTGCTAACTAATTTCATTGCTATGACGATTGCGTCAGCCCCAACTTCAGACATGCCCTCTGTCAAGCATTGATGATGAAGCCCCATTCGGTGTTACAGATTGTACCAATTACCTGAGGACCG
This sequence comes from Danio tinwini, assembly GCA_903798205.1. Lineage (NCBI taxonomy): Eukaryota > Metazoa > Chordata > Actinopteri > Cypriniformes > Danionidae > Danio > Danio tinwini. The sequence continues at coordinate 22,553,023 of CAIGQZ010034910.1, forward strand.
GGGGGAAGGGGTTAAAATTCCGTGAGTTTTCCGGGAAAAATGACAAAACGGGAGGTGGGTCTGAAATACGGGAGATTCTTTAAATAAAACATCTTAAAATGTAAACAACTTATAAAAAACATCCCATAATGTAAATAAGTCATTTAATAAGAATATGTCAATAACTCAATTTTGACAAAAATGTCAGACAGAACCTTATAATTCTAGGGTGACGAAGTGTTAAATAGGGAGATACTGTACATGCATAAAATTTTAATATAATATTTTTTGACATATTTTGCATGCATTAGGAGAGTTAAAAAGCGGTAGTTATAGCTACGTTATAAAATAAAAACACGGCAAATGCATAAAAAAATGTGAATATAAAAAATGCAGATTTTGCATGCATTGTGGGTGTTAAATGCGAAAACGTAGAGAAAACGTAAATCTGCAAATAGTCCACCTTGAACTGCTCGTGTGTGACTTTGGGTGGGTCAGGTGGCGGGCGCGGTGAGGGATGCTGTGGGGCTCTGAATGCGGGCGAGCAGGTACCCGGGGGACTGTGTGCCAGCGAGCCAGTGGGCGATGGGCGCGGCTGCGACGGGCTGTCCTGCCGGGGGTAGAGGCCTGAGTGCCGCATGAAGGGGTCTGGAGCCGGTGGCCGGTAGCTGATGTTGGGTGAGAGGCCAAGGGTGTAGCTGCAGGAGGACCTGACGGAGGCCTGGTGTCGCCCACCGCTCACTAGAGGACTGCTGGTGCCGCTGTGAAGGAAACCCGCTGGCGGGCGCATGCCAGAGTCTGACTGATGTAGAGAGAGAGAGAGAAACAGGGTTCATTACACTGCAATTAAATCAACCATGGCTCATTGAAAGTTTTCACATGACGTCACTAGGCATGGGACCATAACTGGTTTCTGAGGACATGCTAACTTCAACTGGCTTGTCTCTTATTTTTCTTTGTGGCGTCATAATTTACTTTGAGATGTGTTTGCCGGGACTGTTGGGCTTCCATATATTTATTTATATTTCAGATTGTGGAATTTATGACTATTTTCACTCAGATTTATGATTTTCCCCCATCAGAATTAGGTGTATATCTTGCTGTGTGTTTTTTCTGATTCCATGATGTCATATTCAGAATTCTGAGAAAATATTCACTTTTAACAAGCTTTTCTTTCATTTCTCCTTGTGTCCTCATGCTCTGGTTTACCTTGAGATCGTATGATGAGAAGGGTCTGCCAGGACTGTTTTGCGGGTGAACCAGCAGTCTGTTGGTGCTTCTCATGTCCGGTGTCAGACCGTCTCCATGCGGCTGCTGCATGGGCATCTGTGTGGGACTGTAGAAACAGGTGATGGGTCTGGGGTTGTGTGTGAAAATAATGGGAAACTCTCTCCTCATCATCAGCCTCTCCGTCGGGCTGCCAATGTCTCCGGCTAGATACAGTGGCCGCGGTGGTTCCGGGACAGGGAATGGTGGCGGCGGGGGGGCTGGGAGCGCTGGATGAGGCGGCAGTGGGCCATCCAGACAGCTCATGCTAACCTCATATGTGGATTTAGCCCTGGGTAAGATGCCGTTGGGTTGTAGAGTCACACTTTTTTTCAGCCCCATGTACGGCGTCCCGCTGGCGCTGTGAATGTTTCGTGCCCGCTCAGACCAGTGTGGCTCGGGATCATCCAGAGTCTCATACTGGTACCCGTCACCTAATGCTGCATTAAAAGAAAAATGGTCAGAATTTAGAAAAAGGTTTCATTAGTTAATGCATTTAGTAACATATCTAATAATGAGCAAAACTTGTATTGCATTTATTAATCGTAGTTCAACATTTACTAATGCCTTATTAAAATCCAAATTCATGCTTGTTAACATTAGCTAATACCATGGGCGTCGCTAGGTCATTTTTAGGGGGGCTTCAGCCCCCCTAAAAATGTTGTTATTACGGCTCACACATTCGAGATCGCCTCTGTCCCCTTTAAATTTGATACTGAAAAAGGAGGCAGACTCCTCCCCGTCTTTCTCCGCATCCCAATCAGCTGAGGGTAGCAGACCGCGGCGGCGCAGGGCGAGAAACAAAGAGCAAGGTGTGTAATGTGTGTTTATCAGTAGATTGCTATATTATTTGCATCTGTGCAGTTTTTTTTGCTATGAATAGTTTATAAAATGTTGCGAGGGAGCAATCGGTTCCCCCCTGTTAAGTTCTCACTGCATTTACCTGTCTTCACACAACTGTTTACTCCACTGAACTTAGCTCCTATTTATAACGTATATGAACGCATAATTTAGCATTATGCTAAAGCACTTTTTAAAACGATCATGATGTGGCTATTTTGATATGAAAAAATAACTTTCAGTGTAGCCCACTACAGTTTATGTGGTATCAATTACCATACATAAATACACATAAATGATTAAAGACAGTCAGTGCAGTGCACTCATTTTAACTGTTTGTGACCGACTTGGATTAAAATGTGTTATTTTTGTATTATTAATGACCCAGACTGTGAAATAGTTTTATTACTTTTAGAGGGATTATGTTTTTAAATGTCAGTCACTCTCATTCAGAGAAGTGTCAAAGTTATTTTCAATAAATAGAAACAAATAAGTAATTATATAATGTTAAAGACGTGTGACAAATTGCAAATCTAGACAATTACATTAAAACAATGGTTAACTATACTTAATGAGTTTGTATGAATAGCCAAATAATATGAATTTTAAGGTTTGAACTAATGTAGAACCTTCATGTTATTTAGTTCATTTTTTGTTTCCTAAATAAAACAGATTTCATTTTTGGTGTTTATATTTCATTGTAGATGGATATAGGGCATTTTGTCACATAGGAGAAAGTCTCTAAATGAGTGGCAGTCAGGTGAGAATAGACAACCTCACTCACACACAGAACTAGTGTGTTCCCAACAGATGGCAGTCATTGCACTATAATATATTTTTCAGTTTTTTTGTCTTTCAGTTTCCACTAAGTCTCAGATTTTGTCAGAATAAACAGATAACTTCTAACAGTTTTGACACTAAATAAATTAAGACTCTTTTACAGTCAAATTACTAGAATTCCTTTTTTTTGTTGTTTCTCAGAAAAGTCAGTGCAAAAACAAAGTGAAGTTGAGGCAGAGCAGATTGAAGGAGACACAGTAACAGTAATGTTGAGGTTTGTACTAGAAATGCAAACAGTAAAATAATTTGTTTGTACAATAAACAGATGTGTGTGAAGACTTGTTTTTGGCTTATTCAGTACTCAAATGTTAAACCCATCTATGCAATAACATTATTGCTATAAATATATAGTATATACACACTGGGGGCTGAGCCCCCCTAAAATGAAAATCCTAGAATCGCCCCTGGCTAATACACTGTGGCTTAACATAAATTAACAATAAACATCTATATTTTCGTTAACATTAACAAAGATAAATAAATACTGTAGTTAATGTAGTGTTCATAGTTTTTTCATGTTAGTAAATGCATTAACAAGCATTAACTAATGGACCATTGCTGTAGTGTTACCCCAAAAACTGACATTGTAATATTTAGTTTTTCTGTTTCGTAATAATTGACAACAAGCTGTTGAATTATTAAGGAATAATGCACACCTGAGGTAGTTATGAGGCAAATCTAGATTACACATTATCCATTACCTAACATAATCTGAAATAATATATATCTCTTAGATTATCTCTTAGTCATTGTGAACAATTTACTGCCATTTTGCAAATAATATATAACCATGTAAGTAATTCCAGAAAAGTAATTGTAATCTGATTATGGGTATTTTTAAAAGTAGTTTACCCTAATTGCATGTACTTGCCTTTTGTAATCGAATGATGTAATCCAGATTAACCATGATCTATGTTCTGAAATAATGAAATAATCTCTAAGATAGTCACTGTAAGCCATTTACTGCCATTGTGTAAACAATATATAATCATGTAATCCAGAAAAGTAGCTGTAATCTGATCACGATAATTTTTAAAAGTAGTTTACTCTAATTGCATGTACTTGGTTTTTGTAATCTGATTACATAATCGAGATTACACATACCAGCTCTGCAGATATGCGCATACACACACACACACACACACACTATAAAACCCAACAGTCAACTTTATCAAATGAAATGAGTGTAGTTAACTCAAAATTGACTGAAAGTGACTTCTACTCATTTGAAAAGAGTTTTGAACTCAGTGGTAAAGGTAATGAGTTAATTAAATACCTCATTACTTCACACATATAGATTAGTTTTTAACTCAAGTGGTTTGTAGCAATCGGTTTCCTCAAACGGTTTAAGTTGCCTAAACTTATTGGGTTTTACAGTACTCAGTTGGTTTGAGTTCTCGTCGTTTATTTGGTTTTACTGTGCTCAAAATGCTTACTTTACTCAAATGGATTAAGTTCACAGTACTCATTAGAATTAGTTTTTGAACTTAAATGGTTAAATCATTTCTAATAACTGATTTATTTTATCTTCGTCATGATGACAGTAAATAATATTTGACTAGATATTTTTCAAGACACTTCTATACAGCTTAAAGTGACATTTACAGGCTTAACTAGGTTAATTAGGTTAACTAGGCAAGTTAGGGTAATTAGGCAAGTTATTGTATAACGATGGTTTATTCTGTAGACAGTCGAAAAAAATATAGCTTAAAGGGGCTAATAATATTGACCTTAAAATGGTTCATAAAAAATTAAAAACTGCTTTTATTGTAGCTGAAATAAAACAAATAAGACTTTCTCCAGAAGAACAAATATTATCAGACATACTGTGAAAATTTCTTTGAAAAGTTCTGTTAAACATCATTTGGGAAATATTTAAAAAAGAAACAAAAATTCAAAGGGGGGCTAATAATTCTGACTTCAACTATATATAGATATATATTTATAAAACAGTCCTACCATCGGCCTCGTTCAGCTCCCCTAGCCGGCCCAAAGACTGTGCTCTCTTGCGTGCCGACGGGCTGCTTTTCCGCAGGGAGTTGGAGCTGGTGACGGACAGACGGCTCATGTCGGACAACATGGCTGAGATGTAGTCCCCGTGGCCAATCATACTCCCTCGCACAATGGTCTGTGGAAGAGCAGAAACACTCCATGACTAAGGCCCAATGCCAATTCTATTTTTGTACCCTACCCCTTCTCCTTAGCCCTTACAACTGAGGGTTAAAGGGAAGGGCTTCAAAATTTACCCCTAAGAAATGGGACAGCACTACAGCACCTGCACACGTCATCATATTTCATCGCGATCTCTTGCTTCACATGACATCAGACGATGGCGACTGCTGTAGTTACTCCAGTTGTGTTATTTTTTGGTATTTATCTTCAGGAAATCACTGAAGGCATATATTATGTTATCATAAAGATCTAATGTGGCAATAAGATAATAACTATACTGTGCATTTACAGTATAGTTATGATCGGTACAGTGGCAGTATTCATCTGTGTAAACAAACGAAAACAACATTAACATTATAGCAGACACTGTTAACAGCTCGTTCTCAGACACTAGACTTTTCTGACAGGGTATTCAAGTGTCATCGAGTGTCAGAATGTTGTGGGACTGCTGTACAGGAGTTATTATTGGGGATTATAGATCGCCAAGTTTAGCGTTTTTTTATTTTAGTGTTTTTTATAAAAGCATGACGGTAAAACATGAACGTGGTTATGAATATAATAAAACATGTGTTTGTTTGTTTGTAAAAATTCGTAATAATGACAAAAAATACTAATTTGTGGCTCTCCTTCCGGGTTCAGCAATATTGCCGCAGTGGCTGGTGTATTCTGGGAAATTTTCTTACCCCTTGGTTTCAAGTGTGGTCCTGAAAAATCTTCGTTTGAAGGGTTATTCATCCCTTCCCCTTAGCCCTACGCCTTCAAGCTATAGAGAATTGGGACACCCCTACTCCTTGGCGTGAACACGCAAAATGAGTGGTAGTGGTAAGGGGAAGGGCTAAGGGGTAGAATTGGGATTGGGCCTAAATGTCAGTTGATTAAAATTTTTAGATGTTAGTATCAGTATGTTATTGTTAAGGATATCTACAACATCCAAAGCTTGCAGTTTGTCACTTCCGCCTAAATGGATCAAGAATTAATTTGACGTCACCTTATACTTCAGTTTCTCATCAAATGCTTTCTCGTATCTAACATGCCCTGCCTCTTTCTTTTTATTGGCTGTTCATTTGATGTGCTTGCGCTCAAACCACTCTCACTGGCAGAGCCAGGCCCGGATTAAGAATTCAGAGGCTTATGGGCACAATGTCTTGTAGGGCCCCCTACAACGCTGCACCCTTATAGCTGAATAAAAAAATAAAATTAATATAATATTTTAATAATAAAGTTAATCTATAATATTTTGCACACATTTTTTTATAAATGACATAGTACATATTTTTATAGTCTACAAAGATTTACCTGATTTTAAAAGCATTTAAAGCACACTTTGATAAAAAAAAAAAATACTAATAAAACTAGTGAAAATTAATGGATTTTAATATACTTGTTCAAGTTTACTGAAGCAGTACTAAAAATGTATATTTAAGGGTATTTTTAATTGTATAACTTCTACAACTTATAATGCATATGATTAGGATATAACACCTCTCCAGTCCAGTTTTATGAATCTGAGTCTTCCATAATACACACACTGATTAATGATTCCTGCTGTCTCCCTCGTGATGAAGAAGAGTAGGCAAACAGCACTTGATTATAAAGCTGAAAGTGTCTGAAATCACACACTGTACCAGTTCTCTCCTGTCTCTCTCCTCTTCAGGGGCTTTTTCTGTCTCTCTCTCTGTCTCTCTCTCTCCATGAGGTTGGAGAATATGGGTGAAGCAGGGCGACTAACATTGTAAATACAGATTAATTATATTAAGATGTTGCTAACATTTAACACCAGGTGGAAAATAAATGTTTATTAAATATTTATTATTCTTATTATCCTTATTAAATAACTTGTGACTCATTTTATATATTTTATATACTTTATTTACATTTTTAAACTAAAACATTTCCTTTCTATTGAAAATAAATGTATTTCCAATCTGATATGTGATGGGGAAAAAAAGAAGAAGGTGTTCATCAGATGCTGGATTCAAACCGGGTTCATGATCGATCGCCTCAAAACATGTTGCCATGCGCTTTACGAACTACGCCATTCCCACTTGCTGTCTACTGCGCTCTTTAGTGATGTTGTCTCTGTCGTTCAAACAGTGCTGGCGCGAAGCACTTAACTAGCTTATTTCAACGAGGTGCGCTATTTGCACTTAGCCTAAATAGACACTCCAAAATCAACCTTTTTTTCCCCCTCGCAGGGGCCCCAGGTGTGCATGGGCCCCTGGGCCTGTGCCCATAATGCCCATTGGTTAATCTGGCCCTGGGCAGAGCTGTGATAAAAACGAAATGCTAATGGATGATTTTAATAAAGGGGAGGGGCTACTCTATGCCCCGCCCTCTCTTCATGTTTCTGTTCAGATTGTGTCAAACACTGAATAAAAAAAATGCACATTTTATTTCGGGACCTTTAATAGCAACTCAAATGTGCCACTTGTTAAAGATGTTGTTAATTCACCTGGGTGTGGATAAACTCAAAATCACACTTTACACCGAGGAGTCTGGAGGATTTTGTGTTGGAGAAACACTGTCTGATGATTTATGTACTTGCGAATACAGTAAAGACTCAAGCAAAAAGGCTGTTTGGTTGTTTACTGATGATGCCATTTGTGTTTGTTGTAAATACACTTGTCAAATACTTTGATTTATTTATTTCATTCATTCATTTTCCTTTGGCTTAGTCCATTATTTAACAGTGGTCGCCACAGTGGAATGAATTGCCAACTATCCCAGCATATGTTTTACACAGCGGATGCCCTTTCAACCGCAACCCAGTAGTGGGAAACACCCATACACTCTCACATTCACACACACACACATACACTACAGCCAATTTAGTTCATCAATTCCCTATATAGTGCATGTGTTTGGACTGTGGGGGAAACCAGAGCACCTGGAGGAAACCCACGCCAACACGGTGAGAACATGCAAACTCCACACAAAAACGTCACTGACCCAGCTGGGACTCGAACCAGCGACCTTGCTGCTGTGAGGCGATCGTGTCTGCGCCGCCGTGAGGCCTTATTTATTGTGATAAAACATTATATAAATATTAAATATGACATTTATTAAATATTATTTGTAATATTTATTTACAGCGTCTGTTAAAGGACTAGATGTTAGTGTAATATTACACAATGTAATTATTTCTCATTCGAATAGTTTACATCATTTGTTTGCTTTCATTAGTATTTAATTAGTATTTGTTGTTCAGAATGTTTTGTGGTAAATGTTAACTGCATTGTTGGTTTTATTTACACTTACTATATGCAATTATATATTTTTTTATGATTAAAATATGTATTTAAATATATATTACATATTTGATTGATTCATTCATTCATTCATTCATTCATTGATTCATTGATTCATTGATTGATTGATTGATTGATTGATTGATTGATTGATTGATTGATTAATTGATTTATTGATTGATTGATTCATTCATTCATTCATTGGTTCATTCATTCGTTCATTCATAAAGATGGAGATATTTACACCAATGGAAATATTAATTCTAGAACTTAAAGAAAACATTTTTGTCTGCTTTATTTTTATGATTATTATGATTATTATTATGATTATTATTATTATTATTATTATTATTATTATCCATTCAATCATTCATTCATTTTCCTTCAGCTTAGTTCCTTTATATATTTATTTCCTTTGTTTTATATCTGCAATATCTGCAGACAGCTGTCATGTGCTTTGACACAAGTGACACCAGCTCCATCACTCAGTGTTTCAGATGAGCTCACACACGCATAGAAAAGAAAATACACACAGCTGCAATGATATTATGCCTGAAAATAGTCCCCAGCAAGTCATAATTTGGAAGCCAAAGCTGTTAAAACTCTTAAAGTTTGCTCCAAATTGTGGTGTTTTGGTGACTGTCGCTTTTAATTCAAATGAGATTGTGCTCTTTTAGAAGAAGGCGGAGCTACAAATGACTGTGTGTGAGCATAGTGACAGGTTTAAAACAGGACTAACGTTATCTGTGTGAAAATTTGTGCAGAGGTGTCAGAATGTGTCAGTCTATAGAGACTCCTGTCGCTGTTGATTTGTGCTTCATCTAAAACTCCACATCTATAATCCTCTTAGTCTATGCTGACAGTATCTTCAGCAGCTCAAACACTAATGGCTAATGGACAGACGGCTGCTTCTCACTCAGGGCTGCTGTTTATGCTAATGAGGGAGAGATGGTCACTAGTGGGCGGGGCTTTCCCCCTCTGATGACACGTACAAAGGGAGAATGTCAATCAAAGTGTTTCTGCAGACTGTTTTTATTAAGTCTCATTATAACAAATACAATTAATTCATGTTCACCATTAGAGGCTGGAGATATTTACACATTGTAAAAGTGAATTCTGCATAATAGCTCCCTTTAAAAAAAAACATTAACAAAAATTATTGAAACAACATATTTTAATCGCTGATTATAAAAGAAAAGATTACTTGCATTAAACGTGTTGTGTCAAGATGCATTTGATTTGAGCATGGAGCAGTGAATGGAGCAGTGTGGTCTGTTCTCAATGAGAGCATCTGTTCAGATGTGGAGCTCTTCTGCTTGGGCCTGCAGTTTTTTTTTTTTTCCGGTGGCCGCCGCATGCATCATTATTAATTGCCAGCGTGAGGTAATAAATCTCTGCTCTCGGAGGATTGTGCGCTCTGAATCGGTGTTCACAGCAGGCCATTCACCGAGGCTCATGATAGATAAGAAGCGGATGTGACAGAGGAGAAAACATGCGTTTCTGAGCGCTGGCTTCATCCCTCAGGGGAAACACAGACACTCTCTGAAAAACCCAGCACTGAGATTTATGCTGAAATTCAAGGCTCATCCTGAGGGATTTAAAGGAGGCCTATTAATTAGCAAAAATCACTTTTATCAGGGGTTTAAACACAGTTGTGTGTCAGCAGTGTGTGGATATCTCCAGCCTCTAATAGTGAACATTTAATTGTATTTGTTCTAATCAGACTTAATAAAAACAGTCTGCAGAAACACTTTGATTGACATTCTCCCTTTGTACGTGTCATCAGAGGGGGAAAGCCCCGCCCACTATGGCCCATCTCTCCCTCATTAGCATAAACAGCAGCCCTGAGTGAGAAGCAGCCGTCTGTCCATTAGCCATTAGAGTGTTTAAGCTGCTGAGGATAATGTCAGCATAGACTAAGAGGATAATAGATGTGGAGTTTTAGATGAAGCACAGAGTCTACATAGACTGACAGAAGCATCAAGCACACACTGATGCTGTGCTCACACCAGACGCGTATGTACAGTATATTATAAGTGATAGATGTTATGATGTTCCGAGGTATTTAAAAATATATATGTGTGTATATTTACCATGTTATTTTAAATATGGGTGCACTTATGTTTTTCATATACATATAAATTTATGTATTTTATATACGTCATAATGCTACTAGATTACGGATATGTCCGTTCCTATACAATAGTGTCTGTGTATGCACTCTTAGAAATAAAGCTACGCAAGCTGTCACTGGGGTGGTACCTTTTCAAAAGGTACACATTTGTACTTGAAGGGTCAATATTGGTACCTCAAAAGTATATATTAGTACCTACACATTTTAAGAGGATCACTTTTGTACTTTTTAAGTACTAATATGTACCCTTGAGGTATTAATATGGACCTTTTAGGTACAAATTTGTACCTTTCGAAAAGGTACCACCCCAGTGACAGACCATGTACCTTTATTTCTGAGAGTGTACATTAGGGTTGTGCTGATAGACGATAGTATCGTGTATCGACGATAGGCAAAGATATCGCCAAGAGCTGAGACCTATGACGATTTTAAAGACGATATTTAGTTTGTTTCGCATTAGATAATGTAGACTTATTACATGTTTTAATTGCATTATTGAATAAATTGAATAGTATTATTTTTAATCATAATCATCAATAATAAAAGAACTACAAATAATTTGTAAGCTTCAGCTGTTCACATCAACATCACTTGACCAACACTTTCAGACAAAAATTCATTATTTGGATTGCTCTCTTGCACTCTCTCTCTCTTTCTCTCTCAGCCGTAGTTGTGAGGTGAGGGCACAGCTACATCTCATAGCAATTTAGTTTGCATAAAAATAAAAGGCTAAATAACAAAACTGGATTTAATTAACAAACAAGTTAAATAAAACAAATTTTAAAAATGAAACAACTGAAAAAGAAAATAAAGGAACTCTGAAACCAGCTCAAATAATCCAGAATAAAACGTGTTGCGGTAACTGTGCGTTCACACCGAAGGCGGTGAGAGCATCAAAGGTCGCTCTGGCGACAACACTGTCTGCCTTTAGCTCCGGCGGCGAGAGCGTCAAAATTCGATACATTGATCTCATATTTAAAGGAGCCGTTGCAGCATATCATAGCAGTTACATTCCCGCATAAAACATGCTTTCTAACGTGAAAATGTTGCGCACTTTTTATCAAATTCATTTAATAATGGAAGAGCAAGTTGCATGTGGTGTGGCTTTGCGCCACTTAATTATTCTGAAGCAGCAATACTGTTTTGTATTGTCGCACGAGATTCACGCTTTTTTAAAGAAAAAAAAATATATATATAACAATAATGCACTTTCCCAGAGATGGGTTGCGGCTGGAAGGGCATCCGCTGCATAAAATCGTGCTAGATAAGTTGGCGGTTCATTCTGCTGTGGCAAACCCAGATTAATAAAGGGACTAAGCCGACAAAAAAATGAATGAATGAACATTAATGCACATTAGTAACTCACCAGTAACTTTTTTTAATGAATGTTCCTGTATGAAAACATTGCAAATTATTGGAAATCTGGCGACCGCAATAATCAAACCCTTGGGAATAACTGTGGTCTGAACCAAAGTTCACAGTGATTGTGTTTTCTGGACTCCTCTCAAGCAGTGGACTTTAACATTCTGATCAAGTGTGCCACACGCCAGCTTTTGAGTGAAGGTCTCGGCCGTTAGATCGCCCCCTGGGGGCTGGCTGCAGTACAAGTCATAAAGCCCGCTTCCTCCGTGTTAATGAAGGAGACATGAGACCAAGTAAAAAAATTAATTACACTTGCAATAAAATGTTCTGAAAGATGGTTCTGGTCAGTTAAGGCGCTGGTTATCAGCTGATATAGGTGCAGATCTTCATTTCTGTAAAGAGTATGTTTTGAGCAGTAATTTAATGCTGGGCGTGTCATCGTGATTGACAGCTGTGATTGACAGCTTCTCAAAGCAGACGTCGGAGCTTCGGCAGGAGATTGAAGTGTTATTATTCGATTTCTGTGTTATTTTACCATGATAAAATGAGTTGCTCGGCAGTAAACTATAGTTTCTGACATATCTGACGGAACACTGTTTATTTTGTAAGGTCAGGGCTTTATCAGTTTGCTGATACACGTCTAACCACCCAGATAGCAAAGGCTAGACTCTCGCCCGCTGGAGACTTACCCCTCGGCCCGACTCCGTCTGCTGTACCTACTCGCGCACATTACTTGCAGGCCGATCCGGCTCGGATGCAGCGTCGGCTCTCTAACGGCCGCCACATCTGGCCTGATTGACTCTGGCAGTAAGTCCATAGGCATCCGAGCCGGATCGGCCCGCGAGTAATGTGCGCTGCGGCCCGGAGCTGGCGCGATTAAATCTTCGTTATGTAAAACCTCACCTTTGTTAACGTTATTACAACCATTTGTGTTGATAAAACAGCAAACGCAGGCTACTATGTAAACGCAAAGTGTACATTAGCGAGCCTTTGTAGTGCAGACATCGGCGGTCAAGTCAGAAGTTCGGGGGGCGTGGTTGATTTAATGTACAAGCGTTTGGTTGGAAGTTCGATTCCGCAGCTCCTCCTCTGGCTCCATCAGGCAGTCCTTCTGCGCATGCCCAGGCTCCAATTTCAGCATTTTTTGCGACAGTTTGTACCCGTCACGAGGCGTTTTTTCTTTCACACCGTTTAATGGAAAATGGCGCTGTCGCGACGTCCATATTTTATGCAGTCATTAATTCTAATTGCTTGCCGCTGAACACGTCATAGCTCATTACCATAAAGTTGACTTGATTTTAACTCTCCTCGACGCCCACACCAGCGAAGACACACCGCGCTGCTCCTTGCCTCTTATCGCCACCGGCTCCCATTGAAAATGAATAACTTCCGGCTACTTGGATGCTCTTGCCGCTTTCGGTGTAAACGTACAGTACCATAGATATCATTACATATCACCCTCCCTGTTGTTGCCTATTAGAAGGAATGCGTCAATAGAGCCGCTACTTTAGTACAGGGTAGCGCTCTTTTAAAATGAATGTGAGATCAAGATGCAATGGAGGACTGTGGCTATCCAGTGCCAGAGATATACACATATATATGTGATCGGGAGTTTTCCCCGGTGGTCAGTACACAAATATTTTTGTAAATTACGAAAGTTATAATTTTACATCACTTTCCTACTTCAATGGGCAGCGTCTTGTTGTCATATTTATTTTATTCAACAAAACTATCATAAGCCTGGTATTTAGTGCAAGTTGGTGCTACTTTGCCTCATGGTCAATGCAGTAAGTGACTGTATTATCATCAGTAATGTTACTTTTTGGTACAAAAGTTCATAACATACAAAAACTTAAAAAAAAACAATGAAATGTTTTGCTTTGTGCTTTGTTTTGTTTGTTTGTTTGCTTGTTACTACACCGTACACAGTGCTAAAGTCCAGCATCTTCACATTGGCACACTATCTTGACTAGTGCAATTGAATGACATTTGTGCTGGGAGCACTGTACAAATGTGGCGGCACTATTGACGCATGCTCAGGGTCCGTCTGCAATATCTAGTGTATATATATATGGTACAGTATTACACAATCGTTGGTCATTTGAGACTCCATTATAACAGCACTCCCGCAAGATTCTCTCTTGCTTTCCCAAAAAAAGTTATTCGTCTTTTATATCCATTATTAATAGCCTATAAAAGTTTTAAGGTGGCCTATAGCATATTTTTCAGTGCATGCATTGCTTCTTCAAATACACAGAATATAAATACTTGTCTTAATTGTCCGTGTTTATCATTCCATCGAATTAAACACGGACATGCAAATTTTTCAGAAAATAGCCTATTTATTTTATATAAAAAATATAAAAAATATGTATTTATATAGGATATTAAATTATTCATTCATTCATTTTCTTGTCAGCTTAGTCCCTTTATTAATCCGGGGTCGCCACAGCGGAATGAACCGCCAACTTATCCAGCACAATTTTACGCAGCAGATGCCCTTCCAGCCGCAACCTATCTCTGGGAAACATCCACAGACACTCATTCACACTCATACAATACGGACAATTTTAGCTTACCCAATTTACCTGTACCGCATGTCTTTGGGGGAAACCGGAGCACCCGGAGGAAACCCACGCGAACGCAGGGAGAACATGCAAACTCCACACAGAAATGCCAACTGACCCAGCCCAGCCGAGGTTCGAACCTGCGACCCAGCGACATTCTTGCTGTGAGGCGACAGCACTACCTACTGCGCCACTGCGTTGCCAATATTAAATTATATATATATATTTTTTTTATCTAAACTAGCCTATATTACATTAAATTACAACCTGTATTTCACCATTCGTTTTGGCTTTAACAAATTATTAAACAGATTATTAATAACTAATCAAAGAACGTTTTACTGAGCTCAGTGAAAAGACTTTTTGTCAAATAGGCCATTTAATATTAGAGCTATTGCCTCTCTTATCAGAAAACAATAAGCACATATGCCAAGCGTAACATTGTGTTAGATCTTGGTAAATACAAATGTGACACTGTTGATGATTACTTTTGTGATGATCATCAGGCCTGAAGCTGCGCTGCGTTGACTGAACAAAAACATGGAAAACTTCACCGTACATAAACAGTCACGTGTGGGCGGCGAGTCCTCCATCCGCCTCATTTCATATCATTTCAAATCATTTCATTCGCTTTCATCCATGTATATTATATCTATTTTGCGATAGTCCCGTGTGCCGCGGATAACAGCATGAACCCCAGCATGAATTCCTTGTTTGAAATAATTTCGGTCTCAGCGCCTATTTAGCTGTAAGAGCGCAGTGATTTGCATTGGATTAAATTATTATCCAGGATCAAATGTAATGCAAATGCAGTAGGTTATTAAATAAGTAAAAAAAATGGTTATTAAATATGTTTAGATATGGTTAAATATAATAATCGATAATTATATATAAATAAACATAACACTGCCGTGTGCCCATGCGATAGTATCGTGTTTCGGCGATCTCACATGGAGACGATATGGCGATATGAAAATTTTGTATATCGCCCAACACTAGAATGCATCAAGATGCAAGATTAATTTTTCACTCTCTCAGTCTGTTATTGTTAGTTGTTTATAACCTAGCAACTGTTTAATTAAACGAGGATAAACGCCGGAGTGTTGATAGACTAGTGTAGCGTTAGTACTCAGGCTGCCTAGTTTGTAGATGAACATTGTGTATGTGTACGCAATCAAAGTTTAAAAGTCGCTCGTGTTGTATCCACAGTGCGTGCTCTGAAACCCTTCCAGTGGGGAGTTTATTGAGCAGATAACTTAATTAAAACTGGACATTGAGTTTACTTGCTTCATGCGTCAAATTCGCTTCATTCGTGTGTCAAATTCACTTTACAATTAATGCAGATTCGTGTCATGGGCAGGGCTTCTATCAGTCCGGTGACTCATTGCTAAATTGCTAGTTTTATTCAGAGAATAGCTGTGTCTATGTGCTTTAGGAAGGCTGAAAAACAGCGTTGATTAGTTCGGCGCTGTGTCTGAGTGCACTAGATCCTTTCAGAGGAGCACCAGCTTTGTGAGTTCATCAACTCCTCCAGAAACTGTACCTGGATGATGGAGGCTTTCAGCGGTGCTTCAGACAGAGCCGAGCCCAGTTTGATGAGCTGTTGTCTGGTGTCGACAGCAGGATTTCCTCTGGGACAACAACAACAGGAGCTACATCATAATCACTCCCATAATAGAGCAAGCAAGATTTTCCAACTCGCGCGATTCTACGAGTCTACTGCACAAAACGATCAACTAGCGCCACTTTATTCGCATTGAATCGTATCATTCGCACCGCCTTATTCGCCTGTATCTTGACGCAGGATGTCTATTTGCGTCTTTGCATTGACTGAACATGTAATTTGCATAGTCTGCCACTATGCTGACACACAGGCATTTGTAGCTCCGCCCTCTTCTGAAAAGAGCACAATTTCATTTGAATTTAAAGCAACAGTCACCAAAACACCAAACAATTACGATCAAAGCCTGAAAGGGTCAGTTTCAGAGAGTTAGAAAGCATTATTTGTGTGCTATTTTAAGCTGAAACCACATAAACACTCTAAGGGCATCATTTTACACCTTGTTAAAAGGGTCAAAGTTGGTCCCCTTTAAAAAAGGAAAGGGTTGTTGTGATTCTGACCTTCTTTGGTTTGAGCTCCACTGGTGTTATTCTGGAAGGATCCACCATGGGTTTGGGTCTCCGCAGGTTTTCTATTAAACTCTGCCATTGCGTTGGAAGGCCGACGAAAACTCCTCGCTTTGCATCAAACGACGTATGAACTCGATGCTCGAAGTTCTTCGGTGCTGAAATCTCAGGCCTCTTCTTCTTCTTTTTGCGAAACATTGTCAGATATTAGAGCCGAGACCTGCGAAACATACAAATATGAACAACAGTTTAGTATATGCATTACAGTTGAAGTCACAATTATTAGCACTTTTCAAATATTTCCCAAATGATGTTTAAAAGAGCAAGGACTTTTTCACAGTATTTTAGGTCAATATTACAACTCAGGCTCATTCTGAAAACGTAGTCTTGTGGACTTTTCTGAAGGCCGCAAAATATGTCCCGGGAGGTACGTATTTTTGCAGTTTTTGTTTTCGCGAATCCGTGGGAGGCCGCTGTGCGCTCTTTTTCATGTCTTAAATTTCTCTCGCGAGTGCCGTTCACGCCCGCTGTTCTCGCCAGAGGCTGCTGTCAACCGACTGTCTGTCTGACTGTCTGAACGACTGAACGAATGAGTGACTGGCCAGCCGACCAATCTACTGACCCACCCTCCTCCTTAGACAAGAAAGAAATAAAGTAGTGACTGCAGGTTCAGGGAAAGTAGTGGAGTAAAAGTACCAATACAGCACTAAAAATGTGGGTTCTTCACACCACTGGCCATAGTGAATGAGTGTATGTGAATGTGAAAGTGTATGGATAGTTCCCAGTTCTGGGTTGCAGCTGGAAGGGCGTCCGCTGTGTAAAACATATGCTGGATAAGGTGGCAGTTCATTCCACTGTGGCGACCCCTGATGAATAAGGGACTAATCCAGAAGAAAATGAATGAACATATTTGTTATATTGCATTATATGGAGAGAAAAAATGGTGACAGCTGAATAAATCATGTCACTGATTTAACAAAACCAGGCAACAACATCAACAACAAAAGTAAAATACTACAATAATAAAACTGTAATAATAAAATACTCTATTATAAAGGCTTATTTTCCAGATAAACATCGCCTCAGATTATACTCCAGTCATTATTGGATTTCAAACCTGATGCCAAACCTCGTTTCTATTTCTGTCCTTTTGTTGCACACTTGCTCTAAATTTGGCTCAGATGTGTTGCGTTGCCTCAAAGCGAAATAAAAATCAAGCCTTCTTTGTTCTTAAATTAGAAACGCCAGCACGCACGCACGCACACACACACGCACACACACACACACACACACACATATACACACACATAAACAAATAAAT
>CAIGQZ010034910.1:22578506-22590669 GCA_903798205.1 Danio tinwini
ATGTACAACAAAACATACTCCAACATATTTCAGATTCCCAAAAATGTGGACAGCGCCCACTTGTGGATTTCTCAATTGAAGTGTACAACAAAACATAACCTAAGTAACGTATTTCAAATTTGCAAAATGTAGACAGCATCCTCTAGTGGATTTGTCATCTGAAATGTGCATC
The DNA here is from genome assembly GCA_903798205.1 of Danio tinwini. NCBI lineage: Eukaryota > Metazoa > Chordata > Actinopteri > Cypriniformes > Danionidae > Danio > Danio tinwini. Next base: position 22,578,679 of record CAIGQZ010034910.1, read on the forward strand.
AAAACATAACCTAAGTAACGTATTTCAGATCCTCAAAAATGTACACAGAGCCCTCTAGTGGATTTGTCATCTGAAATGTGCACCAAAACATAACCTAAGTAACGTATTTCAGATTTCTAAAAATGTACACAGAGCCCTCTAGTGGATTTGTCATCTGACATGCATACAACAAAACATACACTGACGTATTTCAGATTAGCAAAATGCAGAAAGCGCCCTCTAGTGAATTTGTCATCTGAATTGTACAATAAAACATACGTTAATTAATGCATTTCAAATTTACAAAACATAGATAGCGCCCTCTAGTGGATTTGTCATCTGAAATTTACAACAAAATCTACCCAAGTCCGTTTCAGATTCCCAATGATATATATGAATAACAGCATGGGGATGCAATGTTTTAAACTCTGCATTTTATTTTCCAATATTTTATGGTTGTTATTTCTGTATATATATATATATATTATTTATTTATATATTTATTTTTTGGTAACATTTCATTCTTAATCAGCCCCAGCCATATTACCCTGCAGCCCAGGACCGGTTACTCACTGAAGCTAAGCAGGGCTGAGCCTGGTCAGTACCTGGATGGGCGGCCACATGGGAAAACTAGGTTGCTGTTGGAAGTGGTGTTAGAGAGGCCAGCAGGGGGTGCTCAACCTGCAGTCTGTGTGAGTCCTAATGCCCCAGTAAAAGTGAAGGGGACACTACACTGTCAGTGGGCACCGTCTTTCGGATGAGGCGTTAAACCGAGATCCTGACTCTAGGGGTTTAACCCCAGTGTCCTAGCTAAATTCCCTCTCAGCCCTTACGATCATGGCCTCCCAATTATCCCTTATCCACTGAATTGGCTCTATCACTTTCTCTCCACTTTACCAATAGCTGGTTTGTGGTGAGCGCACTGGCGTCGTTGTCCTGTGGCTGCTGTCACATTATCCAAGTGGATGCTGCACACTGGTGGTGCTGTGGAGATACCCCCCCTCCCCCCCTCATGATTGTGAAGCACTTTGGGTGTATGGCCATACACAATAAATACGCTATATAAATACACATTACATTACATTTAATCAAACATTTGCCCTGAAGTTCTACATAAAAGAAGTGAGAAAAATTATCAGTTACATTTTGTATTTACTTTAAAATGTAAAAACGATAGAGTCCTTTGCGTGTGGTCAGTATACATCAGATATTACAGACTGAATTTACAGAAAAGATTCTATATTATGATAAATTTTATTGTGATATGAGATTTGTGAGCTCTTTTTCAGGCTTGTATTTCTGTCTGAGAAACATTTCATTCTGCGTTCATGCCAGAGAGCATAAAATCCCCCAAGTGTGTATGCTAGGTCCATTTGTGTGGCCCTCAGGTAAAATAATCCATTATCATTGAGAAACACTCTGATGTTCAGCTCTCAGTGACGCTCAGAAGCACACAGGCCTCTTTTCGAATATATAAGCAAGATGCATTCTTCCATACTGTGTTTTAATGTAATGAATCAGAAAGCGCTTTAGGTATACTTACACATACGAGGAATGCTGCTTTTCCTGATGGAAGTAACAAAATGACAAAAAAAAAAAAAAACACTGACAGGACAGTGATGTGACAGGACAAAAACACTGATTATAATGGAATTAAAACATAAGTAAACAGAGAATAAAATGCATGTACAAGTATGTTAGTATATGCACAATATTGTATGTATAGTATATTATGTGCAAATTAAAATACATACTGGATGTGTTGTTAAATATTTAAGTGTATATATGTCTATGAATGGGCGACATGGTGGAGAGTGGGTAGCGCTGTCGTCTCACAGCAAGAAGGTCGCTGGTTCGAGTCCTGGCCTGGCCAACTGGCATTTCTGTGTGGAGTTTGCATGTTCTCCCTATGTTGGCGTCGTTTTCCTCCAGGTGCTCTGGTTTCCCCCACAGTCCAAAGTCTGCTATAGGTGAATTGAGTAAGCTTAGTTGTCCGCAGTGTATGTGTGTATGTCCTGGTCCTTAAGGTTTGTTGGTTGAGCGTTGGGCTAACAACCCACCTCATAAAAACTAGATGTTATGAAACACCAGTATGGTGCGGCTAAATATCAACTTCCATATAAATGGGCCTGTGAGTAAGTAAGAGTATGTCTATGAGTAGTGTTGTTGTTCCACAATTGTGTAATATAATGTGTGTAATGTAATGCTTGTTATATAGTATAATGAGCACTGTACTATTTGAGCACTGAATTTCCATGACATCATGTTGCAGTTTTTAATGAATACTGATGATTTTAACAGAAATATTACTATATGAGAAAAGTGAGAGGACAAATTTAGGTAAGTCTTTAGAATAATGGTCTATTAAATAATGTTAGTTAATGTATTTACTAACATTAAATATGAATAATCGTGTAAAGCATTTATTAAACGGTTCAACACTACACATTGACGAAGTGTGAATTAATTTCAGATATTTAATGTGTCTAATATTTCTCTTTTTTTGCATACACACACATACAGGGAGTGCAGAATTATTAGACAAATGAGTATTTTGACCACATCATCCTCTTTATGCATGTTGTCTTACTCCAAGCTGTATAGGCTCGAAAGTCTACTACCAATTAAGCATATTAGGTGATGTGCATCTCTGTAATGAGAAGGGGTGTGGTCTAATGACATCAACACCCTATATCAGGTGTGCATAATTATTAGCCAACTTCCTTTCCTTTGGCAAAATGGGTCAAAAGAAGGACTTGTCAGGCTCCGAAAAGTCAAAAATAGTGAGATATCTTGCAGAGGGATGCAGCACTCTTAAAAACTCTTAAAATAGCCAAGCTTCTGAAGCGTGATCATCAAACAATCAATCGTTTCATTCAAAACAGTCAACAGGGTCGCAAGAAGCATGTGGAAAAACCAAGGAGCAAAATAACTGCCCATGAACTGAGAAAAGTCAAGCGTGCAGCTGCCAAGATGCCACCAGTTTTGCCATATTTCAGAGCTGCAACATCACTGGAGTGCCCAAAAGCACAAGGTGTGCAATACTCAGAGACATGGCCAAGGTAAGAAAGACTGAAAAACGACCACCACTGAACAAGACACACAAGCTGAAACGTCAAGACTGGGCCAAGAAATATCTCAAGTTTTATGGACTGATGAAATGAGATTGAGTCTTGATGGGCCACATGGATGTGCCCGTGGCTGGATCAGTAAAGGGCAGAGAGCTCTAGTCCGACTCAGACGCCAGCAAGGTGGAGGTGGAGTACTGGTTTGGGCTGGTGTCATCAAAGATGAGCTTGTGGGGTCTTTTCGTGTTGAGGATAGAGTCAAGCTCAACTCCCAGTCCTACTGCCAGTTTCTGGAAGACACCTTCTTCAAGCAGTGGTACAGGAAGAAGTCTGCATCCTTCAAGAAAAACATGATTTTCATGCAGGACAATGCTCCATCACACGCGTCCAAGTACTCCACAGCGTGGCTGGCAAGAAAGGGTCTAAAAGAAAAAAACTAATGACATGGCCTCCTTGTTCACCTGATCTGAACCCCATAGAGAACCTGTGGTCCATCATCAAATGTGAGATTTACAAGGAGGGAAAACAGTACACCTCTCTGAACAGTGTCTGGGAGGCTGTGGTTGCTGCTGCACGCAATGTTGATGGTGAACAGATCAAAACACTGACAGAATCCATGGATGGCAGGCTTTTGAGTGTCCTTGCACAGAAAGGTGGCTATATTGGTCACTGATTTGTTTTTGTTTTGTTTTTGAATGTCAGAAATGTATATTTGTGAATGTTGAGATGTTATATTGGTTTCACTGGTGAAAATAAATCATTGAAATGGGTATATATTTGTTTTTTGTTAAGTTGCCTAATAATTATGCACAGTAATAGTCACCTGCATGCACAGATATCCTCCTAAAATAGCTCAAACTAGTTTTACAAGAGTTTTTTGGGTTCATTGAGAACATGGTTGTAGTTCAATAATAAAATTAATCCTCAAAAATACAACTTGCCTAATAATTCTGCACTCCCTGTATACTAGGGATGCTCATTTCAGTTAATTTTGCCAACCAACGATCGTTAACCGAATATTAACGGTTAACTGGTCGGATTAATATTAGATTATTATTTAATAAAAAACAATCGACGTGTCTATTTTGTGTCTGACACTTAAAATATTGCATTTTAAAATACTTATTTTAACATGCGAACATATTAACAACAGAACATAATAGAACATCTTCACGCCTCTGCAGTGTTTACAACAGCATAGAAAGCAAAAATAAACTAAATGAACAAAATTAACAGTCCTGCCCTAGATATTTTTCACTTAAATTACAAATTTAGATTAGATTTCAGAATGAGACACTGCCTGAATCCTTTTTAAGAACCAGCGTTTTTTTCCCATATGTTTTTTTTTCTTCAAAATAAAAATAGCAATCTACCTTAAATCAATTGCTCCACGGAAAATAGGCCTATGCATTTAATGAATGCTCTGCTCTGATTCTTATATCACAAGCCTCTGTCAACATTCTTAATAGAAATCATTAAAGATTATGTCTTGAGCATCTGATTTTACCTTATGCTTGTGTGCTTTTATTTCCTCTCTCACTCGCAGTACATGTGCGCACGCTCCATTTGATGAAAGACAATGACAAGGCTCATATGTTGACTTTGTAAAGTATAGGCTACTATAGCATATAACAATGTTGTTGTTTACATATGACATAAATTTGCATAGATGTTTTATAAGCTATAAAATGAAAGCCTCAATTTGGTGCAGAGTTATCATTATGCAAAAATCAAGAATATTTTTGGATTTGTTTGATTCGTAGATTAGGCTATGTAGGCCATTTTAAAAATTGATATTTTATAAGAACTATTAATAACTGTAAATTCAGGGTGCATAAGCAGTGTGCAAAATATTTCCAGCCATTAGAAAAAACCAAACTGAAAGACGCCCCTCTCAACGCTAAAAACGCGTTTGCTGTGATCGGCCCCTTATGCAGCCAAACTTTAAATATATTATAAAATAATAATTTTTTTTTTCATTTAACTGATACCATTAATTAGTTAAAAACACACCCTTTCAGTTAACGGTTAATCAATTATTTTGAGCATTCCTAACATATAGTGTATAAAAAAGCAACATAAAAATGTTAAAGTGTAAGTAAATGACTAAATAAAAATATTTTACTCCTATTTTCTTAGTTAAACTGTTATTATGGACATATTTAATAAAAGTATTATTTATTGTTAAACATGTTAGCTGTTTAAAAAATAATGTAAGTTTTCTGTTTTACTCTCAGTGAAATGTACTAAATTTAATTAAATGTCATTTAAAATAATAATAAATTAATTAAATAAGTATTTACACACACAAATGACATAAGAACCTCAAACCAAATATTGAAATATTCCACAACCTCATATATATATAGTTAAAGTCAGAATTATTAGCCCTGCTTTGAATTTTTTTCTTTTTTAAATATTTCCCAAATGATGTTTAACAGAGCAAGGAAATTTTCACAGTATGTCTGATAATATTTTTTCTTCTGGAGAAAGTCTTATTTGTTTTATTTTGGCTGAAATAAAAGCAGTTTTAAATTTTTAAAGACCATTTTAAGGTCAATATTATTAGCCCCTTTAAGCTATATATTTTTTCAATAGTCTACAGAACAAACCATCATTATACAATAACTTGCCTAATTACCCTAACCTGCCTAGTTAACCTAATTAACCTAGTTAAGCCTTTAAATGTCACTTTAAGCTATATAGAAGTGTCTTGAAGAATATCTAGTCAAATATTATTTACTGTCATCATGGCAAAGATAAAATAAATCAGTTATTAGAGATGAGTTATTAAAACTATTATGATTAGAAATGTGTTGAAAAAATCTTCTCTCCGTTAAACAGAAATTGGGGAAAAAATAAACGGGGGCTAAAAATTCTGACTTCAACTGTATGTATAATCATATATATATATATATATATATATATATATATATATATATATATGATTATATGATTATATGATAAAATTTATATAATATAGGTTTAAAAAATACTAAGAATGACTAAAATGAGCTACTAAAACACAGTGAGAGTGAGAGAGAGACAGAGAGAGAGACAGAGTATATAGTGTATATTGCAGATCTCTGTGTTTCTGCTGTAATTGTGTCAGTTTTTGACTGCGGGGCGAAACAGCTGATAATTCTGCTATTGTGTTTGTCTATAGATATAAATCATCATCACAGCTGATGAAGATGGTGAAAAACTCTACACTCAAACACCCAAATCACACACACAGAAAGCCATATTTACATGCACTATATTTATCCATACATACAGGACACATATCCATACATGCTTAAATCAAGACATATGAGAAGCAGAATTACTAAACATGTTAAAGGTGCTGTATGTGAGTCTATGACTCTTCTAAAGCATAAACATACCATAATATGTTTGCAGATATTTCAGAAACATGCTCAGTGGACATTCTTATTTATCTGTCAGATATTCTGCTTTGATAATGTGTTACGCGTCTGAACGTCTTTCTTTGTTTTGGTCTCTTTAACCCACCCAATGCCAGTTTAGCCAATTATATTTCAGCACTCCAGGTTGCCTTGATAGAAAACAACGTATTTCATTATTCAGTCAGGAAGGCTCTCAAAGCATGTGCCCGTGACCAAAATGCAACCTCCAGTGGACAGTAGCAGACTCTGAAATGAGACGCAGATTCAGAGTTCCACATGAGGTTGTTAATTATCCAATATTATAAATATTACGAGCGTACCCATTAGGTGAGCAGGTTACATTGTAACCCCGAGTCCTAACAACACACTACGTGACGAGATTTGCAGTGATGAGCAGTTTAGCTGTTTGCACCAGAAGAAACACGACAGAAAGGTAAATACAGCCATTTAGAAGCACAGAATAGTGCACTCACTGCACTCCAGCGAAACGCTAAGGTTTATAATCTAATGAATACATATTAAACCTCTTAAACCATTAAATGTAGATGCTGAATCACTCATATGTGTTTAGTTCTAAAGTTCAATCTTAAACGGTTTATTGTATTCTGCAGATCTGAGGTGAACTATCTGCTGCTGCTTTCAGTATATGGCAATAAATGTCCTGTAAAATTGCATTCAGACTCACATTATTAGCATTAAACACTAAATAAAGCACATGAGGTGTACCTGAGCTGATTCTTGTCACTTTTCTGTTGTTCAGCTGCAAGAAACCATTTAAAATATATCTATTCAAGCTGTTGGTTAGAACAAAAACTCCTTTTAATAGACTTAAATCAGCCTTAAATAAGCCTTTAAGCTCGATAGCCAGGCACACTCGATAGTCAGGTTGATGTCAACAGTGGCGGCTGGTCAATAGAGGATGCTGGGGCGCCGTCCCTCTTCAAGTTAGACCCCATTGATGTTAATATTTATTATCACAAATATTAACAAAATAAATTGATTTAAAAATAACATTCTAACATTTATTGTAGTCATACTAACATTTATTGAAAAAAAAATGCATGAACAATATTTTTTCATGTGTGCGAGGCGCCGGACTCATGAGTGTCTATGTAGGTACACAAACTTTTGCAGTGCATGTGAAATGACGATAAGCTCTAATTGGCCAGTTTTAAATTGTCCTTGGGGTGCTGCGCTCTGCGTCCTGAACCCTCCCATTTTTGTTATTAGAACGAATCATATTTGTTTTTATATGATTGGCCTTATGTGATTGGACCATTCTCACTTAGACCACTCACTCAGCAGCAGCTCCTCAGTTAACTGACGACCTTTAATCAAGTGAAAGCAAGTGCAATTTCTCAAGATGAAGGAAAATTCTGTTGTATCTTTGCAAAGATATCCGTTCACAAGGAGCTTGGACCAGATCAGCCTTCCTTGTAAATTCAGTAGTCAAGTGATCGCAAGCGCGCGTACATGGGGCTTTTCCAGCATTTGTTATGACAAACGGAGTTGGCTGGCAGGTTGTGATGTAAGTCATGCCTTTACTGTTTTCTGTGTTTGCTGTTTCAAACAGCATGACACAAGAGAGGCTGAATGCATTGGCCATGCTGTCAATAGAGAAGAGACTGGTGACTGAGATCACTGACTTTAACCAAAGGGTCATTGAGAAATTTGCAAGCCAGAAAGAAAGAAGAGCAAAATTTATTTTAAATTAGTGCTACTGGCCAATAATTAGGTGCGTGCGTGTGTGTGTTTACTGATTATCTGGATTACTTCATTACTGATAACAAACCCAAATAGTACTAAAATGAACTGATTTGTGATGCATTTATTGTATGCTTTAGTCATGTTGTTGTTTTTTGATACATCACCTGAAAAATGGCTTTTACACTCTTACTTTACCAACAGTTAGATTATTTTTTTCTGGTGTTTGCGCCCCTCCCACATTTTTTAACACCAGCCGTCACTGATCGTCAATCTGGCAACCTGCGCTTGCGTGTGCTTTGAACCAGGGGTGCAATACCGAGTTCAACCACTGGGTGTCAAATTTACATACTGCACCTTTAAGAGTAGTTTTTTCAAGCAAAATATAATCAAATATAGTCATGAATATATATTATTCATTTTCGTTTATTGCACTCATATGTGTAACAGTGAAGTGGATGCTGCCAACAGGGAATGAGGATCCAAACGCAGGATTTATTAGCAGGATAGTTAGGCAAGCAATGGTAGGGATGGCTGAAGTGAAACTGACGTTTCGACACAGTGTCGAGATCCCAAAGCGCAAGTGTTTCAAAACACTGCACCAAAGCATGGTCCGAAACACTCAGGTCACGTGACTAAAGTGTTTCGAAACACTTGGTCATGTGAGTAAAGCGATTCAAAGCATCGATCAGTTCAGAAGCGGTTCGAGACCTGGCGAATGTGCATTTGACTGACAGGGTCTAAAAACCTTTCTGTTTCATATGCCCTAGTGGACCGTGATTGTGCATGTTGTAACTGAGCTTCAAATTACTTTTGAGTTTGCATCCCGACTTGTACAAATACTCTGAAATCATGATTTTATATATTTTAATTATGTTACTGTTTTATGGTGTAGTCTAGATAGGATACAGCTGCTGATACGCCATCAATACAGCATCGTTTTTGTAACACTGTAGAACAATAATTAATTTTTTTACAGTACTGTGATGGTTTAAGTTTTGGGTAGACATTAATAAAATACAATAAATGGGAAATTTAATGAATAATATAAATAATTCTTGTTAACTTCTGGCCACAACCGTGTCTGATCTAGCAACAACCCTGTTTTATGACCAAAACAAGACATATTTATTCACAAGGTGTTTATTCAGATTTCAGACCAATGTTGAAACAAAACGATACAAGAACAGAGCAATTCAAAAGAGCTGTCTCAGCCTGGATTCGAACCCAGTATGCCCACATTGTAGTCAGGAACCCTAACCGCTCCACTAAACCACTTAAAGGATCAATCTACAAAGTGGAGTTTAATACCTCAATTTGCTCAACTGTTCTTTGCTGACGCTGTTCCAGTGCAATACATTAAAAAATGACCACTAGTGGCTCGTTTCCACTGACTGGTACAGTACGGTATGGGTCGGTACGGGTCACCTTTATCAGGCTTGCATTTCCACTGCTAAAGGGGTACCAATGGTACTCTTTTGGTGGGCATGGTGTACGACAGAAAGTTGCAGTCGACGTCATTTTCGCTGGAGAAAATGTCTACAGTAAAGCTGTACGGGTCGCTCACATATCATATGAGAAGCACTTCTCACAAAACAGATGCTTTACACATATAAATACTTCTTTATAAATGTTTATTACTAACTTTACTATGAACATGAGTTAATTATAACTGCAGATCAATGACAGTGTGAAATAGCCTACTGTAACGTCTGCAATTATATAAAATAAATAAATAAATGAACATATATGAACACATACAGACCCTTACAGTCTCCGATATGTTACCAATTACAGAAAAACTACACACAGCAGACATTTAGTCCTTATTTAGGTTCAGAACAACACAAAATATAGCCCACAGTCAGACCTTTCATGATTAAATGTCTCTGTAATCTTCAGCAGCACGTGTAGCCTCTGTTAGAAAGTAATTCCATCATTCTGAGTTCATAATAGTCCAGAAGGTGATGATAATAGTTCAACATGGCAGTTTGTTCACGTCTGCTGTAATAATAATGTGCTCCTTTTTTCCGGCTTCTCCTTTTGTTTTGTGGCTCGTCACTCTCGCGTTTGTCAGTTTCTGACAGGATCAGGTTTCAAAAGCACATCAATAATCAAGCGCACGTTATTATCATCGGCTCAAGAAGTTTGTTATTTCAGATATAGACGCGCGGCGAGCGCAAGCAAGAAAGCGAAACAGCTCGAGCTTCAGACTAGCTCACAAAAAACTACAGGACACAGGGTAAAATCTGCTCTTTTTTTGTGGCTTTGTGGCTGTTCATCGAGACGACGACAAGGTTCATTTGAGCCCGGGTCGAACATAGCTCATTATTATATGTATATATAATTACACTGTAGTCTCTCGGCTGTGTATGAAAACATGGCGGCTCCTTTGTTTTCATTCTGGCTTGTTGCGTGAGCTCATGACGTATCTCTGTAAACCAATAGCGTTCAGCTGCGCGACTAGCTCCGCCTTTGGGACCCTTTTGGTACCCTTTCTCATGTTTGATACCTTTTCGAAAGGGTGCCGAAAAAGTGGTACTGTATGGTTCCCGTACCAGTCAGTGGAAACGAGCCATAGGTGTCACCGTAGAGTGGGGTTTCGAAACGTTTCGAAACTTCGACACATTTGCTTCGACTGTTTCAGTGTTTCATGAAGCCTCGCTTTGCCCACCACTAAGCAATGGTCAACACATGACTACATCAAACAGATGTATACAGGAGTCGTAGTCGATAAACGATGGTCAAAAAAAGCAGGTAGCAGACAGGAATAAACAAACAAAACAAGACTAGGGTCTAACACTGGAAGGCAAAACAAGGAAAATGCGTCGTAATGTTCACAGTTCAGTTCAACAAGACTCAGTAATTTGTGTTAGAAACAGAGGGGTTGAAATAGTCCAAGTAATCAATGATCATGAGTATCAGCTGTGTTTGTGTGTGTGCATCCAAATGACTGTCACCTGTGGCAGGAGTGATTGGGGCAAAGAATTCTGGGATATGTAGTTCATTAGGAAGGGATTTCCAATGGAGAAAACATTGCTGATGATTACAACAAACTACAGGAAGTAATCTCCAGCAGAGAACACACTGTAGATCTCACTGTGTTTACCTGCTGAACAGAAGTCTAGGAGGACACTGAAGCGTATTCTTCTGAAAGAGATTGTGATGTTGTTTGATGCCTAATATGCTTTTAATTGTTTAAATTAAACTGAACTGAATGATAATAAAGTGATGTTTACACCATTTCTGCATTTTTAAATTGTGGCAACAGCTGGAGGTTTGTAGTCCACAGCATGTTGTTGCAATGTACTTTACAGTGCTGATCCTGGTTTCTTCCAACCGCAGCCTCGCTTTCGTGTTTTAAAATGGCGGGCTAGTGAAATAAGCATATTTTGGTGTGTCGTTATTCTTTTCGCATTAATTTGTACAAAATGTTTAGGATACATGTAACACAATTAATACAGATAACATTAGTCCTGTTTTGAATCTGCCACTATACTGACACATAGGTGTTTGTAGCTCCACCCTCTTCTGAAAAAGAGCACAATCTCATTTGAATTTAAAGCGACAGTCACCAAAACAGCACAATTAAGTACAAAGCCTAAAAGGGTCAGTTTCAGAGAGTTAGAAAGCATTATTTGTGTGGTACACACACACACACTCATCAGACTTATTTTGCATCTTGTGAATAGGTCCCCTTTAAACATCTGTCTTTATCTCCTCATGACAGACTCGTACAGTAATCAGCTTCATGTTCTGAAAGCATCATTTCTGCACCATCTGTCTGTCATTGATGGAATCTTTGAGCATTATTCTTGTACAAACCTCTTGAA